>BSBK01001523.1:1795000-2395000 GCA_027943335.1 Chamaecyparis obtusa | reverse complement strand
CTTTGAGTTGGTGGGTTAGATACATCCTTCTTCTTCAAGAGGACATAATTTTATCATCACAGCTACTAACTATTTTACTAAGTGGGTTGAGGAAGTGCCTCTAGCTATAGCTGATGGAAAGTCTGTGGCTATATTCATACTAAACTATATCA
The DNA here is from genome assembly GCA_027943335.1 of Chamaecyparis obtusa. Taxonomy (NCBI): domain Eukaryota; kingdom Viridiplantae; phylum Streptophyta; class Pinopsida; order Cupressales; family Cupressaceae; genus Chamaecyparis; species Chamaecyparis obtusa. The sequence goes on along the minus strand of BSBK01001523.1, from coordinate 2,394,848 downwards.
TTTGTAGATATGGTGTACCCTTATCCATTATCATTGAAAATGGGGGACAATTCAAAAATAAGGACCTAACAAACTTATGTACCAAATTTAGAATCATTCAGCATTGGTCATCTATCTAGTATCCTCAGGGTAATGGACAAGTAGAAGCTTTTAATAAGATAATTCTCAAAATCTTGCACCAAACAGTTCATAAATCTGGTAGAGATTGGCATCTCCAAATTAATCCAACTTTGTGGGCCTATAGAACAAGTATTCAAACACCAAAGGGGGCCACACCCTTTGCCTTGGTTTATGGAGTAGATGTAGTATTGCCTATTGAGGTCAAGATTCTAACATTGTGAATCTCTCTGAGGGGCCTCATCACTGATGAAGAAAATAGAATATCCCAGCTTCAAGAGCTTGAGTTACTTGATGAACATTAGAAGGTGGCATTCAATCATCTAAGAGCATACCAAAAGAGGATGTCCAAAGCCTACAATAAGAAAGTCAGACAAAGATAATTCTAAGTGGGTGATCTCGTCCTGAGAGAGAACCCCAAGAATCAGCAGCAGCGAGTCCAGAAAAGGAAATTTGAACCAAAATGGCTTGGTTTGTATGTTATTACTATAGCATTTGGGTCTGGTGCTTATCGACTCTCCACCACTGAAGGAGAATAGCTCAAAGAGCCTATCAATGCTCTTCACTTGAAGAAATTATATAGCTGAGGCATCCTCTATGTGCTCATGTACATATTTATTGGTCCTAAAAAAATCCTAAAAATGGTATATTGGCAAAAACTCCTAAAAATTACAAAATGTCCTGAAAAAAATGATCATCTTAGTGAAAACCTGGTAAACAGGCACTTTGATGCATCTATTATCTTGGTGAAAACCTGGTAAACAGGCACCTTGATAATAATAATAATAATAATTGAAAATTTGAAAAAAAATACAAAAAAAAAAGTGAAAAGATCAAAAATACAAAAAAAATGAGATATTCAAAAATACAAAAAAAATGAGATATTCAAAAATATAAAAAAATTTAAAAAAATAAAAAAGTACAAAAAATTTGTAAAAGAAGAAAAATGTGTTATTGATGAAAACTTGGTAAACAAGCGTCATGGTAGCAAAAATAGAATCTCTACCAAGATGGTGAAAACCTAGTAAATAGGCACCTATTGTTTCTTGAAGTTACATCTCATCTCAGCATCGCTTGGCTATTAGTTTCCTACTTCAGTTTCCTTGCATTCTTGCTTTAGTTTGCTTTCCTGCTTTCCTGCTTTCATTTGTTTCCTACTTTAGTTTGCCAGCTCATGCACTTGCTTTTAGTTGTCTTCAAGATTTTCCTTGACTCTTCATGGATTGGAACTAGTTCACACTTGAGGGCATCCTCCTAGTCTAGGAGGCATTGTCCTATCACTCTCAGAAGTTTTGTTCATGCATTAGTCACCAGTGAATCTCACTACATCTGCCTGCTGATTCCTAGCTACTTTTGAGATTTCTCTCCTTGAGGATCTCTCATGTATCGGTCACCAATGGTTCCACTATGCCTACCTATTGATACCTAGCTTTCATTTGACCTCTCTCTTTCAAGATCTCTTCCTTACATCAGTCACCAGTGGTTCTCACTGCGTCTGCTTGCTGATGTTTCTCTCATGCTTTATTCTCTCTTTTGAGAATCTTCCTTGTATCAGTCACTAGTGGTTCTCGCTATGTCTGCCTATCGATACTTTATTTAGCTCCCTGATATCTTCTTGAGACTTCATCTCTTGCGATGGTCACCAGTGGTTCTCACTGTGTCTACCTGCTGTTGCTATCCCATTGAGACTTTGAACATTATCTTTCTGATTCAAATTCAATCCACTTGAACACAAATGTAAAATGAAACTAAAACTAAATTTATGTTCTTGTTGTCACTAGGGATTGCACCTGAGTGTTGCTAAGTGTAGAACCTAGCAATCCCATGAAACATGGGACTATTCTTAGGTTTTGGGTAACCTATTTGAGAATAGACCTCTAGATTAAGGGTCAGCTTCCCCTTGAATCACCTGAAACTGAACTAAACTTTGAAGGAAAAGAGAGAGAGAGTGCATGGAAATGAAACTAAAACTAGGTGATTCACCAAACTTAGTAGATCCACAGATTGAATCAGAACTCACAATGACACTTAAAATAATCTGGTAACTCACAACTTGACCCTATCTGCCTTGGCAATCCTTGAAATAAAGAGGTATTTGAATTGAAAGAAGGGAAAAACTTCCACAAATTAAAACCAAATGTACATAGATTAGAACAATAACTACAAAACACCTTCTTGAACATTCAACTTGAGTAGACATGCAAATTAAAGGATGACAAGATCACAATAACTTTAACATGAATTCAAATGGAAAACTCAGAAAATAACAAGGATGAGCAGGAATACTATATTATTTTCAATGAAAGGAGCCAAAATATCTCGATCTACTTCTCTAGAGCTACAAGCATTCACCTCCAAGGAAGAGGGAAAGAAGAACTAACCTCAATCACACAAGTGAGAGGTATAAAAAGAAAAACCCATAGGAATTTGCATCATGACCCATAACCTCCTAAAGATAGAAAATAACTACATATAGGGCTATAAAAGCTTCATAAATCTATATGCTAGATTCTTGAGATTCTAGGGGGGTGAGGAAAGTGGGGCACCCAAAGTAGATGGTCAAAGGAATGACCCTACCCACTAGGTCATGCATCATAAATAATATTCTGATAGTGTCTTATAAAATGCCATTTGTCAAAATTTACAATAGAAGCATGCAATGACTTCTTACAATTAAAATTTAACCCCCCCTCCCTATTCATGTAGAAAACACATGGATTTAAAAAATTTCTCCCAAGTCAATAAATGACTCTCAATTTACACCATGCTTTGAAAATTTATGGCATCAAAAATAAAACAATTAATATATTAACCCTAAAAGGGGTAAATATATTAATGGCCCTATATTAGTTAAAACCCATGCCCTTTAAAAAAAACAAAAGGAAAAGTTAATATATTATCAACCCAATAAAAAGGGGAGAATACATTAATTAACCGTTTCACAAAAAAACCTCTTTTGCAAAAGGGCAAGAAGTCACTGGTGCTCAGACTTCTTCCTTCGACAAATGGCAAGATTCTATCTTCTTCTGGTGGTCTCTTCACTCATTTTTAGAAACAGCTATGCTTGATCTTCCTAGCATTAAATATTGGAGGTAGGCTCTTTATCTCTTCATCATTCATTTCCCTATCCACTGCTATCTCTGTGCTTTGACCCTTGAGCCATGAGCTAGGGCATCATGTGTATAGTTTTTTGTTATATCTCATGGCACTATAATTTATTCTCTATTTGGCATTGGCAATGATGGCACTTTATATTTCAAATATACTATAGCTTTGTGTATTCTCTATCTTTGATAGCATCGATTTCTGGCAAAAATTTTGAGGGCACCATGTTGTAACATGCTTTTGTTTTACTACAATTTAGGGCATTGTTAATATGTTGCTTGAACTTATGTATGCCATGTCATTGGTGGAGATTCAGTAGCCCATAAAAATTAGGGAATCATTTGTATTTTGATCATTGTCTTTGAATTCATGGTGTTTGTGACTATATTATATGCATGCATTTGGACTTAGGGCATCGTGCTCTACATTTGTGTTTACTTTTCTCTGAGTGAGGGCACACATTGGTGTATTCCTATTGAGATTGCATTCCAATATGTGTTACCCATGAGCTAGGGTGTGGCATCATGCCCTCTATATTCTCCATATGCTGATTTATATGATGACATGCCCTTGATATTCTGCTATGACCCGCGGGCCTAGCATGGCATTGTTGATGCTTGAATATGCCATGATGGCATCATTGCCCCAAGCCCATGCTTTGGTTTTACTACTTCTTGAATGCTCGACTACTCCACACTACTTGGATCCCATAAAAATTATTATTCATTCATTGTGAGACACCATGAGTGTATTGCTAGCTTGATGGTGATTTGTATTGCTTTTGGTGCCATTTTGCTTATACATAGGCCCGCGAGACTATCCACTAGTTCAAATCCTGTATATTTGGCTCATGGTATGAAGCCACTACTATGTTTTTCTTTTGCATTGGAAATCAAGGGCACCATGTTATAACTGCTTTGCTGGTGTGTCTTGGCTTCTTATTCACTGTGATGGTTATGCCTGCTATGGAACAAGCTTGGTGATATTTCTCTAGCATTTGAACATTAATTTACTAGCTTATCTTATTGAGTGATCCTCTAAATTTTGAGGGTCTTGACATTCATGGCATTGTTTGATTTAACACATGCATCACTGATTCACATCTATGATTCCATCACATGCTGATATGTTTGAAACTGGGGCATTTGTTTACTGTTGACAGCCTGTGAACTCATTCTTCTCATACTTTGCTAAAAAGAGTATGGTGTCATCTCAATTGATATTCACTATATAATATTTAGAACCTTAAATCTTTTTGCTACATTAAAAGTCAATGTACTCTAAATTTTTAAGCCCGTGAACATAGACAGGGCATTGTTTGATGCTTATTTTTGCCACCATTGATTTATCATGCCATGCTCCTTTCATCTTCTGTTTGATGAACTTGTCATTGTTGTTCACTGAATGTAATTACTTTGACACACTGTATTATTGATCATCCAACCATAGCCCCTTCACTCAACTCATAATGAAGACTTGAGCCATACCTTATGCGATAGTGTCCTTTTCTGTTGATATAGGCTCCTATATCTCTTCTGACATGCTGATAATGAAGCAGCCTCTTGAATCTGCTAGTGCCTCTGACCATGCTCCCTTGATATATTTATTGACCCTTCATTGGTACTAACCCCTTGATGGTTGATGTTGTTCCCTCAAACATTGACCCATATGCTGACTATATACTATGACTGTTTCATTTCACCATGCTGGAGATGTATTTGATAACATACTGTCCGATGCCAATATATTTCCACATGCACTATTTGTTCACAGTTCCACATGAGATAATGCTACACTGTCACTGATTTATCAACTATACCCCTTTACTATTTGGCTCATACTATAGATTTTGATCATGTTCATGCTGTTATGCATCTTTCTTCAACATGCAGATTTGTGTCTTCTTATTTCTCTATTTTGGTGATATTTCAATGTACCCTGCAAGCCCTCCTTTCGCTAGTGTTTGACCATGCCTCACATAATTTATCCTTGTGATCGCTGAGTCTGTCACTAATACTGTACCATCCACTAAATGTTATGCTATTGATCATGGGTGTTCTTGGCCTTTGATGTGGTCTCTCTCAAGAAAATTTGAGATACTCCTGAGAAAGCCCACATCATAGGGCATCATCATTCATTAGGATCCCGGTATTCAACTATTTGTTATGAATCAACTTCTTCTATCTCTGCACATGGAACAAACATATTAGTAAAAAAAAAGGCATCACTTTTATTTCTAGAGCCTCTTTTATGCACATGCCCTGAGCATAGCCCATGAACAAAGGTGTATAGCTGATTGCATGTATGCATGCTTGTAGATAGGTACTGTGATACCAGGCATTGTTTAGATCTGCAGGATCTAACCCACTTCTCTTCTCTTATCTGCAAGTTCAGGATCATAGGAGCACATTGAGAACACCATGGAGATAGACTCATTACCAAGATCTGGTACCAAAGTATTAATTATTTCTTTATGTAAATCTCCACTCATCCATTCAATTCTAGCAATGGCTATGCTCACGACATGTGTGAGCTTAGATAGATGTTCCTTTCAGTTCTTTTCTCTTATACATAGTATGCTTAACATTGATATATGCATGTGAAATCTTAGATGCAAAAATCTATCTCCTTTCCCTTTCATGTACTTTGCAATGAAAATGAACACAGTTATTAAGAAAGATCACCTAATAACACAAACTAGGGTACTGTAGCATCATCTAGTAACTAGGCCTCCAAAAGAGTGAAAATAATGTTAATAGTTCCTTTGAAGCATGCTAAGCTTTTCCTTTTCTTGTTTGTTTGTTTTCTTTATCATTTCCCCTCGAGTGAATCTAAGACATCTTTCTTGACTAAGAAACACGAAGACTGGGGGCATGATCTTTTTATGTGCTTTCTGCTTGTTGGTTTAGTTCCAATAATCCAAAGAATCTATCTAAGAGGGGTGTCCATCTATAAGAGCCTTCATCTCATATTGGATGGCCATGTGTACCTCGACTCCTTTTATATGGATGCTTTGGTGAGGTTGGTTCTTCTCATCTATTTTGAGTGACTTCTTTCTGCTACAAGTAAAATCACTAATGCTCATGCTACTAAGTGAAGATAAGGGTCACTGCGAACATTCTTTGGCAAAGGAAGGAACTCTTGTGTGTCTGGTGTGTTTGTTTGCAAGCAACATTCAGGTCATTCTAGCAGCTATGCTTTGATGCTTATGTTAACTTACTAAATTAAAAGTAATACATGTTCAGGTCATTCTGGCTTCTTGTGCCTTAATGCTTACACCTCATTTGGACAAATCTAAGACTTATGTCATATTCATATTCTCATGATTGCAATGTTAGTGAGGATTGTATGGCATCTTGTGATCATCCTATGCCTAAATAAACTCTATGATGATAAAATGGTGAGTCCAACAACCAAGTCCTAGGAATTACATTCATTCATTTTAGGCTTGCATTTAGCTTAAGCTTGCATCTTTCATTCTAGGCTTGCATTTGAGACAGTTTTTGGTGCTCTCTTATCTCTTCATCAAAGGTTCTCATCTTTTGACCCAGGTTCATCTTGGCTACACAAGTGTTTGGTCCTTGTTCTCAATCTTCAAGCATCCTTTTTGGTTAGTACCTATCATATATTGCAACAATCCTACATGAGATGATTAGTACAATATACAATACATATCCATTGAATTTTCATTGCATTTCATTTACATTCATAAACTCATTTTCATCCATACATTTTCATCTACATATACATGTGCATCCACTATAAGCATAACTCAAATCATACATTACACATATGCATACATTCTATCCATCTATCACTACATTTCACATTGCATATTTATAAAAGAAAACATGTACATTTCATACATATCTATCCATACATCTAAGCATCTAGGAAACATCTCATAAATATCAACATCAAAGCAATATATCAACAAGTATAATGATATCAAAAAAATTGGTGATCTCGTGTATATATATATATATATATATATATATATATATATATATATATATATATATATATATATATATATATATATATATATATATATATATATATATATATATATATATATATATATATATATATATATATATATATATATATATATATATATATATATATATATATATATATATATATATATCCAATGTCATGTACAAAAGAGAAGGGTGCTGCTTGAGCACAGTATCAAAATGGGCTACAATATATAAGTATATCAAAATGTGCTAACTCTTCCCATCACCATCTAGATGAGGTGGTGGTGGTGGTCCCTGTGCTGGTGCCTACTGTGGTGGTCTCTAAGGAGGGAGCATCAGTCTCAGTGGGGGTGCCTTTGGTGGTGCCTGTGGAGGTGTCAGTGGAGGTGCCTGTGGAGCTTCAGCATACCCATAAAATGGCAGCACCTGCTCTGCTAGATCCGAAATGACTCCATAGTAAGATGCATAATAATAAGTTTCCTGAGCAGCCTCATATCTCATCTCGATCCTTGACCGTGCTAGCTCCTCCCATAGCTACCTGATCTCAACATCTCTATCAACTATGCGGGTCTCCTCTCTGATGAATCAGGTATAGTAGTTATCTCACTCCCACTGGACCTGCCTCACTCTCTCATGTCTCTTCCTAAGAGCCTCCTATAGATGCAGTGCCTATGCGCCTATCAAAATATCTGGCATATCAGTGTCATCAACTAGAAGAGTCTGCTATGATGAATCTCCTATCTACTAGACCTCTGCTAGGCCCCACTACTCCCAGCTCCTACATCTGAGCCCATGGTCCTGGTGGGGATGCTAGTCTATCCAAATGTTGGCCTCAACACTCTTTGTTGATGTCCCTATGGCCCCTACTATGCCAGTTGTTGTTGTGCAAGCTACTAAATTTGTACCTACTGAATTGGTACCTATTGGACTAGTACCTACTACTACTATGCAGGATGCTACTATGCTCCTATACTGACAGGATTAGTGAATCTAGGATATGATCATGCTAACAAATGGTCTATGTATGAAAGTGTCATCCTTGCATTGGTGACATCCACCATGTAATCCCATCATGTAGTCGGTATGCATGCCTCTATCACACATCACCCTAGATCAAGTCTCACATGCCACCCCTTCTTCTCCTCATCGGTGAAGCAGGCATAAGGGCAATACTCTTGAGAGATATCTTGTTGTCTCCCAAACTGATGCATAACACATGTGACAAGAAAGTGCTCAATAATAGTAACACTACGTCCAATCAATGGATGCAAGACAAACATATGAGAAAGCTCTCAATGAGCATCATCCTAGGGCTAAGTGGTAACCCAAGGTCTCCAGAAAATAGCTTCCATATCATCTAGCTATCCTTGCCATTACTCTATCTTACCCAATAAAGGTTGAGCCATCAGACCTACATACCTATATATGTAAGGCTCTAGTGCCTATCATGTATCATGGAATATAGGCTTGCAAATAGGGAGATGCTCCCAGGCCTAGATCTGCAAGACAAAAACACCTACCACCATCATCCTCGCATTTTGATACATGATCTCATGAAGCTCATGGTACATCTATGTGAGCATACACTCACCCCATCCGAATCTAACTACTGGTCTGGCCAGCATCCTCTGCAACATCATCCCCCAATCACACTCTAAACCATGTTGACCTTGATCTGGAATAAGGTAGCAACTCAAGAACATAGCTAGAACCATGGCAAATGGGTGAGCACCATCGTACCTTCTGATCAAATCCTCCCAAGAGATGGCCTGACCCATCACTAGACCATCTTGAAAGATAGTCCTCAATGCTATTGTACCCTCCCTCAGCTGTGTATTGTACTCTACTCAAGTACCATGGATGGTTATCTTCAAGATCTTGTATATATCCTCAGGAATCACAGTCATCTCCCCCATTGGCAAATGGAAAGTGTTCATCTCTGAATGGAAATGCTCTACAAGGGCACCAAGAAGACTATGATTTACCCAAATGTCAAGTATATCATGCAAGTATCCTAGACTGAGTCCCTCAATATGCGCACTCTCAGTATCTATCAATCTTTGTACTAGCATGGTGATCACTGGATGATGTGACCTGAAGGCAACATCGAGGAAGTCAACCTGCAAAGAAAGTGATGACATTGATTAGTATCTCAATATGATGGTTTTGAAAACAACAACAACAACTACAGCAAGGCATCTATCCTAGACATAACTCTGTGATTCTCTACTTGGCTAATTTTATACAAATTTGACAAATTTTGACAAAGATTTTACAACACTGGAGCATTTTCTTGCATGAGGAAACTATTCCTTCATGTGAGACAAGACTTGTTCTTATGCGAGTAGGAGAAATTTCATCTGAGATCAACTTTCAGCTCGCATGAGCTTCCAGATAGTGATGCAGGAGCATCCTAGGTGTAAGAGCAATCTTGCATCACCCAAAAATATTTCTATTTTTATATTCAATAAGGGCTATTTTGTGCAGAGATGCTATTTATGGAAAGTTACTATTTTTGGTAATTTTTGTATGTGCTCAGAATGATCTGATTTCTTTCTTGGAGGTTCATTTTGGTCATATAAGTCTGCCAGCAAAGTTTCATGGCTAGATCAGGTGTAGTTTTGAAGATATTGAAGATTTTCGGTATTGGCAGCAGGATAAAGAAACTTCAAACTCAGTTTTGAAGGCTTTAGAGGCCCCGGATGAGGTCAAAAATTTGGGTGACGAGTGCTTGCGCCAGTCAAGCCTATAGAGCACTTCGTGGCATTTCTGAAATGGGGTTATAATAGCCGAGTGGGTCAACGAGTGATGACTTATGGTCTTCGGAAGTTGGGCCACCTGAAATGGCGAAAAATAATTTTCTTCAAAATTTCTGTTCGGGTTTCAAAGGTTATCTTGAGCTGACTATGATGTAATGAAATGTAAAATAAAATAATTCTAAGTTTGGTCGGCCTTATTGGCTAAAAATTCTGGAACCTTCCCAGGCGGTGGAAAATTGCCTATATAAGGAAGGTTGTATTATTGTCTTAGGTAGTTCAGAATAGTTCTGGGTAGTAGATCTGGGTAATAGTTCGAGGCTTTGTCCTACAGAATATTGTAAGGGAATGCCCATGTGGCTTTGCATATTGTAATTCTGAAAGTTTGTAATTCCACATTTGTGGAGATAATAAGAAGCCAATTTTCTGTTCTTGCATGTTGTTGTTGTTTCTCTATTTCTATTATGTGTTTGTGGTATTAAGGGGAGCACCCTTCATTAGATAGACACCATGTGAAGGTACCCTATTTGATGTGAGGAAACCACTTCCTCATGTGAAAGGTGATCTAGGCCAGTGTGAGGAAACTACTTCCTCACACAAGATTAGAAGAACATGTCCTAAAATAACCTAGATCTACCCTAAATTAACCTAGAAAGCAGTACAAATTGAAATGCAAGGAGGTTTATCGACTACTTACAGGTGTGTCATACTTTGGTGGCTAGGTGTGTCATCGAGAGAGCTCAAATTGATGCATATGTATTGGAATACCCTCCATTTCTCTCTCAGAGCTCAAAATCAGCAAGAAGATGAAGTGAATAATGAATTGAAAATAACCCCACCGGGCCTTATATAACTTTTGACCTAATTTTCAAAAGTGCTCCATTTTGCATGAAAATTGCACCCTTGGCTAAATCAACTGCTCTGATTCCATTTTCGGGATTGAAATCAAAATTTGACATCTCTAGATAGCTCAAAATCATGTTTTAAATTTCTAGGATTCCTTTGGGATCGGATGCTTGTGTAGTCAGTCTTCTGGCATCATTTTCCTACCAAACTTTCATCTCTATCTTTTTCTTGAGATCTTCAATGTTTTCATCAAAGTCAACTCAAGTCAAATTTTGTCAAGCATGGTCAAACTTGGTTAATAGGACCTCTACATTGCTCTTATTTTCTTCTACAACTTCTAATTTCTTCTATCTGCAATCTCTTTTTGTTTATCATCCTTTTGACATGTCATCTTTCAATTTCTCTCCCGAGGGGGTAGATGATTGCATCATTTGAATCTTGTCAAACCGGTCTCTTATCAGTCTGATCTAAATCAAAGTCCTCACCACTTGAAGCATCTTGTCACTGGGGGCATCTTCACACCTCCCATCTTGCTATCTAGTCATCTATCTTTTAGGTATTTGAGCAATCTAACTCAGATCCTCAAGGATAAAGCTTCATTCTGGAGATGATTCTCAAAATCTATTAGGTATTGGGGCAATCTAACCCTAATTCCTAGGAGTCAATCTTCATTCAGGAGATAGCTCTCAAAATCTCTTTTAGACCATTATCTGGGCAATCTAACTTGGGTCTTGGAAGGCTAAGCTTCATATTGGGACAATCTAACCCTGATTCTAGAGACAGTCCTAAGTCTGCATCTGAATCTCATTTTGGGCATTGGGGTAATCTAACCCTAATTCTCATCTTCTCTCAAGACCATTATCTTTGCAATCTAACTTGGACTTCAAAAAATCATGCTTTGATCTATTCGGTGTCTTGGCATCCTATTCTAGACCTCTAAAAATTCTTGTCATTTGTCACATCAGACTATTCTTTGAATCAACGCATTATTTTCACATCAATTCAAAGAGGGGCAAATGTAATACCCAAAAAGTGGCACCTAATAAATTCAATCAATTTTGGTGCATTCCTTGAATTTTTGCATCATCAATGTCCTACTTTGCTAGGCAATTTTCTCACTCCTACCTGACTTTATTCGACTTGATGTCAATTGAAAAAACCCTAAATTGCATTAATCAAATATTATAATTAATTCCTAAAGTCTTCAACTTTTATTAGCTAAATTACCCCTGTGATAAATCAATTTAATTCTAAAGTCCTAAGTGCTTTAAATTAAATTAAACTAACCCCTTTAGCTAAATACCCATAAAAGGAATTAATAAATTACTTGGTTATTCGAATGGATTATGGTATTTGCATTTGATAAATCAAATATTCAAAGAGTCACCCATGTGGCAATAATCCATTTCTTTAATTAAGTAATTCTCTAATATTTGTCTCTTTCTCCTCCATTGGAAATGAAGAGTCCACCATTTCGAATCAAGAAACTCTTTGTTCCTCTTCCAAGCTTGCCTATATCTTGAACCTCATTCTTCATTCAAAAAAGGGCAATTTTGAGAGCACATAAACTATAGTGAAATTATGTTTCACTTTTATTCATATCTTTCAAGATTTTATTGCATTATTAGATTAATCTTCATTTAGTGTAATTGCATTTCATAATAGATTATTTTTTCTTATTTTCTCTTAGCTTAGTTTACATCTTTATTTCAAGTTCTTTAGAGTAAATCTACATTTCATTTTTATTTTCAAGGTCTTAGATTAAAATTTGCACTTCATTCTAGATTACAAACTACATTTTCATCTTAGATTAATTGTACTTTTCTTATCATTCTAGTTTTCAAATCCTCCATATTAACTCGGTCTGATGGTTGTTGGCTCTCCAATCTAAGAGTAATTAAACACCTCGATTAATTAGGAAACAATAGGTCACTTCACCATGAATTTTGAATTGAGTAATCCATACTCATTCTCATAATTCAATTGTGTGAGTAATGACTATGTTGTGTGTGTAGTTGGATCAGAGGTCCACATTCAACTATATACACCTATTAAATGCATATAGTGTCGCAATCCTGATTAAAGGACTATAGGCCTTGTTAGAAGCCTCAACCCTGCTAAGAGTTGGTAGTACAAACTATGATTACCAGATGAGCCCACTGCCCAAACAAGTAATGTAAAATGATTACTAATTATAAAATAAGTCAAGGTACATAACCTTATACTACTTGCAACTTTGCACCAATGTCTCTTCACTTGCTTTTTCACTATCACTATTGCTCTATTACAACTTCTTCATGTATGTTTACAATTACATCATTACATCTCTTTATACAAGTTATCAAGGCTAATAAATCTTACAGTCAGCTTGACATAAGCATTATACAAAATGTATCTTTACTTAAGGTTTAACATCTAAGATTTCATCCCTTTATATTGTTAAGACATTATTTTGGTAAACAAAATAATCCCTTAACTCTTTACCAATTTTGTCTTCATATTCTGTCATGTCGGCTTAACATTGTCTTTGGTAGAACTATCATAACTTCTTCTATACATGCCATAATGACTTGCGCTCTCAGGTGAGTCTTCTATAGTCACCATAGTGTCTATTTTCAAGTGTGCATGCACTGAACTTACTCCAATCAACATCTCTAATCAAAACTATCTTTGGGTACACTGGCAAAAACACCGTCTCATACTTAGACAATTTTCCATTGCACTTTGTCATACTTGCTCTTTGTCCTATGTGATCTTCATGTAGATCATATGTTTCCATAATGACAACATCTAAGTATCTAACTTAGCCAAATTTCCAATAGAATCATGGTGTCATGAGTAATGTGTTATGCTTATATGTTCTTTTTATTTTTGCATTACTTTGGATTATTTGTAATGTTTTAAAGTTGAAAAAATCAAAGTTTTGTAATATTGATTCACCCCCCCTCTTAGTATTACCTAATCCTAACAATTATATACTATCAAAATCTCAATTGTATCCTCTCTTTACATTTTACATTATGTATATATGTGTGTTTGAGTGGCTTTCACACCTCTTTAGGGTGAAAAGACACAACCCTTATTACAAATTATTTTGAAAAAATAATAAACTAACTAAAAAATAACTACCTAACTTTTGGATTTGGGTCTAGTCGAAAAACCAAAACACCTCATGGAAAGCTAAGATGTTTATTGGAGATAGGAAATTTGATTTCCCAAACTAGGTCATTTTTAGATTTGTAAAATTCAACTATCTTTAGCCTCTTTCGGCATCATCTTTCCAGAAGGTCAAAATTCCAACATTCTCTAAAGGCTTTGATCATAGAATTTTGATTGTTCCTTTCACAGAGCCTCCTTTCTTAATCCCTCAACTTTTAATTGAAAATTAATATAATTTTTTATCCCAGTTCATGTACTCCATCATTAATTATTGGGCATGGAATTTAAGAGACCATTTTTTAGGGTTTTATCACTATATAAGACTCTAAATTTTGCCCAAAATTTAGAGCTCCAATAGTGTCTTTTAGGTTATTTTAATGATTTAACAATTTTTGGGATCCTTACGATCCAAGGATTAGGCTTATAGGCTCATTAGGAGAAAGAATGCAACATTTTGCAAAAAGTTGAAAAATGCAAGAAATATTGCTCAACAACTTCTTCGAAAAGTTGCTACTGACTTGTTAAAAACTTCCCAATGGTCACAATCAATTGAAAAATGGTTGGATTCATTGGGGAAGTTCTTCAAATATCCCTTTAATGTGGGTGGAAGATAGTTACAGAGAAGAATTATGTAATTTTTCATTCAATCAATAAAAATCCCTTTTTTTCTCTACATTCTAGACTGTAATAGAATGTGTATAGATTGGTACAAAAGTACAAAGAATAATATTGATCGACCCATCATCTAACATGAATTAGGACACCATTTCATTTGGATTTAATTAGTTTGGAGATTAGAGTCAAGAGATAGAAGAGTTTCTTTATCGGGTTTTTAGGAAACCCTCTTGAACCAAGAATTTAACAAATAATGCCCTAACTTTCTTTTCCTTTGTGGGATTCCCATACGAAGTAGTTAAATGCAAGTAGGGTCAATGTATTTTAGATCCTCAAAGGAACAGAAGAAAGGGGATCATTTTGAGAAGTCTTCTTGTAGGCCCTACACCAAGCATCTCTATGTGATTGGTCCATAATATGGAAGAGTGAAGTGACATAAGCACTTTGGGGGTGGATAAAAGTAATATAATGATAGATTGTTGTCTCATTGGGATTCCTAAAATAATTCCAATCAAGTATTTTCTTTGGAAAATCAACTGGTGAACTTTTCCTTGATTAACTGAGCCAATTATCCCTATTAAGACTAGTGAATCAAGAAGAGTAAGGTATTGTCTATACTGGTTGAGATCTTACAATCTAGAGGTTTGACACAACTCAATAAAGGGTGTTTGAATATACAATAGGTTTTTTATGTTCTTTGTTAGAATTTGGAACTAAGTCACTAGAACCTCACTCAGAAGGCTACAAGCTTGAAAAGTCTAAAATCTAAAGATTGTTATCCAGATCCCATAGGAGACATATAGTGAACATGGAACCTTTCCATCCCCTTCCCAATATACAAGTTCTTACTAATAAGTCAAAGACAGTAGGGGACGCTACTTAGTAGAAATTACCGAGTGTTAAAAAACAACTCAGTGAATCAACCAAGCCCACTTGGTTAATAGAGGCACTGAGTATCTACTGAGCTGACTCAGTTAAAGAGGGAACTGAGTATCAATCAAGTCCAGGGGGAGAAAAATCTAGTGAAGACATAGAATCCTCCTATGAGGATAGTGGATTTGTATTTTTTGTAGGATCTTCTAAAGGTGTAGACTACTCTTCTAGAACCACTTTGGATTTAGGAAGGTAGCGAAGGCCTCACCACTTACTGAGTTTCTTAAATAAGGGAGATCTCTACATCAACCTTCTTCACTTTGAGCTACACATCACTCAAGAAGGTATACCTCATTTGCACACACATAACTTCCTTCTGATAAACAATATCTTATAGATACATAGTTTTGGAATAGCTTTCAAACCCTTTAGGTAACATATAGCTCAGTGTTTTTTACCAAATCTTATGCAATATCCCACTTGCATAGCATAATTTTGAAAACTAGAAAAACTCTAAATTCTCCTATCAACATGAAAGGGAAAATGTTTCAATTATATTTTGGAGGAATGGATCCCTAAAATACCCCAGATCTCTCATAGACCAATGCCTTATCCAATGGGAAATAGAGTCAAATAAATCATTGTAACATAAAACTATGAATAAAGAAGACAACACAATCTAATATGGCTAATGCCTTACATCAAACATACACCATTGATCAAATTCTACTTAAGAATCCACCTGTGTATTTAGATATGCAATTACCTATTCAAATAATTTAACTCTCTCCTTGGAAGAGACCCTAAAATAGACAATACATTAATTATAATCCACTGAAAGAAAATTATGACATATCCTTGATATCCCAACTCATACATCTAAAGACAAATCCTAAATCTCAGTTGTTCCCTTGAAATAACTCTATTGAAAACTTACAACAAAGGAGACTAAAACACCCTTGATGCTTTAACCCATGTGATTTAGGAATAAAAATGGAGACAACTTGACAATAGTATGAAAATGTTGAGATCCCATTCATAAGACAAACCCTTACAAAACATATTCTTCTCAGAAACCAAATAGGAAAGAAGAACACCATGTATAAAGAAAAGAGGGAAATATTTATAGGAGCCAATCTTGGAACTAGCTCTAAAAATTACAGAGAAGTTGGAACCTCTTTTCCAAGTCTTGGAAACCCCTTTATAGAATAGGGTTGCAACAAGCTACAGAACATGGGAAAAGTTAGGGAAAAATTAGGTCTTACAACCACTTCAACCACCAAACACAACAAGAAATTAAAATAGACATGAAAGCCTAAAAACCCAGGAAGGATCAGATAAGATCTGATTACAATATTTGGGTTTTGTCATCACATGCCAACTATGGGTACAAATTTAAAAGATTTCTTGTTGTAGGAAACAAATTTAATGCCAAAACCATCTCAAGAAATCTTGTGTGTACCAAGGCATGGAAATTATTGTCAACCATCATGGATTTGATTCAATTCCTAACTGCAACTTTGTTATTTATGTCCTTGGAACAATAGAATCTAATTCATCTTGTCACTTCTGGTTCACTGATTCAATTCTGTCTGAAAAAAACCCTTAAACAATTTCAAAAAACTAGCCACAACGGTTAATCAAAAAAAATTAAAATATAGTCATTGATCTATGGCTTTCCTGGCACATTGTTTGGTTCACATTAATTAGCAAAATGGTCAACTGGGCTTCAAAGATAACCGGCCACATCACCTCCTTGGTAACTAATTAGAAATTAACACATCTGCAACACCTGGCACAGAGGACCCACCTTTTCATTTATCTTTCATTAGAAAAGATCAGACGACAGTCATAATCCCAGGATCACTATCCATCCTGCATCTTCTCTTTAAGGGTTGACACCCATCATTTGTCTTCTCCTAAATATTTTGGTCTTTAACATTTTATAAACCTAGGGACCCACTTCTTTATAACTCCCATCAGATGGTTGTCATGATCCCATGATGGATAAAGGTCAGTTTCTTTTTGTTTGAGGCATCATGCCCACCGTAGATCTTTCTTGGATGTAACCAAACCTTAAACCACTTATTAACCAAGCCCACTTGACACTAACCATCATAATAAACTTAACTAGGTGGCCTAACAGATGTTTTAAACCATGTGGTCCCACTAACAATTGTGGATAGGTGGAAATCAATCATGATCCCATGATCACTAACCATCAAGCACATTTCCTTTGTGGCAACATGACCACCATTAGATCTTTCTTGACCTGCAATGTCTTTACCCTTCCTTTTAACCATGACAAGTCTTTAACCCCATCATCTAGAAATCATGCAACAACAGGGTCTCTTAGAAACTCTGAACATTTGTCTTAACCAGGGTTTGATCATGAGATTGGGAAACTAACACAAATCTCTCAATCGCTAAAAATTTAACTTAAGTCAGACTTGTTCATGAGATTTAGCGATATCCCTTGATCTTGTCCTCCATCAATGCTCATCGCTCAATCTCCAAATTCCTTACTTAACCTTGTCATTAAATCTCAGAATGCTTAGTCACTAACTGTTGGCACTTGGAGATTAAGAGATAACTACATGCGCCAAGTCGTTGAACATATCATCTTAACTGTCAAACATCTAGAGGTTTGGAGATAACCATATCTATTAAGTCCTTCACTTTATCATTGAATCATAAAATGGTCATCGGGTTTTGCACTACTTGCCGACTAGGCCCGAAAGACCTAACACTTCTACCCAATTTCTTTCTTCTTACATCTGTCAGACTTAGCACTGCATCCCAACTGAGCCTTAAAGATATAACACTTTTAAAACATTGGGACTAAGGAAAAGTTGAACATCTTCAGGTAAATTAAAATTTGAAGACTTTGGCCCCGCCCGACAAGGGAAAGACACAAGACAAAAACCCGACTAAGTGGAATGAAAAAGGTAACGAGGAAATAGACTTGAGGTAGGGTTTTTGTGGACTCAAACAAAATTTTTATTGAAACCCTTGCATTAACAAAACCCTATTTCTTCACATGAAGAATAAATTGGCCACTTTCAAAGATTTCTTCAGGGATGAAGACCATTTTCAACAGATTTTTCTATGACAAGAAAATGAGCTAACACAAATGATGTCTACACCTCAAATGAGGAGTGAAGCCTCCTTTTATAGAGATTGAATAGGATTGGATGCAAGCGATTGAGAGGAAAAATAATGGATGGCCAAGATTAAGAGGCAAAAGGGGGTTGGCTAAGATGAAGAGGAAAAATAAATGAGTGGCTAGGATTAAGAGGCAAAACAAAAGTCAAACTTCACTTTTAGAGGGAAAGAGGAATTTGAAAATGATTGGAGGAAAAAGATGGAGAGGTGGATACCTTGGAAAAGGTGATTGTGCACATGATTAGAGGTAATCCACCTTTTAAGCAATATTAGAGGAATATTAGCAAAAAGTAAGATTAAGAAAAATGGAAAAGGGATTAAATTAAAATAATTTTAATTTAATCAAGGTTTAGAATAACTTTAGGCAGATGGAGGAATAAAATAAATAAAAATTATTTTAAATTAAGAGATGGATGGATAATGAATTAAAATAAATTTAATAAATTATAGTATTTAAATAAAATTTAAATACAAAGGGAAAATGAATTTATTTAATTAAATTAGATTTAATTAAATAAATAGAGGAATATAAAAATATAGTTAACTAATAAAAATCAACTATAATGTTAAGGGAAAATATTAATAAAAATTAATATTAGATTGCAAAGGAAAATTTTAGGTGTCTACATTTAGCCCCTCTTTGATGCGGTGTTGAAATTGACATCACATCAAAATGAAGATCCATGCAGCTGCACCACAAATCAAAACATGAAAACAAAAGAAATGTGAAGCATTTAGGTTAATATAAACATGCTAAATAACTTGTAATGCAACCAGATTTTCACAACTTTTGATGAGCTAAAACAAGGGCACCCAATAAGCCTTGTTTAATTTTCTCTTTTATTTTTTTGTGGGTGTGCTCTCCCAACACAATACAATAAATCCCACTGTGATTGACGAGTGAAGGATTGAGAGCAAGTATGGGGAACTTTCCCCAATTTTCACAAAATGATGATACAAATGAGAAAGATAAATCTAAGATGAATGCAAGAAGATACAATAAAATTACTAAGTTACAAATGATGTCTATATCTCAAATGAGGAATGAGGCCTCCTTTTATAGAAATTGAATAGGATTCAATGGAGGAGATTAAGAGGCAAAAGAATGGATTCCCAAGATTAAGAGGCAAAAGGGGACTGGCTAAGATTAAGAGGAAATGAGTGGCTAGGATTAAGAGGCAAAATAAAAGTCAAACTTCACTTTTAGAGGGAAAGAATAATTTGAAAATGATTGGAGGAGAAAAAAGATGGAGAGGTGGATACCTTAGAAAAGGTGATTGTGCACATGATTAAAGCTAATCCACCTTTTAATCAAGATTAGAGGAATATTAGCAAAAGTTAAGATTAGGGAAAATAGAAAAGGAATTAAATTAAAATAATTTTAATTTAATCAAGGTTTAGAAGAACTTTAGGCTACTGGAGAAATAAAATAAATAAAATTTATTTTATATTAAGAGATGGATGGATAATATATTAAAATAAATTTAATATATTATAGTATTTAAATAAAATTTAAATACAAACATGAAATGAATTTATATAATTAAAGTAGATTTAATTAAATAAACAAAGGAATATAAAAATATAGTTAATTAATAAAAATCAATTGTAATGTTAAGCAAAAATATTAATAAAAATTAATATTAGAGTGCAAAGGAAAATTTTAGGTGTCTATATTTTAACCCTCTTTGATGTAGTGTCGAAATTGAGATTGCATCAAAGAAGAGAAAATGAGATGCCCAAATCATGGAAGGATGAGTAAGGATCATGAGGAGGTAGTGGTATGCCCCCTCAAAAGGACATGCAGGTTTGGAGAACCCAGGTGTTCTCTCGAAATGAAAAGGAGGAGAACAAATATGGTAGGGATAGGAAATAAATAAGATCCTCGATGTAAAATGCAAAATGAAACTAACTAAATACAAAAGGGTTTTTTGGAATTGTATTGTGTTGAGAGAGAGAGCATCCTAGTTTTGATATTGTACTTGACATTATGCACCAAGGTATGAGGGACCAAGATCACCATGTGCCAAGTACGTGATCAAAAAGGTCAAATACAACTAGATGCCTTATGATGTCATGATATGGAAGACTATGATGCCCTTATGACAATAGGATGCAAAGACCATGATAGATGAAAAAAATACTAATACATACAAGTAACAAGCTAGCCTGCACAACAAACCAAAAGAAAACCAACACATTATCCCTAGTAAAGTTGAAAACCAATTCATTGATTGATTGATTGAGTGATTGGGAGGGTAGTGCCTCAAGGATTGGGAAGGATACATCCCATGATGATGATTGGATTTTAAATTAATCAATTGATTATCAGATGATTTGGTTTAAGATGATGGCTTGATTAAAGATTAACATGCTAGATTGTAAGAATGGATTGCATGGATTAGTATTGATAGGACTAACTTGGGATCTTTGGATTATAGGGATTTTTTTCTTTTTAATTTTTTAATTTATTTGGATGAGTGGATTGGATAGAATTGGATTGGAAGAGAAGATGATTGGATAATATGAGATTGAAAATTATGTGAGGGGAATAAATAGATTGGATAAGAAGATAAATATATTTGATAGAAAAGATGGTTTGAATAAGATGAAAGGATGATTAAGGGATTGGATAGGATGGGATAGGAAAAATGATAAGTGGATTGGGACCAATAACAAGGGATAACCAAGGAATGATAGAGGATGGAAGGATGGAGAGATGTTTGGTTAGAGGATAAATAGATAAAAGGGATGGATTAGATAGGAGATAGATGCAATGAATGGATAGGTAAGGGTAGGATATGGAAGATTATAGGAAGTGGGGTATAGGGATGGAGATCCAAGAACTATGTGGAAAAGGAGTTAAATTCCCCACACTAGATGGAGGATAATGAAGGATGGAAAGATGGAGGCTAATAATGTATAGGATAGAAGGATGGTGTTAGGAGATGGGAGTAATGGGGAGGAGGTGGATGAGGCTCCAAGGAACATGTTTCAAAGGAGTTAAATGTCCCAGATCATAGGTAATAAAATGAAGAAGGTAAATATGTGGGATAATGATGTACAAAATGGAAAGATGGTGTGTAAGGGACACATGAAGAAGATGAATGCATGTTCATTTTCCAAAGAATGCATAGATATTTTCTCTATATCTTAGTACCTCTAGTTTTTTATGATGGGAAAAGGTATGAAAGTGGAAGGTGGATGGATAAGGGATATGAGATGGAGGCTATGAAGAGGATAGGGGATAATGATATGGAGGATATAGATGGAATTTTATAATAGATAATGGATGGAGGAAATGTGTAGGATAATCAAGATCAATGACATGGAAAGGTGTATGAACTCAAAGAGTATTATGAATGATGGATTAAGGGAATAAATATGAAGAGGACTATGAGATGAAGGATAGGTATGTCAAGATCAAATATGTGAAAATGAATGGAATTATGTAGGAAAATGGATGGATAAGGAGTAAGGGTTATGGAAGGTACATATGGATAGAGAGGATGCATAGGACAGTCAAGATCAAAGATAGGAAAGGAAAGGATAATAAAATTAGATAGGAAAATGGATGGTGGATAGTGAATGTGGAAGATATTTATGGTAGCATAGTATGGATGGAGATTTCCCCCAAGTATAGAGTGCAAGGGGACATGGATAAATGAATGGAAAATACATGATATGTATGTGTAGATGATAGGGAAGATATTATAGATGTATAGAGAGAAGGAATTTCCTCCATGTATGAATAAAAAATGAAGGGAGGGATTACACATGATGCATTTTTTCTAGGTTTTCATCATGGTACTTGTCCAAGGTACCTGATTACCAAGTTTTCTTTGTTGGACAATTTTTTTTTTTCTTTTTTTTTTAAATTTTATGGGAGGAATGATAATGGGGAACTGGAAGAAGGATTCAAGCATCTAGTTCCATAGATGGTATCCCTTTGATAATATTCACATAGACATTGGTACGATGGTGGGAAGGGGGATGAAATGGATAGGGGGATGGAGGTTAATGATTTATGAAAAAGACTGGATTAGAGGGGTTGATATGTGTGGAAGGATTGGTGAATAATGGAGGGTAGGATAAAAGACTCATGGATAAATAGATAATGGATATGGGAAGATCATAATTGGCACAACCTTGAAGGGTGGTGGAGTAGTGGAGGAGGGGATTTTGAAGGAGATGGAAGAGAAATCATGCATTTAGGATGTAAGGAACCAAAATAGATGAAGGAAATAGTGGACTTAGGCTAGTGGATTTTGGTACATAAGGACCCTAAATGGATTTGGAAGATGGAGGATTGAGGGATTTATGAGTGGAGGATGCTTGTGAAATATCAAGGTTGGATGCCAATTTGGATTTTTCTTTGAGATGCATTGCTTCAATGAGTAGCTTAGGAATCCACATGATTTTTTATTTTTTCATTTTGGGCCTCTACGGCCTTTTGAATTTTTCTTTATTTTGAGTCATACTTTTCTTTGATTGAACATGTCTTTTAGATGAGACATGTTGATCCTTGGATTCTTGTGGATTTTTCTCTTTATGCATTTTATCTTTGGCATCCCATGTGATTCTATTAGCCATGGTATAGGTGCATGAGGATGGATGATATGGAGAGTTTATGGATGGAATGATGGAGAGTGAATGTTGGAAGGAATTAAATGATGTATGCCTTTGTTTATCTTCATAAGGTATTTGAGGTGATGAAGTGGTGGACTTGGATATGATGGATGGATATATCTAAGGACCCAAAATGGATGGAAGGAATGAAGGGTTTAGCATTAGGATATAAGCAACCAAAATGGAGGTAGGTGAGAAAGGGATGGAGTTTTGGATATAAGGACAAAAAATGGATGGAAGGGATGAAGGTGTAGATACCCAAAAATGGACACACTTTTGGGTTCACATTTACTCACTAATTTGTTATCTCTATTTGTGCATTAAGTTTGGCATTATTATCAAAAAGGGGGAAAACTAATGTATATGCCAAATTGTGTAATTATATGTTAAGTGTACTACATACATACCGAGAGCATGCACCAAGGGGGAGAAATTTTGTGAAATTTTGTTAAGCTCAAGTATCTATGTATATATGGTGAAGTTAGAACAGTTTTGAGACATCAGGTCTATATACATTCAAGGTTTTGATACTAATGCCAAAGGGGGAGATTGTTATCTCTATTTGTGCATTAAGTATTGTCATTAGTATCAAAGATGAGCAGTCAATTACCTATGCTATTCAGTTGGTAAAAGGACTTGTACTACAAGCTACATATGCTAGTCAGTTAACTACATAAGCCTTCACACCGAGTAGTCACAAGGCAATACTGTGAACTATAAGGATATAGTTCTAACTGAGTACCAGAGTAATTTTATCGAGCATCAGTGTCTACTAATACTAAGTGTTAGTAAATACCGAGCAGACTGGATACCGAGCACTAGTATATTTATAGAGTAGTATTGATAGTATTGAGCAATCCCAAAAATGACATAGTAATCAGTTTTGGCACATTTATCTATGCAAACAGTTACAACAGAATCACAAAATGTTTTACCAAAATAGAGGATCATTTATTGTAGATATAATCATTAATTGTGATGATGATCTCTATGTAATTGTTAGATCTAGGTTAATTTTGTATACTATAGATCTTAGGGTTTTTCCTAAGATGATATAACCTAATTAGGCCATGAAAGTTAAGCGACATTAGGAAATGAAAATAGTTTTCTATATAATTGTACTTCATGATATTGTAAAAGTGTGTGCATAATGAAATGAGAAGAAGATCTTGAAGCAGCAGCTACCTTCAAGACATTAGTTTTCAGACAAAGTTGAGCAGTAATCAGACATAGTCAGTTATTCAGAATTAGACAAGGCTACTAAGCAGTACAAAGGACAGTGATCTACACACTAAGGTGATATACATTTTATATTTCATAGATCTGATTCAAACAAGCATGCGTTGTCAATTTACAAATACCCTACTATTATTCTCTAATCATTGTAACAGATATTTTGTAAAATATCCTAACAAAGTAGACCTAACAATCTTTATTGTAAATCTCTTAACCGAGTACACACTCAAGTAGTGTTGTTGACATCCTTTAACAAGGTAGATCTAGCTGATCTTTTGTTACTCTTAATAGGGTAAGATCACCAAAAGTGATCACAACTTGAAGCCCTAACAAGCATACTTTATTATCTATAGTAGTGAAGAGTTTGTGGGTTTCATCCCCACAGTATTTTTTACCTTCTAACAAAGGTTTTTGCGTAACCAAAATACTTGTGTTATGTGATTGATTTATTGTTTGATTTCATGTAATTTACATTTACAAGTTAATTGAATGAATGATGCATACTATGGATTTAGTTGATAGATGAGTTTTACTATTGTTTGTTGATTGAGTTTTTGGAGTTAAAGTTTTTGAGGGCACTGATTCACCCCTCCCCTCTAAGTACCCTATCTCTCCATTCCAACATAATGAATCTTCTATTAGTTAATGATTATTTAATCATTAATTAATCATCTTATTTTCCTCTAAAAATCCAATCTTTCAATCAATTAATCACCTCTCTAATATTAATTAAATAATTAATTTTATTTAATTAATTACCTTCAATTAATTAATCTTTGTCAGTTAATTGAATTCAATGTCCTAATCCCCATGATTTGAATTTAATTATTCAAATTAGCTAATTATTATTCCAAATTAATTTAATTCCACATCAATTTCATCTTAATCTCATTTCTAATTAATTTGTATTTAATTTCACATCAATTATAATTAATTTTATTCTAATTTCATCTTCTTCTTTAATTAAATTTTTAATTCAATTAAATCTTCCAAAAAATAGAAAAATAAAAAATATGAGGCAATTATAATTTCTAAAAAAAACTCAAAATCCTCTTGAATTGAGAAAAACAACTTTCTGAAAATCAAATCATTTTAAATCAAAAATTAATTCTTTTCTCAAAATTCAATTTTGGAAACTCTTATCTTTCAAAAAACTACTAAATCCTCTCATCTTTATCTTCTTCTTTATTTCCTCTTTTATCTCTCTGCTTTTTTGAGTTAAATTGGAATTAAACCTTTTATTCTGGAAAGTTACCCAAATCTTTTTAGTTCTTAATTATCTTGTCCATTCAATCTATTTTTCTCAAATCAATCCTAATCGCCCATTCAAATCATAATTTCTATATAAACAACCCTCATCTCTCACATTTTGAGATCTCTAAATTTTGCATCGAACTTATGTCAATTTATTATCGGAGTATCACAATTTCTCGGATCTTTGAGTCAAGGTGCTGCCAAAATCACAGCTAAGTACCACACCTCAACAAGGAGAAGAGAAGCAACAAAATCCTCAAGCATCATTTGGTTTGCATATGTGTTTAATTTCTGAATATGATGTTTGTTATTTTGTTATTTGTAGGGTTTAACAATTATTAGTAGTTTTCTTGATTAGTTTAGTACTACTAAATTTTTTCTTTGAACTTGTGCAAAATTTCCCTACATACATTTTGGTGAACCTGACATGAATGAATAGCCCAAAAATGCTAAAAATTTGATAGATTTGTCTCCCATATTTGCATGCAGGTTTTCTTTGTTGATATCTTGTTATCTACAGGGTTTTCAAATATTTAGTCATATCTCCTAAACGGATTGGAATTTTTTGATGAAATTTTTATTGTCATTTTTAGATAAAATCGGGAGGCTACAATCCAAAAATCAAAAAAAATAATCATTTTTTTTATTTATAACTTTTTTATGATATTTTATAAAAAATTAATTCTAGGTGAAAATAAATGAATTTATTTGAAAACTTTACATTTCTGGAAATCTCTCAAAAATATAAATAGGGATTTTTCTCTGTATTTTTAATTTTGATAACAGATAATGGCCGAAATAAATAGATCTTCCAAATCTGGTATATTTTCATAAATCAGGTCTTGAGGACACAAATGAAGGAATTTTTAAAAAATTCATACATTTTTGGAAAGATAATTGATTTTTACTTTGGGTTACTTGTTTACATTTCTACTTTTTTAGGCCAAAAATATATCTAAAAATTGGATCTTTTTTACTAGGTCAAAAGTAGAAGAAAAAAAAAACAATCAAGGTGCACTTGTTCCAATTTCAATTGATTTTTATGTTCATCCTTGATTTTTTCTAAACATATCAATTATATTGCACCTTGGACTATTTTGTTGGACTAATGTGTGTCGAAGTTGTTGTGGACACTTAGGAGCTGGAATGATCACCACTAGGTGAGTATCAAAAAAGTAAAATGCAAAACAAAAATTCAAAAATGTGCCTAGCATTTGCTAGCTTCGAATAAGGTAAGCCTTATCCCTTTGCATTTTTCTTAAATTGTGGCTTTTCAAAGTTCAAAATATAGCTTGATTAGAAAGCCTACTATTGTTTGATAAATTTTGGTATTAGGCCTATGCTCTTCACTTTCATAGTGAATCAGAATGCCAAACATGCCAAAATGGATCAATAGAAAGAAAGGCTAAAAGAATGAACAAACACTAAAATTTAAGCATCTTTGTTTGTAGATAAAATAATTAGGCCTATGCTCTTCACTTTCATAGTGAATCAGAATGCCAAACATTCTCAAATCTCCCTAGATTAAAAGGCTTGGGAAAGAATATTGTTAAACATGTTTGGAAGTGAGTAAGTAATAGGGATATGCTCTTACCCTTCTTAGGGTAATCAGACTCCTAGACCTACCTCTCATTTTAATTTCATTTATTTCATGAACATGCTACTTAGATTAGAACTTTAGAGGGCTCACCTCCCGAGAACATTCCTTAGCGAGGTCGATGAGAGGGACAACCCAAAGTGGGATACAATTTCTCTTTCCACAATAATCCAACCCACTATTAAATAAAATGCATTCATCCTTAATGGGGTGAATGACAAAAAAACTTGAGAATATTACCTCCTCTAGTAGTCCTTTAGGATTGCGCAAAATCATATTTTTATGTGTGTGGGAGACCTCTGTAATGGGGGATAGACTCAAGTCTTTCTGAACATAATCCTTACTAGAACCTGGTTAATCAAAAGCCTCCTTTTTCAACCATGTATAACCAAATTGAATTTTATTTGATTGTCTGGAATCTCTTCTTGTGCAAGACTTATCAAAACATTCTGGAACATACACTTAGTGTTTAGCTACTAGGACTATTGATTGAAGTGAGTGTTGTGCTTGTCATTTTTTTTTTGCATTCAATTTTCATGTTACAAGTGTCATCAAAACAACCTTAAGATCAAGATTTCAAATTTTTCCATCAAGGATCCCAGGTACTTAGAACTAAGAGATCACAATCAAACATCAAAAAGTCTTAATCATAGAGATGAGTCTTTCTCTATCAGACTTCAATTCAAGAAACCCTTTAATCTTGGAATCATTGCTACAACATTTTGAAAAGCAATCCAAACACTTCAAATCAATAGCAAGATGTCTCTTCCATACCCTTTTGGTCAGAGACCACTCATTAGATCTCAAATGAGGAACAACCTAGATGACATATACTTCAATTCATTTCCTCCATATGAAGAAGAACAAGAAACCAACTACTATGATGACCTAGAACCCTTTATCTATTTATAAATTTTCCCTGAGATGACACAACAACAATTGAATACTGACATCCTTATACACAAAATGAGAGAAATGTGAATCTAGTTAGCTAACATTAAAAGTCAGAGAGAACCAAAGTCTTACACCAAAAAGGACTTATATTCATACCCTTTTGATAAATCAAACTATAGGCCTCTGATCAAATCAGATCTCAATGAACATCCTCTTGCTTCCTCATATCCATCACCAAGGATGTATCAAACAAACACAATTGAAAATCAGTCATCCTTTGGACATTAATCAAGCATGATCAATAGGAAATCGATCATAGCACATGTTCAATCAAAAATTTCTTCACAACATGCAAATATCAATGTGGTATCACCAACAAGATCACTCAAGCAAACAAGTTCCAATCTCTTCTTTTATATCGTATGGGTAGAAAACTAGCTCAAAATCATCATCTTATTGTTCAATAAAATTGAAGTCATCTACCCATGTCTAGCAATGACACATTCCAAAATAATCACACCAATGACACATATGCCTCCATTTAAGAAGTTTTCCCTCAAGAATCCTCCATATCTCCCACCATTCCTTCATCTCTTGAAGTGTTACTAGAGAAATCTTGTCCATTTTCATCCAATGATATATCTAGTAATGAGACCTCTCAAGGGTTATCCATGATGAATTTCCAAGCCAATCCTTTCTTTGATGAAATTCCCTTCTATAATCCAGTAGTCCTAGATCCAATACCATAATATGCTCCAATCCTAGATAAACCTACCCATGAGAGTCTCATTCAGAGTCCTCCTTCATGTCAAAACATTAAACCCTTCCAAGAATCCATCATAGATGTCCAAACTCATACCCCATGTCAACAGGGTGATGCAACGCATGAAGAAATGAGTCCTAAAATAAATCAAGATCCAGATCCCAAGAATGACCAAACCTATCCAATTTTTTACCAAGATCCTATCTTCCTAGATTTAAATAATGAACATGTTGGAGCTCAAAATTTCTGAATATATTTTGAGTCCATGTTTTGCAAAATTTATTTAAGTGTCGAATCAGTGTCCTAAAAATCATTATGGAAAGCATAGTTTGAAATGCATGGATAAGAGGGCCTATTGTATTTTATGAGTCACTTGAATAGGCTGTCTATGACCTATCATTTGACATATGTAATAGTTTTGAGGTCCTAGTTTTCAGTTTTGACATGTTTTAGAAGTGGCTATTTGAAGGTGTTTCCTGAAATCTGCATAAAGTCTCTCCAAATTTTCACTGAGTAGCCCACTTTGGAAGAGTGCATCTTTTGCCCAAATGATTTTCATAACATGTGGGTTATTGCATCATGTTTTTGGCATGAGAGAGAGTGTCCATAGCTATTTTCAACCCCCCATGTACCCATTTGATCACTTTGGCAGAGCCATTTCATTTGCAGATTGTTAAAAATCTATGAGTGTTCATTGTTCTGATTTTTGAATGGCCTAATTTGGGATCTTGTAGTTTGCACCCAGTTTGAGATCAGGAATAATTAAATGTTTCCCTGAATTGTGAACCTAGAAGTGTACTTTCCTAAATATTTTTAAGTCTTTTCCAATCCATCTGGTCACTTTCCTAAGCCAATTCTAAACTCAGTTTCTACATATTTCACTATTTTTATCCTGAATATTTCTAACAAGCTGACTTTGGTGTTTAATTGCATTTTTCCATGTGATCTCTTTGGTCAATTGATTGTGGATTCATATTCCTTGTATGGATGTGAATCAATATCCATGTTTCTGGTTCATGAAGATCTCAGTTGGAAGGTTTCAAGTGCTAGTTTTGGAGGTGACTTATGTTGATTTGGCAGTGTAGACAAATTCAGTTTTCTGAAGTGTCATGTTTGATCATTAAAATCTCATTTCTCAATTATTTTCATGCAAGATACTTTGGAAAGTGTAATCATATGTTGGAGGTAAATGTGTACTCCTGATGGAGCATTCCTGTGGGGCCATTTGATCAGATTTTGAGGCCAGTTAGTGTTATTGGTCAGTCTTGCAGAGGTGTAAAGTAATGAGTTGTGTGATTGTGAATTTGATTTGGTTTAGTCCCAACTTCTTTCAAGTGGCTACATTTGGATAAGAAGAGGATAAATGTGAAGTTTAAAATGGGTAGCCATATGGTGGTATTATTTTGAATGTGCTAATGACTGTGCACTTTTAAAGTTGATGATGGCATGACAATTATTTTACAACTTTTACTGTCTAGTATGAGGGGAAAGAGAAATTGGAAAACTAATTGCAAAATCCATGGAAAAGATTGGAAAAGGATTCATAACCATAGTGGATGGGATGACACTATACAATGAATTAGAGGTTGATGAAGGAATGAAGCTAGACAGGGGTTATAAATCTCCATTTTTTACCACAAAGGAGAAGACTCATAAATGTGAGCTGGAGAACCTTTTAATTTGAATACACAAAAAATATCAAGCTTAAATGCGGTTGTCCGTGCAATGGAACTGAATTTGAAGAAGAAAAGATCACTTTTGATTGTGTCTGAGGATGTGGAGACTAAAGCTTTAGCAACTCCAATTCTAAATGGCTTCGCGCAAGTTGTGGGTCTAATTGTATCAACCAAGCTTTTCAAACATGGGCATAAGTATCGACTTGAGGTTTTATGTACCCCAAACAAAGGTTGGATTGTGAGGTCTTGGGATTCAATTCCCTTTGAAGCTTTGGTATGTGAGTACATAGGCATTCTTATGAGTCCATAATGAAGAGGTTGGAGGATGTGTTAATGAACCAGTGCATGATACAAATTTGGGACTACATGTTAATTTTGAGACAAGGTGCATGAGTTGCATGCTGGTGCTTTTTAAATTTAAATTAAGGTGTGTTCTTGGCAGGATGAAGCGCATGGAATCCCCATAGAAGGGTACACATGTTGTTTGTCTTTGTGTTCTCAGCAACATGTTTGCCACTTACACTAGCATAAAATGTTGGGCAAGCATATCCAATGAATTGGAGGTAGCCAAAAGAGGGATGTGTGTAGGGTTTGGTGGATGTAGCATGTCCAGCCCCACTGAATAAAGAGATAGAAGGTTTGACTTCTCCAACTTAGGCTGTAAGGGATCATATTAGTTCACCATCTTGAAAAAGCTCTATGAAGGAGGGAGTAGCACTGGCCTCCCCAACTAGATCAAGCAAGGAGACACATTTTTTAAAGTCAAGGTGCGTACTGGTCTCCATTGTAGGGTATGTATGAAATTGAAGCTTACAAGTCCTTGGCAGTGTGTGAGGAATGGAATGGGCATCGCATGAGGCCAGAAATTAAAAGGAGATAGCACATGATAAACTAATGTGGTACATGAGAATGGAGGGGGTGTGTTTGAGTAGAAGACTCATGTACTTTCTAGGATGCATGAGATTTGGGGAAATGTGCATGCCATAGAAAAGAGAAAAGGTAAATGAGTGTTTAGATGATCAGCATTAAAATACAAGGTGCACATCAAATTAGAGGAGTAGTAGCAAGAAGTAACAATGAACTAATAGAGGAGAAGCCACACACACAAATCTAAGAGGTAAAAATAAAACCAAAGAGTTGTGTGTTCATACAATTTGAAGAGGAATGTGTGAGTCTTAGAAGGTAGGCTGAAAGACATGATGCAAGGTGTGTAAGACAAGAAATGGAGAACCAGCGTAAAAGCTAGTAAACCAAAGGATATGCATGAGTCTTTGAATCAACCAAGCATACTCAAACAAGTGTGTAAGTGTATGTGTTATGTGTATATGCCAAATCAATGGGTTGCATGAGTCTTGAGGGGCTACGCACTGAGATTAAAAAGTCTGGCACATGAGCATGCCAAGGAGAATGAAAGAGGAAGTGTGTCTAGGTAGAGATAAGAAGAAAAATGAAAGGGGGTTGCATGTGGGTTTATCCCACATGCACCCCGAATTTCTCTTTGAAGGTGTTTAAATCAAAAGAGGCCTAGATAGAGTGTAAAGAAAATGGAAAATAGGTAGTTGTGTGGCCTCTACCCTATGGGATGACCTTGGAAAGCATAAAGCATGCCAACTGGGTGCTTATACATAAGTTATGAATGAAGCATTTAAAAACTTACAAACTTAATCCCACATTGCTCAGGATATGGAAATATGAGTTGTTTAAAAGGTAAAGTGCTCACATGTAGTTGTGAAGAAAGAGTTGGAGGCTCTGCACACATGAGCACTCTGGAGGTGCCTTGGGAAGCATGTCGACAGGCCAAAGACTCCATTATTTTCTAGGATAGCTGGGAGGTGATTGGCCAGAATGGTGACATGTGGTGCTTGGTCATTAGTTCTCTAGATAAGATGGTGGTTAATGTAAGCATTTGGAGAATGGGAGACTACTTAGTCGTGTGTTCTCCCAATCCTAGAGGTCCAGGGCCAAGCATCTGGAGAATAGGATATAAGCTTTAGTTGCATGTTCTTGGAATAGGATGGCAGTTAGTGATGTGATCTAGAAATCATGAGATGACCTATTTGCACATTCTTTAGATCATGGTGGTTAAGGAAGGATGATTTGGAGATCTGAAGAATGGCTTAGTCACCCTTTCTCCAGATATAACCATGGTCAAGGATATGATTTGAAGACTTGGAGAATAGACTAGTCACCGAATCTCTAGATGTAACCTGGGTTAAAATAAGAATTGAGAGATTAGGAGAATGAAGGCATTTGCATGATCTCCAAATTAGAGGTCAAGGCCAGGGTTAAGGTGAGCATGCAACTAGTTGGTGACACTTGTCATGTTCTGGTGAGGTCTGGGCATAAAGTGTAGAAAAAGGCCAAAAAGAGTAGATTTAAAAGTGAAATGTAAAATCAAGATGAATGACATAGTCTACACTATTGAGATTAATTCAAAAATTTAAATGACTCAGTATGCCCATGGAAATAATACTTGGAGCCTTTATTTTTATCCAAATATAGGCATATTATATGTTTTTAGAAATGGTAGGACAAGAGGAATCAAATGGAAATGATTATTTTTAGTTTCAACTTGGTGGGAAAGAGAAGTATGGGTTTTCATTTTAGAATCAAATCAGTTGGTGAAAATGATAGCAGGCATGAAGGAGGTTATGAAAGATCATTTTGAGAATCAACTTTGATGAGAAGATGGAGATTTTTTTTTGGAGGATTGGCAGTTGTCAGATAGTTTTGAACTGGCTCTCTTCTCCTATATCTCTCTTCTTTATCATTTTTGAAAGGAATGGTGAATTTGAGAGCTAAATAGAGATAGTCTTTCTAGGGTCTTTTCTACCATTCTTCCATTGATAATGTACTGACCTTGAAAATTTTAATGTACTGAGTTAAACATTCACATAAACATGAAACATGAAATCAACACATGACACCAATATGGTTATGGGGAAACCCAAATAGGTAAAAACCCCGTTGGGACTTGATACCCACTAATATTTTGCACTAGTGTTTTGTGATCCTTGTTAGAAGATCCTTTACCCTGTTAGGAGTAGCTTTACAATGCTTTAAGTATAGTAGACCTTGTTAAGGGTTAGACCCTATTAGGAGTCTTTTATAATGATCGCTATTAGGGGAGTGGAATCACTATCCTAGAGCTCACTACTCAAATGATGAAGGCTACAACCTTCCAGAATCAGATACACACTATATCTGCAAGTGAACTATTCACTGTGACACTACTTGTCAGATCAGTTCCTTTGGTGCACTGATGCTTTGACCTCTAGAAAAGCTCTAATACATCTTATGCTAACTTCCCATACCTCTTCTCTACTTAACACAACTATCTTACTACTTCCATGTTGAATACAATAGGTGCACCTTATATTTATGCACTTATACAAAATACATAAATAGGTCAGCCCTATAACTAATTACAAATAACGCTTCCAAAAGAATTGGCTTAAGCGTGCTTAAAATTATACATGTTCATATGTTGGAAACCTAAATACAATGGGTGCATAACCTCTACAACATTAATTTATAATTGTAAACCAAAATAGTCACTGTTGGCTCCTTGCTTTGTTCTCTGCTAGCACACACTGGTTGTGCAACTTCAACTAACTGTAACTTTCACATCTTTGCATATCTGCTTATGCACTCTTAGATTAATCATAAGTATAGTCTAACAACCTTAAATTCTATGGTGCATACCATAATTCATCTGTACACATGTGCGTTGATTCTCTGAGTCTCTAGTGCTCTATATGTTGTCCAGTCTTCAACACTTAACTGAATTATGATCTTTACACTAAGTGCGCTAACTCCAAACTGCTATATGACTTTGTTGCCATAATGAAAACACTATATCTAGTCATATATCTTAGTATAGACAACTTTCCAACAATCTCCCCTTTTTTCATTGATGGCAACAAATAAATATGGCCAAGTCTCTAACTGTCCCTTTACGCAAAACTTTTTGTCTTCTATAAATTTTATACATACTCTTATATCTCCCTATAAATATATGTACTCCATATTCTATACAACTCCTCCTTTGATATTAATGAGAAAGGTGCATGAAAAACTTTATCTACATACACTTACTAAGGGAAAACATCCGAATATGCAATCTTGAGTTTCTAGATCTCCTTCTTCCAAAAGGTTATCAAAGAATTCACTATCTGTAGATGGGTGCATAATGCATATTGAAGCTTCTCCATCTTCTCCAATTTTGTGCTCAGACCTTGATCATAGGTTATCATAGTCACATCAATCTCCTTTATGTTTTGACTGAGAATGTCTAGTGAGGGTGCAAGAGCATTCCTCAACTGAGTCTGTCTAGACCTTATCTTCTCCATTTCTTTCTCTGCCTTCTCAATTATATCCAACTGTCCTTGATAGACATTGTTGCACATGTTTACATCATTGGATTTGTCTAGCACTAAATTCTTCACCTTTTCAATCATTGCCTCTACATCTTTGATCTTCCTAAGATGGGCATCAATGAACTTATCCTGACCCATGGATTCTGCAATGACTTTCCTTCCTTGATCTACAAATTCCTTCAATGATGTCTAGCTAGACTTAAGAGAGTTAAAGTCTAGTGCAAAATTACTCATCATTTCATTGAGTCTCTTCTTTAAGTACTCCTCCTCTCCCACTATGGCTGTAGATTCTTCTAGACTTGAAAAATTAACTTTGAACTGAGAGATGATTGTGCTCACATCATCAACTAAATGTACATTTACTATCTTCTTATCCTCTGGTATCAAACTGTTCAAAATATTTATTGATTCCACTAGGAGAGGATTTCTCATTACTTTCTTCTCCTTAGCCTTCTCCATAGCTAGGACATTGAACTTAATTGGGTCTTCTTCCTTCTAGGAGTCCAAACTGCTAGTGTCAGGTGTGAAACTTGACAACAATGCTGAGGAGGGAGTGATGCGAGTGCTATCCATCACCTCTTGCTTCACCTTGACCAAATCAATAGAAGATTCATCTTTCTTTTCTTCCTCTACTCCTTTCTTTTCTTCTTCTATGATTACTTCTTCTTGCTGAGTGGGAGGGATATTTATGCATAGGATTTCTGCTTCCTCAATGCTAACAAATGCTTCCTCAAACTTTTCCAATTCCTTATCAATAGCCTCCATGGCTATTTCCACATTATCTATGATAATTGTGTTGTCTTTGGGTGATTCTTTCATGGGCACAGACTGATTTGTTTCTATTTGAGTTTCTGCTATGGGCACTGAGTCTTGAGGACCTATCATTGGTACATTAGTGGGCTTTGCCACTTTATCTTCCTTGATGGGTGCATGAGTGATGGGTGTAGTAGGTGGTTTGATCTATTGTTCTAACAACACCTTCTCAAATGCTTTTTCTATTTCCTTTGTTATCAACTCATAGTCCTTGTTCATGATATGAAGAGTTCTCATCTTTGTTCTTAGGTATGGCTTCACCAAATTCAATAGCAGTGCTTCTTCATCTTTAGAACATACAAGTAGTGTATCTTCTAATACTTTTTCTCTTATTCTTTGATCTTCCTCATTAGCTTGTCTCTTTAGGTGTTCTAAAATTTCCCATACATTATCTAGAATTTTTGTTTTCAATTCAAGAACTATCTTCTTGAACTTTATCATATGCTTAATAATCATACCATGAATTTATAACTTATCAATCTCACTATATGATTCATAATGTTTCCCTACTTGATCAATTATGCCCTCATCAATAATTCTAGAGCTCAAAACTTTAAGGCTAGGCCTGAATCCTACCTTAGGAGGTGCTTGAATGTTTCTTCTACTTGTTGTAGCTCATGAGGATGGATGATCAGTGCTAGCTTCTTTCTTCATCTTGACCATTGGTTTATACTCTGGAGGAGTATCTTTGGGCACAGAAGGAGTATTGTCTTCTTTATCCTTCTGATTGTCATCTTTTTCAATTTTTATCTTTTTCATCTTGGGATCTTCTTGTTCTTCTGTTGCACTCTTCAATTATAGGGCAATATTCTCATCCCTTACTTTATCAAGGTCTACTTGTGATACACCATGTATTCTTAGGATCTCTAATGTGACCTTTGTAACCTTTCTTTTTGTTGTAGCACTATTCAGCTTAGCATCAACTTCTCTAGTTTTCTCTTCGTAGGTTACTCACCTAGGTTCATTGTCATCCTTAGGGGCTAATAGCAGTACCTATGCATAAGCTTCAAGAACTTGTTCTTCAACCTCATACCCAAGTGGATGAATCCACTTAGTTCTAGGTTCCACAGCTTCCATACATGTAGTATCAATCTCCACCATGAAGCATATTGTATTCTTATACTTCTCTACAATACTCTCAGGAATCTTGTACCTCATCTACATCCTTGCTCTGAAGGTCTTCAATTCCAAAGTGATGTAATATCTTAGTGTGCTTTCTATGGATGCCTTGTTTGATATCTTTGGCGTGGTAGGAATGGACTTGTCTAGATATAGGTCTAACACTTTACCAACTATATGAAGGTACATATAGATGATTAGGGACCCAAACCTAAATACATTAGTCTTGTCATTTTTGATAGCTTTGATGTTGTCTATCAACTGTGTGCACAAGATCTCACACAAGTTGAATTCTCCATCTCCTTGCACAAGATGGATGGCTACTAGAATAGTGCCCATAGACACACTATTCACCCTACTGGTATGATGAAATATGTAACCCAATATCATTGATATCAACTTGATGTCTGGTTGCTCTATAGGCTCAATGGTCATGTTGCGCTTATCACTTCTAGATTTACACACTTGTTCCACCATTTTCTTGATATCCTTATCCATAGGAAGGATGGCGCCTATGTTAGAAAGGCCTATCATCTCATGAATTAAGTCTCCTATGATTCTTACTAGTATATCTCCAATCCAAAAAAAATCATCAAGGATTCTACTCAACAATACCTTTATCCATTCAGTTTCATAGAATTCATATGCCATGGCATATTCAACAATGGGGTGATCATTCCATTTGGTGTATTCATCCATGAACATTTTGTCTAGTTTCAACATTGTGTCCATGTGCACCCTTAACCTATCCAATCCAATAGGTTCCTTCTTATAATAGATGTAAGCCCTTATGTCTTCTACATGCATGATGCCCATCAGCATACAGGAGAATCCTCCCTCTAAATCATCTAGGGTTGATTTAAATGGGTGCCTCTTGAAAACATACCTCTTCTTCTTAGCAACATCAAAAACAATAGGAGTGGCCATGACTTACTTGATATCACTTTCCAAATGATCTCTAAGATGTTTTGACAGCTTTTGAATCGGCACAACGATCTAGGGTTTCTTGCAACAGATCAAATGCATTGAAAACACTGATAATTTAATCTCCAAATCTTCACAACAACTTCCAAGGCTCAATCTACTCTCCAATTGCTCTGAATATGAATGCAATGAGTGAAAAAACAACTTCCTATGTTCTCAAAATAAGAAATTCACCATTAATGTAACTCACGTAAACCAGGTTGTCACTTCAAATTTTCAAACTTGAGTTCCACTAACAAATAGCGTGCATTCTCTTGCACAAAGGTTCCTATACACTCCAAAAGCTTAAGTCCAAAGTTGCATACTCTGAGGATGAGTATACAGCTGCGCAGGGGTCTAGAGCTAAATTAGCTCCCCCTATGACCCTGAGGGCCATTCATGTAGATGTAGAGGGTGCATCCACTGGGGATGCATCTAATACATTCTCATCAACATTTTCCTTCTTTCCATCTGACCAAATCAAGCTCTCATCTTCTAAGGCCTTCATAAACTTGACTTCTACTTCAAGATCCAAAACTGGTTCTTCGGCCTTTTTAGGGCTTTCCTAACCTTGTGTCCTTGATCTACAAAACTTTGCGATATGTCCAGCCTTGTTATAGGTGTGACAAATCACTGGAGGTCTATTATTCCTCAACACATTGACATGAGTGACCATTCTACATTATTTCATTGTATGACCATTATAGTTACATATCTGACATGTAACACTCTGAGAACTTCTTACATTGGTCTGATTCTAATTTCTTTGATCATGCTGAATCTTGTTCTTCTTACTAGTCTTGCAATTTATTTCTCTATGACCAAATCTATTACATGTATAATAGTAACCATTGAAAGGTCTTACCTTTGTACAGTTCCTTGCAATGTGTCCATGCTTGTTACATGCAAAATAGGTGCATTCTACAATCTTGTGCTCATTCTTAGGAGGACCACCATTGTCTTTGGTTTGATCTTCAGTCTTCTCAATATCAATAGAGTTTTTTTGTGAATCCTTTCTTGCTCGCATACTGTCAATCTAATTTTGTGCTTCATTGTATCCAATGTAGCTAGTGTCTCCTTTGATTCTTCTTGCATACAACTGTGATTCTACCAAGTCAGTACTAGTGTGTAATTTGTCAATATGATCCTTTGAATTCTTCAATTCAGATTCCAAGCTTTCTTTGATATTCTTTAGCTCCAAGATTTCTAAGTTAGCTTCCCTTAGTTCTTCATTCAGTTGAAGGTTCTCCTTGACTTGTTCATTATAGACATCTTGATTGTTCATCAGTTTGTCATCAAATTCTTCAAGCTGACTCAATAGGGATGCATTTTCTTCATTCAACTTCTTGACTTTTTCTTCAAGATCACTGTTAGAGTGTTCTTTAAAATCTTTTCTTAGTCTTTTGATAACTAATTGAGCATCACTAACTTTTTCTTTTAGTTCTTCAATTTCTCATTCTGAATTGTCTAGGTCTTCAAGAGCTGCTTCAAGATTCTTCTTCAAATGCTTCATTTCTTCTTTGTCCATGATCTCCTCAAGTGGTTAAACTTCTTTTTTGAGGACTAGAGCTCTGATACCAATTGTTAGGAATGGGAACACTGAGAGGGGGGGGGGGTGAATCATTTTTCACTAAATTTTAACTTTTCACTTTAATCTAAATACTAAATACTAAATGCTTAAGTAATGAATTAAACATTTACATAAACATGAAACATTAAATCAAAACATGACACCAATATGGTTATGGGGAAACCCAAATAGGTAAAAACCCTAGTGGGACTTGATACCCACTAATATTCTGCACTAGTGTTTTGTGATCCTTGTTAGAAGATCCTTTACCCTATTAGGAGTAGCTTTACAATGATTTAAGTACACTAGCCTTGTTAAGGGTCGGACCCTATTAGGAGTCTTTTATACTGATCCCTATTAGGGGAGTGGACTCACTATCCTAGAGATCACTACTTAAATGATGAAGGCTACAACCTTCTGAGTCAGATACACACTATATCTGTAGGTGAATTGTTCACTGTGACACTACTTGTCAGATCAGTTCCTTTGGTGCACTGAAGCTTTGACCTCTAGAAAAGCTCTAATACATCTTATGCTGACTTTGCATACCTCTTCTCTACTTAACACAACTCTCTTACTACTTCCATACTGAATACAATAGGTACACCTTATATTTATGCACTTATACAAAATACATAAATAGGTTGGCCCTATAACTAATTACAAATAATGCTTCCAAAAGAATT
This sequence comes from Chamaecyparis obtusa, assembly GCA_027943335.1. Taxonomy (NCBI): domain Eukaryota; kingdom Viridiplantae; phylum Streptophyta; class Pinopsida; order Cupressales; family Cupressaceae; genus Chamaecyparis; species Chamaecyparis obtusa. The sequence goes on along the minus strand of BSBK01001523.1, from coordinate 2,354,650 downwards.
GGCTTAAGCATGCTTACAATTATACATGTTCATATGTCAAAAACATAAATACAATGGGCACATAGCCTCTACAACATTAATTTATAATTGCAAACCAAAATAGTCATTGCCAGCTCCATGCTCTGTTCTTTGCTAGCACACACTAGCTGTGCAACTTCAACTAATTGTAACTTTCACATCTTTTCATATATGCTTATGCGCTCTTAGACTAAGCATAAGTATAGTATAACAACCTTAACTTCTAGGGTGCATACCATAATTCATCTGTAAACACATGCACTGATGCTCTGAGTCTCTGGTGCTCTATATGTTGTCCAGTCTTCAACACTTAACTGAATTTTGATCTTTACACTAAGTGTACTAACTCCAAACTACTATATGACTTTGTTGCCATAATGACAACACTATATCTAGTCATATATCTTAGTATAGAAAACTTTCCAATAGGAATCCCATCTCACAAGAGTGTATGTCTTCTTGCAGTGATTTTGGGTTTTTATATGTTAATTTTGCAAAGCAAGTTAACATATGGTTTACAAAGTAAGTTTTGAAATTGTTTTTGAGTTCTTGCCAAAGGTAGGATTAAATTTTTAAAATGATTTCAAAGAACTCAATGTTCTTGTAAGAATTTGATGTCTGAGTATGAGAGTGAGAGGAATGATATGCAAAGAAGTTGTTCTGGGTTTTGGGTGTGTCTGAATTAAGTTTTCTTGTAATGTATGTTATAGGTGACTCCATGCCCTTGAATAAGACACTAGTTTGTTCTTGATAGGTAGTTTCTTCATCATCAAATCAAGTTTATAAATGATAACATCCTTCAGTCAGTATGTAAAGGGCATTAATGCATAGTTTTTGTGTTGAATGATACAAAATAGGTTTTCTATTTAATTGTCCTTTTAATTGTAGGAGGATCATACTCTTGATCCTTGTTAATTGTCCCCTTTTATTGTATGATTTGGAGTGCTTTTCAAGATTCAATGACACTATATTGTCAAACACATTGTAAATATGCAAGTGGAAATAAAAGGAGCTAATAGAACCTACCATCCATATCCATCCTATCAATGAGGATTCCCATCTATTCCAAGAAAAAAGTTTCCCTCCAAGTCTCATGGACCTTCCACCTCCTATTCCTAATCAGGATTATGTCACCCCTTCCATTATTCTTGATGATGTTATTCATAGTCAAGAGCAAGCCACCCTTAAAATCAATTCAAATGATCCCCTTCAAAGTCAAGATTAAAGTATCGCTTCACCTTCATGTCCATCAAAAGATCCCATCATCCCTCCATATCCTCCCCATGAGCCTACCATTCCTTCATCTCCATATCCTCCACAAGATCCTATCCTACCAAATGATCCTATCATCCCTCCATCTTTTCCACAAGATCCTATCCTACCAAATGATCCTTTCATTCCTCCTCTTCTATTGTAGGATCCTATTATTCCTCCTGATCCCCCTCATGATCCAAGCACATCTACACAAGTTGTTCATGAACCCCATCCATGTCAAATAGGTTCCTCCACTTCCATCTAGTCTAGTCTATTTCATGATCATATTGTTCTCTCCATACCATGTCTACCTCAAAATTGACTCACATCTTGTAGCAAGTCTCATATTTCTCAAAATAATTATCAAGTAAAAGGGTTACGAATTCATAAACAAAGTATATCAGAACCCTTCCATGTTAGAGATAATTCTAATGGTCAGCACCTTACTTTAAAATCTCACTCTCAAGGCATCAGTATCCCTTCCAAATTCAAATCCAAATGTATACCTCCCCCTTCATCCCTTCCCTCCATCTTATGTCCATATATTCCTCCATCCAATAGTTCACAATCCACTTATCCTTTCCTAAATCAAGGTCAAAAAAGGAAAACATCTTGAAGAACCTTCCACCCATCCAAAAATCCTCCATATCATTCCTATCCATCCATAAAACCCAATACTTTGGGAAGAAACTTGGATGCCAAGAATAAAATTAGAAAGTCCAAAAATCCACATTTATCAAAGAATCAACATGTCCAATCTAATCGACATGTAGATACAAAGAAAAGAGAAATATCCAAAAGGCCACAAAGGCCCATCGAACAAAAAGAAAAGTCAAAGACAATGTGGGTTCCTAAATCCCTCATTGAAGCAATGCATTCTAAAGAATAACAAAGAAAATAAATATCAAAGACAATGTGGGTTCCTAAATCCATCATTTAAGAAATGTGTTCTAAAAAACTACACAACAAAGAAAAGTCAAGAACTATGTGGATTCTAAAGTCTCTCCTAAAAGACTTGCATACTAAAGAAAAATCAAAATTGGCATTCAAGCTTCCCAAGGTTTCCTCAAATCCACCATCCAAACAACTTCCATCCACTTCAAAGTCCATTTTGGGTCCTTATCTCCCAAAATAAAAATCCATATTCACTTCCCCATCAAATCCAAAATGCATAGCCATTCCTCCATTAAATCTAATATCTTTTCCTCCACTCCAACACCCTTCAAGGTGTGTGCCAATGTTTACCTTGTCACCCTTTCCATATAATCCTACACAAGTCTTCCAATCCATCCACTATCCAACACATATTTTATAGCATATCCAATCCTTTGCATAAACCCTTACCCCACTTCATCCAAACATCCATTTCATCTCCCTTTGTCACTATCCTACCAACATCTTTGAGCATGCCATCAAAAGATATGATCCATTAATTCATATCTTTCAAGAGGACTATCCAAGGAAAAAGATGCATAATTCCTTCCTCTATTTCCTATCATGAGTCCATCACCTTCCCAAAAAGTCAAAAACATTGTTGTCTTGATGAAAACCTAGCAAATAGGCATCTTGGTAACACAAAAAATTTATGAGAAATAATTGTGTTCAATAGTGAAAACCTAGCAAACAGGTGCTTTAGACAAGTACCATGATGAAAACCTAGCAAACAGACATCATGTGGAAGTTATGAATTTCTTGCATTGCTACTTGGGGTTAGGTTCCATCTATCATATCATATCCCTTTCATTTCCTCCATTATCATATGTCCCCCATATCCCTTATCAATGTCCATATTTCCTTTTTCCCAACTTTGATCTTGACAAGGATAGAAATCTCCCTAAAAGCATCACATGTCCTATCTGCTTCATGTTGTATGCAACCCTTTGTTCCATCTTCCTTAGCCTATCCATATCCCTTATCCTATCCACATCACTTTGGTCCATATTACCTTTCTTATTACAACCTTCAGTCCATATCCCTCATCTTATCCATTCTTGATCTTGCTTGTCCTATCATTATCCTATCCAAATCCCTCTCTTGGTCTTCATAGAAAACAAAGATGTAAAATAAAAACATTTTTTCAACATCCTCTTGACATGTCCATTCCTATGAACCGCATGTTATTTAGTGGACCATTTCATTACCCTTTATTGTCATATCCAATCCCTAAACTTGGTAAAAAAAAAATCATCCCATCAAGCATGGATAGTCCTTGGCATCCAAATAACTTCAAGATATATCAAGAGACCTTTGGCCTTCATCCTTCTACTAGTTAATCCATTAATCCATAATTTCATTTCCTTGCTAGACACTGGGGGTAGTCTTAATGTCCTAAAAAAATTCTTAAAAATTCAAATAATGTCCTAAAAAAATGATCAAAAACATCATATATGATCCTGAAATAATCCCAAAAAATTGAAAAATATAAAAAATTCATTTAAGGTAATAATGTTTGGGGTGTTTTTGATAAGTGCCTTCATCTATGTGATACGCCACACATACCTTGACTCAAAAATATGAAACTTTTGATGGACCAAAAAAATCAAAACATGTCAAAAATCCTACAATAAACACATCTCTGTCATGATAACCAGAAAGTGATGATCAAACATCTAAAATTAAATCAAAATAATGAGCTTCATAAATCAATAATGGACTCATGAGACCCATCTTTATCAAAAATCTAATCAATTATCAATCAAACCAATCAATAAACAATTGTCTTATACAGTTATGGATACACTTGAAACTAGACAGGTCAATCTTATATGAGTAGTCCAAATCTAAAACTAGACAAAATCAATCCAATAAAACATTAAATCAAATCAATCAATGATCAGTAAGGTTGTTGACAAAGTCAGTCAAGTTAGTCCATTATTGATTTTTCTTTCTTTATTGTGTTCCTATGCTCCTCAAGGATACCACTGAGTGGTGAGAGTGGCTATGATGGTTCATAATCTTGTTTTCTTTTATTTTCTTCTTGTGGAGTGTTTGATAAAATTCTAGGGCAAGGATGATGTAGGATGAAAGTGATAAGTACTGTCACGCATCTGGAAGCCACACACATCCATAATCTGAGAAAACCTTGGGACGATGTCAAAACATTCCTTGTTTTATTTCTGCTTGTCAATTTGAGATTGTAGCGGTATCTAGATGGTCAATATATGGATGCATTCAAATCTCTTCCTTTTCAAATAAGGCACAATGATGAAAAATAGTGAAATATTTCTAGCAGTGACTCAATACATCATCCAAGTTGATAGCATAAGTTCAAATCTTCTAGTGCATTTCTCCTAATTCATTCCTCTAGCTAATTCATACTTCTCAATAACATTTCTTCTATCAGTCAATCCTTCAATTTTTCAAAATTTTCAAATCATTTCCATCAATCAGACAATCAATCAATGATCACATGTATTATATAGGATGTATCTTTCCTAAAACCAAACGTTGTCTCTTGTCTTATACATGATGTATCTTTCCTGAAACCAGACATTGTCTCTTGTCTTATACAAGGTATATCTTCCTTGAAACCAAACATTTCCACTTGTCTCATACAGGATGTATCTTTCCTGAAACTAGACATTATCTCTTGTCTTATACATGATATGTCTTCCCTGAAACTAGACATTTTCACTAGTCTTATACAGGATGGATCCATCTTGAAACCAGACATGTTTCTTGTTAACAATCCAATTGTAATCAACCATTCATCATCATCTACAAAGTCTTCACTTCTTAATAACTATTCTTCTCTTTTATCATTTCATCTAACATTTCTCATCTTTTATCGAGAGATCATTCATGCCTTTCTTGCATAAACAATATCTCGAGGGGGCATAAAACCACCTGTTATTCCCAAGGCAAGTTGGGCCATGACCTAGTATACAATTCTTTGATACAACACTCATAATCACATTATATCAAAGAGGGGAAAATGTAGATACCCAAAAATGGACACACTTGTGGGTTCACATTTACTCACTAATTATTCTTCTTTTAGTTAATGCTTATTTAATCATTAATTAATAATCTTATTTTCCTCTAAAAATCCAATCTTTTAATTAGTTAATCACCTCTCTAATATTAATTAAATAATTAAGTTTATTTAATTAATTACCTTCAATTAATTAATCTTTGTCAGTTAATTGAATTCAATTTCCTATTCCCCATGATTTGAATTTAATTATTCAAATTAGCTAATTATTCTTCCAAATTAAATTAATTTAATTCCACATCAATTTCATCTTAATTTTATTTCTAATTAATTTGTATTTAATTTCACATCAATTATAATTAATTTCATTCTAATTTCATCTTCCTCCTTAATTGAATTTTTAATTCAATTAAATCTTCCAAAAATATTAAAAATATGAGACAATTATAATTTCTAAAAAAACTCAATATCCTCATGAATTGAGAAAAATGACTTTTTGAAAATCAAATCATTTTAAATCAAAAATTAATTCTTTTCTCAAAATTCAATTTTGGAAACTCTTATCTTTCACAAAACAACTAAATCCTCTCATATTTATCTTCTTCTTTATTTCCTCTTTTATCTCTCCACTTTTTTGAGTTAAATTGGAATTAAACCTTTTATTTTGGAAAGTTACCCAAATATTTTTAGTTCTTAATTATCTTGTCCATTCAATCTATTTTTCTCAAATCAATCTTGATCGTCCGTTCAAATCATAATTTCTATATAAACAACCCTCATCTCTCACATTTTGAGATCTCTGAATTTTTCATCGAACTTATGTCAATTTATTATAAGAGTATCACAATTTCTTGGATCTTTGAGTCAAGGTGCTGCCAAGATCACAATTGAGTGTTGTTGTCACTAAGGATTGCACCCAATTTGCTAAGTGTTGAACCCAGCAATCCTATGAAAGATGGGACTATTCTCAAACTGTGGGTAACCTATCTGAGAATAGACCTCTGGATTAAGGGTCAGCTTCCCTTTGGATCACTTGAAAGACTCACTAACTTTTAGGAGAAAGGGAGAGAGTGCATAAAACAAACAATTGCATTTGAATGAAATAAAGGTGATCCACCGAATTTGAAAAAGAGATTTACAACTGAAATGAGTTTACTCCAATAGCAAAACAAAACTTGACTCACAACTTAATCTTGCTTTCTTAAACTCTTAATGAAACAAGGTACTTGAAATGTAGAAAAGGAAGAAATCTTCACAATTCTGATATTCTTGATTGCACACAAGTCACACCACTGAATTAAGATAAATTCTTGAACACCAACTTGGATTCAACATGTAGATTAAGGATATAAGGACATCACAGTAATCCTACATATGATTTCAAAAAGCAAACCCAGAATTGTAGGAGGACGAGAAGGATCAATTTTATTGCTGAAAAGAAACTAAGTACAATTGTGTCTCTCAGAGCTACAACACTCATATCATAGAGAAAGAATGAAGAGCTAACCTCCATCACAAAAAGTGAGAGGTATATAACTAAAACCTAGGAATCTGCATTCAAATTCCACAACCTCCTAAGAATAGAAAAAGATCAAAAATGGACCCATGAGGCTGCATCATAATTCAAATTCCAGATTCTTGCATTTCTAGGGGGCGAGGAAAGTGGGCTCCCAAGAATAGAAGGTCAAAGGAGACCACTCTATCCACTAAGTCATGCATCATAATAAGGTTCTAACAATGGCTTATAAAATGCCATCTATCAGAGTTTACAATAACATTCCTGCAATGACTGTTACATTAAAACATTTACCCCCCACTAAGACACAAAATATGTGGACCTAAATATATTTCAAAATAGTCCTCAACCCAAAAATAGGGAAGACATACCTTGAAATATTTACACTTTGAACTAAATCCACATTACATGGATGTATCTCAGCATATGTTTAGGCACCCATCAAAACTCTCAACCCAAAAAAAGGAGGGGAAAGCATTAAATCCACCTACATACAGCATATACCCTAACATTATTGTATCCCAACTTAATGACCTATCAAAATTTCCACCAAAGCTTAAGATACATAGAAAAATAAAATGGTTAATGAATCTTGACCCAACAAAAGGGGAGAAGGAAAAATTCAATAGCCATTTTATTTGAAACCCCTCTACCACTGGCATTGTGGACTTTCTCATCTAACATATGGCAAGTTGCTATTTCCCTGTAGCAGTCTCTGAACTCAAATTTGGAAACATCAACTTGGATTCATGGCATTATGCTATCGAGGTAGGCACTGGCTCTTGCTATTCTAAATTCATCTTTTCATTCCATGTTTGATTTCGAGGGCACTATTGTTATGAACTCTGCATTATTCATCTTGTCACTGCATGCCAGTGAGTGTGTATTCGGCCTCATGGATATGGCACTACATGGCATGATATCATTATTTTCAGTTCGAACCACTATTCATATTGTATTATCTTCTATGTTGAGCATCACTATCAAGATGTTATTTCACTAAGAGGCCCCATGACCCACGGGTAGGGCATTGCTATATTCATTGATCTTTTCATGATAGCCCATGAGAAATAAGGCTAGGGCATTAATTATTGGTATTTCTATCGATACTTTGGTGCCAGTGTGTTGATTTTTGATTTACTGTTTGTATTTTGTAACATTGCATATGTATTGTTTCACTTCTCTCTGCTGGCACTGTGAATAAACTAGGGCACGGACCTGACATTCCTTGCATATTGATGCTTGCTGAGTGTGTATCAATAAAGGCACTATTTTTATTTGATATCATTGCTTGCTATATCTCGGGCTTTGCATTTGATATTGTTTTATCCATATTTCTCTTAGTAAATCGAGGGCATATGTTTCTATTTACTGTTTCCTTAATACATTGCCAATGCCATATTTTTCATATGCATTACTACTTCTATGTTTGATTGAGCCTTTGGTGGAATTCTTAAAACCTGCGGGTACTTGGGCATCATTTTATTGTCATTGTCATTCAAAACTATGACTTATGTATTGTCTAAGCATTATGTTTAACTGATCACTATTATATTGAGAATGCCTACTATGGGGAATCCCGATGATCCACAGTTAGGGCATTCATGTATATTCATTTTAATCAGCCATGGATGATCTTGTGTTGTTGTGGATTGCATGTGGGCATTGTTCACTATTATCTATTCACTGGTTTATACTTTACTGATATGGAGTGTAATTGTGATGTCGCACTTTACTTCTCTGGTTTGACCCGAGAGTTAGGGTATTCCATATCGTGCTTGTCTATTGATTTTATACATAACCTGCAAGCTATGATGTATCTAATTGGATCACCATATTTTTCTTATCTTTCCTATATGATGGTTTGATGGCATTATCTTTGATGTTGCTATTCGACATTATAGAATTTTTGTTCACTGTCCTATTGAGGCATATTGCTATGTCTTATGATATCCATACATTGCATTTGGAAGTTCTGTTACTTCTGTAGTTAAGAGACTTGTGGGTTCTTTTGGTTTGATCCCTTAATGTATTTGTTGTTAATGATATTGCTAGAAGCTTATGTGAGCACTGGGCATCCACCTTCTCTTTTGCTGGCACATCTTATTTGGTATATTGCTTTACTGATGAACTTGTGGGCCGAGAGCCATGAACTTGAATCTAGGGCATCAAGCTCTTGAATCCATTGCTTTAGATTTGGTGTAGCCCATGAAACATGAAGCATCTTTGTTGTGCATTTGAGAGGCCTGAGCATTGTTTTGAACACTTTTTGTTGCTTGTTCCTTCGAAGCACTGGCACCCGAGCTCCCATGGTTTGTTACATATATTTGGTATCAATGATATTTTGATGGCTTGATGTCACATGCTCTATTGCAATGATGTATTCAATTTTATGGTAATGCCTTAACACCAGCCTGTGAGATAGGGCACAATGCCATTTCCATGTCTGAACTTCTTTGAGGCTTGTAGCCTGTAGGTGGTTGATGCCTGAATTTCTTAGCATAGCCACTGCAACTGTCGGTATTGTCCCTCAATTTTGATGCCTTCTTGACACAACCAATGGGCCTAAAGCTAGGGCATATCTCTTTCACTCACCATTTATGCTGATTCTTGTGTTTATATGTGGCTTTGAGCTGTGAGCCTAGATGACATTGTATTGCACACTTGTTCATTATTTGGGTTACTATGCCATCCTATGCTCTATCTTGGCATCATATCACTATCATACTGGGGCCGACAACTGATTAAGAATCATTGATTTAATGTTAACTATGTGCCAGTGAGTACTGTGCTCTGTGACATTCCATTGTGTGTTGTATCTACAACTGATATTATATTCTTATCCTCATGGTACACTATGATGTTCTATCCACTGAAACCCTCTTGTATTCAGTCTATAATGCAGATCTACATGTGTTCACACTATGATGTACCCCTTGAAACTGCTAGTGTTCTATTTTGAATATATTTCATGCCATGCTTAAGATGATATTATGAAGATTTGAATATCTATTTCTCTACTTTGATATTGATTTGATGCACCTTGCAAGCTCTCCTTTGCTAGTGTTTGACCATGCTTCATTGATCCTCATTGATGTTGCTTCATCTAGATGTACTTTTCTTTTGTACGATGTGTGCTCTTGGCCCTTGATGTGATCACTTGATAGAAAACTTGAGGTTTTTCTGTCATGATCTGCATCAAGGGCCCAAGTCATTCATTGAATATATTGTTGGATCAGCTCCTCCTATATCTGCACATGAAAAAAACATGTTAGTGAAAACATGGTGCCCTTTTGTTCTTTGGAGCCTTTTAATACACATGCCCTGAGCACAACCTTTGTTAGAGGTGCATGGCTAAGTGTATATATGCAATCTATAAATATTGTGATACCAGCCATTGCATAGATCCATTGGATCTAACCCATATCCCCTCTTCTCTTCTTGTAGGTTCTAGATCTCAGGAGCTCACTAGATAGGACCGGATCCAGACACCAATACCAGGAAATGTCTAGTACCCTAGTATTTAGTTATTTTCTTTATGTATATCTATACTTATTCATTCAATTCTAGTAACGGCTATGCTCACGGCTGGTGTGAGCTCAGATAGATGCTTTTCCTTTCAGTTCTTTCCCTTTTGTATAGTATACATATCACTGATACATGCATGTGTAGGTTTAGATGTAGTTCATTTCCTTTCCCTTTCATTTACTTTGCAAATGAAATGAACACAAATTTTAAGCAAGATCACCTAATAACACAAACTAGGGTACTGCAGCTTCATCTAGTAATTAGGTCTCCAATCTAAGAATGAGTAACAATATGATAACAAGTGCCACACCTCAACAAGGAGAAGAGAAGAAACAAAAGCCTCAAGCATCATTTGGTTTGCATATGTGTTTAATTTCTAAATATGATTTTTGTTATTTTGTTGTTTGTAGAGTTTAATAATTATTAGTAGTTTTCTTGATTAGTTCAGTACTACTAAATTGTTTCTTTGAACTTGTGCATAATTTCCCTAGATACAAAAGGGTTTAGCTTTGAGGATGGGGGATGGGAAATTTTGAATTTAGATGGAGTTATTTTGGATATGGAAGGTTTGGAAGGTTTACCAACATCTTGAGACATTCTTTTTCAATGCGATACATATTATTTTGAACACAAGATGTGAGTCCATGGGGAGGAGATACAGGAGGAGTAATAAGATCTTGAAGGAAGCCATGTTGGATAGAGGTGGAGGAACCAATATCATGTATGTGAGATTCATGTATGGATTGGATAGGTGTGATGGGATCTTGTGAAGGATTGTGATCATGAAGGGAATTAGGATCATGAGAGATATTATGAGGAATAATAGGATCTTGTGATGGATTTAGATCATGACATGGAGATGAAGGGGTACTTTGATATTGACTTTGAAGAGGATTATGTATTGGAGTGGGAGGGACTATGGTACCTTGAGATGGAAGGATATCATGGAGTGGAGGGAATGAGATCATGAGATTGAATAATTTGATCTTGACATGGAGGAAGATTAGTCAAAGAATATGTTAAGCATTAGGATGGAAGGGTATCATTAGATGGGGTGGAGGGACTGCCTGGATCTTGATGAGGAATGGGATCATAGGATGAATCAAGAGGGATAAATGGATCTTGAGATGGAGGAATGCTTTGATCTAAAGGGGAATAATAATCCATGATAGTATTATTTTGGTCAAGATCTTGACATATATGGACTTGTGAGGATGATGTGATGAAGGCGTTGGGATCTTCAACTTAAATCTCTCCTTTTTTAATGAGATCTTTGACAAAGTTTTTAAACTTTAGGCACTTCTTGATATCATGACCCTTTCTATGATGATAATTATAGTATTCATTTTCCTTATACCAAGTAGGTTTGGGTTGAATCTCATCAAAGGGCATAGTCTTTGGAAACACCATCATGTTTTGGTCATCAAGTAGGTGGAATATGACATAAAGTGGGTCAGAAAGGGGAGTGTATTGTCTAGCTTTGGGTGATTGTATGACTTTGGAAGGTAGGAATGATGTGGGTTTTGGAGGATTAGGATTGTATAAAGGTTGAGCCTTAGGTAGGGGATTGGGATGATGGTTTTGGACACCAATAATAAAGTATAGGAGATCACATGAAGGATTGGGCTTGGATTGAAGATGAGGATTGTGGATTGGGATAAATAGAGGACATATGTCTTCAGAAGTTTTGTTTTGACCACCATTTTGTAAACTAAGGACAATATTTTTAAGATCTTCCATTTATTGGGCAAGCTTAAGCATGTGAGAGGCATCATGTGGGTGATGGAGGGAATTATGTGTGGATGGAGGATAATAAGGTATATTTACCTTGTCAAATGTAGAGAAAGAATAAGGAGTGTGATATAGATTGGGATTGGATATGACTTGAGGATTGGGATTTGGCATTTGAAAGTCCTCAAACATTTTGAAAAACCAATCCATGTTCATGATGCTTGAATTAGAGATTTTGGATTTGAATTAGAAGATGATGTAGAGGAAGATTTGAAATTAGGACTAGGATAAAGTTTGGACTTTGATTTAAAATGGTAGGGCCTCAAGGATTTTGATCTAATTGGCTGATGGATTTGATTGATTTAGAGGGAAAGGCCTCAATAATTTTGATTGATTTGATGTGATTTTAATTTTGGATTTTTAAGGGAAGGGCCTCAAGATTGGATTTGATTTGATTTGGATGATGATTAAATTACAAATATTATGATGGTGCTCCTAAGCCAAAAGTGGAAGATTAGAAGATGGTGTGGATAAGACTTGGATTAAGAACAAATGAAGTGGAAAGATAGATGAGGGATGTTTGAATACAAGTGTAATAGTTTATGTGATTGATTTGGTTGATGGGGATATATGGATTGAATTAGAACTTGGTTAGAATGAATTTGACAAGTTAATTGGATTAGGATGATGATGATGTGATTAGATGAGGAGGAAGATGAAATGATGAGATTAAGTTAAGAAATTTGAATTATTAGGAAGATGATGACATGACTAGCATTATTATTAGGACCTTGATTTGATTAGGAAAATTAATTTTGTTTAGGGTCCTAAATGATTGATTAAGAATGGTTAGGATAAGAAGAATGAAGAGGATAATTAATAATGATTGGGAGGTGATCATGAACAACTAAGATAAGATGTTGAAGATGAAATAGGATTAAGATGAAAAGGAATATTGTGGATGATTGGATTAGACTAGGGAGATGACTAAGGATGTTCTTGATGATTAGGAGATGGTGATTACAATGATTAGGGAAGATTAAGATTGGAGAAATGATTGGAAGGATTAAAAATGTGATTAGGATAAGAGGTATGATGATGATGAGATTGTTGATAAATAGAAGAGGTGATGTGATGATGCTATGGAAACATTAACTTGGAGCTAAACTTGAAAAAAAAATGTTTTTATTGTACTTGAAATGTTTTGTTTTTTTTTTATGTTTTTTTTTTTAAAATTTGGAGTTTAGTTTTATATTGGTTTTTTGGGTTTTCAAATTTTATGTTTTTTTTAGATTTTTGAAGTGTTATGATTTTTTTAGATTTTTTAATTTAAAAATGCTAAACACACAATGTTAAAGACAAAATTCCTAAGGCTCAATTTGGTTGATGTGTCCCCTTTTTGTTTCAAGTGAGGAAGGTGATCTAATAATTTAAGCACATCAAACACATTAAACAACCTATTTAGGTTTTAACTCAGATGTACAAGCTCAACTAAGGGGTGTCCTCGATATACACAAGGTGTTGGAAACTTGACTATACTATTGTATATGACTATAATTAAGTGTTTTCATTATGGAAACAAAGTCATATGGAGTTTTGGAGTCAGTGCACTTACTCATAAGATCAAAATTTGGTTAAGTATGAAGACTGAATAGTTAGCAAAGCACCAAATGAACAGAGCATCAGCACACATGCGTATGACTGAGTTATGGCATGCACCCTTGAAGATAATCTTCTGAGTATGTAATCATGCTAATTCTAAGAGTGCATGATCATATGAGTTATTATGAAGAAGTTATAGCCAGATAAAGTGACACAGATAGTGAGTGAAAAAATAGAACAGAGCATAGAGCCGATTGTTGGTATTTTGGTTAGTGTGTATAATATTGTTTTGTAAAGGCTATGCACCTATTGTATTTAGGTTATATACATTTTAATATCATTTTATGTAAACATGCTTGAGCTAATTCATTTGCAAGCATTGTATGTAATTAGTTAAAGGCCGACTTCATGAATAGTTTTGTATGCACATATAAATAAGACATGTGCCTTTGTATTTAAGCATGACATGAGATATAGAGTTGATAATAGTAGAGAAGAAGTTTTCAAAGAGAAGTTAGAATGTTGTAGAGCTTTACAAGAGGCTAAAGCATCAGTACACAAAAGGAACTGATCAGACAAGCAGTGTCAAAGCAGTAATTCACCATTGGCAGATATAGTGTGTATTTGATATCCAGGAGGTTGTATCCTTCTCATTGAGCAATGAGCTCTGGCAGTGAGCCACCACCCCTAACAAGGTTATTGTAAAAGACTCCTAATAGGGTCCAAGCCTTGACCAGGTCACTATACTTATTGCATTGTAAAGATCAACTCCTAACAAGGTTGTAAGATCTTCTAACAAGGATCCTAATACACTAGTGTAGTTCTTAGTGGGTGTCAATTCCCACTGGGGTTTTTACCTATTTAGGTTTCCATTTAATCATATCTGGTGTTATGTGTTATGATTGTTTATCTTACTTACATTGATATTCATTTCAATACTTAAGAAATTAAGTTAATTTCCAAGATATCAAAAAAAGTAATAATATATAAAACACTGATTCAACCCCCCCCCTCTCAGTGTTCTCATTCCTAACCATTGGTATCAGAGCTCTAGTCTTTTGAAGACAAGTTTAACCACTTGAAGATATCATGGGTTCAGAAGAAGTGAAGCATCTAAAGAAGAATCTTGAAGCAGGAGAAGTCAAGTTTCTGAAAGCTACAAAAAATGTGAGCTTGATTTGGTCAGAAGAAAAGAAAGATAATTATAATGAATAGTTGAGGATGCATCCGTAATGGATGCACCTCCTATTTATTGTTAAATGACCATCATGGTCATAGGGGGAACTAGATTATCTCTAGACCCCTATGCAGCTAGTATACTCACCCTCAGAGTATGTGCCTTCGGTTATGACTATTTAGAGACTAGTAGATGCAGCATGCAAGAGTGCACTGCCCAATCAATAGCAGAAAGGAAGATTGGAATTCTCTGTGGGATTCTATATTTACATGAAAGAATTAATGGTGGAAAGTTATTTTTATAGTCACTGGAGTTCCTTTATCTACACATTTACATTCAAGTTCAAGCCTTTAGATATCACAGGAGTTCAAACAGTTGAGATGTGAAGAATTGTAGTTGGATTATTGGTGAAAGGAAGTAAAGTTTTTTTCAGAACCCTAGTTTAATTGTGACATTTCAAGAAACCCTTGGAAACTGATTTGAAGTGATAAAACAAGTTATGGCTACTCCAATTTTTTTTTGATGTTGTTGAAAGGAAGAGATATGTCTTTAAGAAGCATCCCTTCAAGTCAGTCCTAGATGACCTAGAAGGAGCATTCTCTAGGACCCCAATGTGTGTTATGCATGTAGAGGACATACATGCATATATCTATTGCAAAAATGAACCTATTGGAGTAGAAAGGATTAGGTCGCACCTAGAAACCATGATGAATCTAGAAAAAACATTCACTGATGAGTTCGTGCACTTGGAAGAGAACACTATTGTTGAGTATGCCACAGCATATGAGTTTTACGAATCTGAATGGATAAATATATTATTAAGAAGAATTCATGATGACCTATTTTGGATAGGATAAGCTCCAATTCAAATAACCACTGATCTCATTCATGATATGACAAGATTACCCAAGATAGGTTCCATTCTTCTTGTAGGCAAGGATGTCAGGAAACTAGTTGAGCAGGCTTCCAAGTCTTGCAGTGACAAGCGCAAAATGAAAGTTGAGCCTATAGAAGAGAAAGACTTAAAACTAATTTCAATGATACTTGGATACAAATTTCAACATGCAAACAGGGTAAATAGTGTGTCCACGGCCACTATTCTAGCAGCCATTAGAATTGTGAAGGAAAATTCAACTTGTGTGAGATCTTGCACGCACAGTTCATGGAAAACATAAGGGCCATCAAGCATGATAAGAGCAAGATACTTAGGTTTGGTTCACTGATAATATACATGTACTTTTATATTATTGGGAATGTGTCAGATCTCTACCTAGACAAGAGTCTGCCCACAATGCCTCAGATTTCACTCAAGGTATAATCAGAGAGAACCTTGAAGGACTTCGTGGAACTTGAGATCAATACTTTTAGGATAAATATGTAGAGAAGGTATAGGATACCTGAGAGTATAGTTGAAAAGTACAAGGATAGAATTTTCTTCATGGTGGAGACAAATATAACTTGCATGAAAGTTGTTGAGCCTAGGACTAAGTGGATCCATCCACTTGGCTATGAAGTAGAAGAACAAGTTTAGGAAGCATATGCACAATTTCTTCTATCAGCGCCCAAGGATCCTAATGAACCAAGATGGGGTACCTATGAGGAAAAGACAAGACAATTAGATGTAGTCTTGAAAAGTGTTGTGACCAAGAGAAAAGCATCTAGAATCACCTCTGAAATACTAAAGATTCATGGTGTCACTCAATATGACCTGGATAAAGCTGGAGAAGCTAAGATAGCAATGCAAATTAAGAGTGTACCTACTATTGAAGTCAAAATAGAGAAGACAGATGACCCTAAGGAGAAGAAAGTAAAAATAGAAAAAATAGACGATCCCAAGGAAAAGACTATTGATAGCACTTCTGCACCCACTCCTATTCTTGATCTAGACTCCTCTCAAGCATGTCCTGAGCCAAGTAAGATGCCTAAGTGGAAGAAGTAGACTATTACAATCCATCCATCAGCAAGAGCCACAAGAAGCCAAGGAAGAAATATTCAACCACCTCCTGAGGTAGGATTCCTACCAAATCTACAAGTATTAAGATCAAGAATAGTAGATGAAGGAAGAATTGATCAAATGGCCAAGTTTTATGATAGATATCATGAGATTAACAAATCTAAGATTCATGATATGTTGATCAAGCATATGATCAAATTTAAGAAGACTATTCTAGAACTAAAGAAAGTCATTCTAGATAAATTTTGAGACATCTTGGACGCATTGAAAAGACAAGCTACTGAAGAAGACTTTATAATAAGAGAAAAAACACTAGATAATAACTTACCAGTGTGCTTAGTTGAAGGAAAGTATTTGTTAGTGGACTTGGTAAAGCCGCACCTTAGAACCAAGATGATAACTTTTCACATCATGAATAAGGATTATGAGTTGATAACTAATGAGACTAAAAAATCCTTTGAGAAGGTATTTTTGGAACAACGCATGCATCCATCATCTGCACCTACAACCCAAGTTCCTATTGAGAAAGTAAAAGCTGCTGAGATTCCCAATGTACCTATGACAAGTCCACAAGATTCTACACCTATGCCTGAAGCCAAGAAAGACACCATTATGATTGATAATATAGAGATATCAATGGTGGCCGTAGATAAGTACTTGGATAATTTTGAAGAAGCATTTGTGAGCACTGAGGAAGAAGAAAGTCTATGTGGTGATAATTCACCTAAGCCTCAAGAAGAAGTGCAGATTGAATATTTAACTAGACAAGAAGAAGAAGAGGAGAAAGAAAAAGAAGAGAAAAAGGAAAATGAACCAATAGATGATCCCTCTATTGAAATGCCCATAAAGGTAATGATAGAAGTGATGGACAACACACCTCTCACTCCTATGCCACCAGTGTCATTGTTGTCAAGTTTGACTCATGACACAACAAGTCTACACTCATGGGGAGAAGAAGACCTAATTAAGATCAGTGTTCTTTCAATGGAAAAGGCAAAGGAAAAGAAAGTGATGATAAATCCATTGTTTGTTGAGTCATTCATCATTCTAAATAGTCTACTACTAGAAGAAAAGAAAGTCACAAAATTTCATTCAATGGATGATGTCAATACCATCCTGGCAAGTTTCAAGGAAAACTTCTCTTGCCTAGAAGAATCAGTAGCCAAGGTTATAGAAGAAAAGTATCTTAGGAAGAGGCTAAGTGAGCTGATAAGTAACTTCTCACTTGACCTTAGCTCTGTAAAAGGTTGTCAAGCCCTACTAAATGAGATAGTAGCTAAAGGAATAAAAAAACATAGCTAACTATACGGACAAGGAAAAATTAACTACAGACCTCTCAAAGAAAATTCAAGAAGCTCAATCAATGATGGAGGCAGTAAGTAAATCAGTAGAATATCCCTCCAAATATGTAAATGTGTGCAACAATGTCTATCAAGGTCAGTTAGACAAAATTGAGAAAGCAGAAAAAGAAATGGCCAAAATAAGGGCAAGGCAAACTCAGTTAAGAAATGCACTTGCGCCCTCTTTGGATGTGTTGAATCAAAATATCAAGGAGATTGATGCCAAAATGGTGACATATGATCAAGGTCTAAGTTCCAATTTGTAAAATATGGAGAAGTTGACCTATGCTTTATGCACCCATCTTTAGACTATAAATGCACTGACAATGGTTTGGTAGTAAGAGATCTAGAACTTGAAGATTGCATATCCAGATGTACTCACTTTGTAAGTACTTGTAGATACATTTTTTAGCACATTTTTCATTAATGCCAAAGGGGGAGTATAGTATATAATAAAAGGGATAATATGGAGCTATGTATATGATGTAAACGGGAGTAGAGTATATAGTAGAAGGGAGATATAAGATAGAGTATATGTTAGAAAGTTTTGTATAAAGATACAGTTAGTAACTTCACCATATTCCTTTGTTGACATTAATCACAAAGGGTGAGATTGTTGGAAAGTTTACTATACTATTTTATATGACTATAATTAAGTGTTTTCATTATGGAAAAAAATTCATATGGAGTTTTGGAGTCAATGCACTTACTCATAAGATCAGAATTTGGTTAAGTATGAAGAATGGATAGTTAGCAGAGCACTAGATGAATAGAGCATCAACGCACATGTGTATGACCAAGTTATGGAATGTGTCCTTGAAGATAAACTTTTGAGTATGTAATCATGCTAGGTATAAGAATGCATGATCATATGAGTTAGTATGAAGAAGTTACAACCACATAAAGTGACACAAACAGTGAGTGGCAGAACAGAACAGAGCATAGAGCTAACTATTGGTATTTTGGTTAGCATGTATAATATTGTTTTGTAAAGGCTATGCACCTATTGTATTTAGCTTATAGACATGTCAATATCATTTTATGTAAACACTCTTGAGCCAACTCATTTGGAAGCATTGCATGTAATTAGTTAAAGGCCAACTTAATGAATAGTTTTGTATGCACATATAAATAAGACATGTGCCTTTGTATTTAAGCATGGCATGAGATATAGAGTTGATAATAGTAGAGAAGAAGTATGAGAAGAGAAGTTAGAATGTTGTAGAGCTTTACAAGAGGCTAAAGCATCAGCGCATAAAAGGAATTGATCAGACAAGCATTGTCAAAGTAGAAGCTCACCATTGGCAGATATAGTGTGTATCTGATATCCAGGAGGTTGTAGCCTTCTCATTGAGTAGTGAGCTCTAGCATTGAGCCACCACCCCTAATAGGATTATTTTAAAAGACTCCTAATAGGGTCTAACCCTTGACCAGGTCACTGTACTTATTGCATTGTAGAGATCAACTCCTAATAGGGTTGTAAGATCTTCTAATAGGGTTCATAATACACTAGTGCAGTTCTTAGTGGGTGTCAATTCTCACTGGGGTTTTTACCTATTTGGGTTTCTCCGTAATCATATCTGGTGTTATGTGTTATGATTTTTTATCTTACTTGCATTGATATTCATTTTAGTACTTAAGCAATTAAGTTAAGTTTTAAGATATCAGAAAAAATAATATATAGAATATTGATTCACCCCCCCCCCTTCTCAATGTTCCCATTCCTAACAATTGGTATCAGAGCTCTGATCCTCTGAAGAAAATTTAGCCCACTTGAAAAGATCATGGGTTCAAAAGAAGTGAAGCATCTAAAGAATAATCTTGAAGCAGGAGAATTCAAGTTTGTGCAAGCTACATAAGATGCAAGCTTGATTTGGTCAAATGTAAAGAAGGATAATTATGATGAAATAGTTGAGGATGCATCCGCAATGGATGCACCTCCTATTTATGGTTAAATGACCATCATGGTCATAGGAGGAGCTAGATTATCTCTCGACCCATGCACAGCTAGTATACTCACCCTGAGAGTATGCACCTTTGGTTATGACTATTTGGAGACTAGTAGATGTAGTATGCAAGAGCACACTACCTAATCGATAGCAGAAAGGAAGATTGGAATTCTCTTTGGGATTTTGTGTTTACACGGCAAGCATTAATGGTAGAAAGTTGTTTGTATAGTCACTAAAGTTCCTTTTGTTATGTCTATTAAGCATTAATGATTATCATTAGTATCAAAGGTTATGAAAGACATTGGTTAGTTACCTATATTATCATAGTCGGTAAAAGTGAGCATCATGAGCCATTTGTTTAAGTTGTCATATTGAGCACCAGATAGTTTTACTAAACATCAGACACCGACACCAACACCAAGCATCAATATATTCACTGAGCAATTTATACAGTGTTTACCGAGGATCACAGAAAATGGCATAGTGATCAAGAATGGTAGATTCTTCTATGCAAATGGTTACAACAAAATCAAAAAACATTTTACCAAGATCAAGGATCATTTTTAATAGTTAGATCTAGGTTATTTTTGTACACCGTAGATCTTAGGGTTTTTCTCTAAGTTGTTGAAACCTAATTTTGTATAAGCAGCATAAAGTAGTATGCTATATATTTGTATGTTTACACCATTTTGTTGTGAACTGATGTATGAGAAAAGAAGCATTTGAAGAACTAGCCAACCTTCAATATTCTCAGTTGATAAAGTAGAGTAGTATTCAGAGGAAATCAGATTAAGCAGAATCAGAGTAGGCTAACCAAGCAGTTCAAAGAAGAGATTCACATAGTATAAGGTGATATACATTTAGTAATTTATTGATCTGTATCAGATAATATAATTTTTCATTAGCATATAGTTACCTATTTCTTTCTAATAATTGTAATAGAATTTTGGTAAAATCTCCTAACAAAGTAGACTTGACAGTCTTTTTGTAAATCTCTTAACCGAGTACACACTCAAGTATTGTTGTTAAAATCCTATAACTAGGTAGATCTAGCTGATCTAATATGTTACTCCTAATAGGGTAAGATCACCCGAAGTGATCAAAACTTGTATCCCTAATAGGAAAACCTTTTCTATTTGTAGTAGTGAAGAATTTGTGGGTGTCATCCCCACCATAGTTTTTACCTTCTAACAAGGGTTTCTGCATTACAAAAATACTTTTGTTATGGGACTGTTATATTGTTTATTTCATGTTATTTACTTTCACAAGTTGAATGGATGAATGATACATGCATTAGATACAACTTATTTTGGAAGGTTACATTGTTTACTATTATAGATCTAAAAGGTTGATGTGTTAAAGTTTTTGTGGGCACTGATTCACCCCTCCTCTCTCAGTACCCTATCTCTCCTAATTCCAACAATTGGTATTAGAGCTCAGTTCTCTTATTGGATAGTTTAACCACTGAAGGGTAAAGATATAAGTCATGGAGAGGTATAATTTAGATAAGTCTATTGAGAATCAGAAGATTTAGATGTAGATGTTTGTTGAACAGTATAAGCAAGCCAGGAAGGTCTGAAGAAATTACTAGTTGAAAGGAAGAATCTAGCTATTCTGCAAAATGAGATTGGCTATCATGAAGAAGCAATTGATGATATATTTGACCACATTGGATCTAGTTCAGGGAGTATTTTTAATGGATCTAAAAGTATAATCTCTAACTTGTCTGAGAAGAATCAACATTTAACTAAACAAGTGAAAGAACTGCAAATTGGTCAAGAATCTCAGATGGTGAGAATGGTTGAAATAATGAACAATGCTAGACAGGCTAAGCAAGAAAGGAATCTAGCTAGTGAAGACTAAAGATAGACAACTAAACAACTACAAGTTAAAGAGAGTGAGATACAAAGACTCATTGATCATCACTTTCAAGTATCTAATCAGATGATGACTGTGAATCAAGAAGTCAACCAAGTGAATGGAGAATTGTCTAGAAGACTTGAAAATGTTGCAATACTTAGAGAAGTGAATGAAAAAATAAGAAATTAAATAAAGACACAAAAATAGCATAATGAGATGATGAGGCTAGCTAAGAAAAATTCTAAGAAGATTGATGATTTTCTGATTAATCAAAGAAGATTTGGAAGCAAAGCTGGATTAGGCTATACCAACAAAGGAGAATCATCACAACAAGCTAAACAAGGACCAAAAACAATCAAAATCAAAGACCTAAAGTGTTGACATGTTATCACTGTGGCAAAATGGAACATACATCTAATGTGTGTAGAAGCAAAGCACAAGGTAAACCTCCTTTCACTCCTAAGTTCAATGGATATTGCTACTATTATGGAAAGTATGGTCATCAAGCTTATGAATGTAGAGCTAAATAAAATGCTAACAATACTAATATGGATAAGTTATGTTATACTTGTAATAAACATGGACACACTGCACAAGAGTGTAAGGAAAAAATGAAGCAAGTATGGACTCCTAAGTAGAAGACACAGCACAAGCCTTACCAACCGAAGAGACAAGGTAATTCTTATGTTTGGGATTATAACACATGGGCTAACTATGTTGCATGTGGTAGATATGGGCACATTGCAGTGAATTGTAATAGGAAAAGATGGGTTGGACAATCAAGAAGCTAGACAAGCACTGGAATGGCATTTTTGCATTGTCATAAGGTCGGTCATTTAAGCAAAGACTGTAGAGATTAAGCACCAGAAGAAGGTCATGTATTTGAGAGTGGAAACACTATTGTAGATATCATGAGAATAAGGAATAGCATGTAGAAGAAGGCATCTAATGACAATGCAAAGTCAAGTAATGTTGTCAATGAAACCTCATCCACTGGATTGGGTGACATCGGTCACTCCACCTAAGGAGATATAGGTATGTATGGGACTAACATTTCAAAATGATCACATTTTACATAAATTTCCTTATATATGTTGTGCACATACCAAATCTACATGAATAAAGATGCATTATGGTTTATATATTTTGAGCTAACAAAGTTACACAGTCAGTAAAATTTAGACCGAGCATTGGTTACCTGTTGGTAATCACTATTCAAGGTTAACCGAATAATAGTATCAACCAAGAAAAGAAGTCTTGTGTTAACTAAGCTGATGAAAGATTGTAGTTGTCACCGAGCTGACAGTTTTCATGGACTGGAAAGTAGGTCAAGAATTTATTGCATAAAGTTTTGAGCGGGAATATCAAAAATTCTATAAATATGCGGAAGACAAAGTTTATTTTTCACATTGCGATTTCAGAGAGCTAAAATTTCATAGAGTGAGTTCAAGAAAGAATCTTTCAAGAAAATTCAAGCAGTTGCAGATCGAACCGAGCACACTCTTTGATACATTCTGAGTAATTTGAAACCCTACCGAGCATATTTCTCATACTTATCAGAAAACCTAGTTTGTTGAAATGGCATCTACTACAAGTTCTTCTAAAGTTGTGGAAGAAGTTAATTTAATAGTGTCAGCAAGCTACAAGGAACCACCTTATAAGTTGCACCCTAAAGTTGCCTCAAAAATGGATTTAGTGGGTGCTTTGTGAAGCATCCCACCTAGGGTTTTGTTAATTGAAGACATATGATCATACATACACTATAAAATTGGGGAAATAGGTGATTTCGATATGTATGTTACGTATCAAGCACTTTGTGATGAGAAAATAGAATTAAAACTAGAGCACCAAATTATTGAATCACTTGGTCTTACAAATGCCCTAAATTTCCCAAAGAATTTTAAGAATGAATGGATTAGGGTTGTGTTGAGCCACTATCATGAGGGCACATTCTGGCTAGATAGACCAATCAAGGTTACAAAAAGAATGATTAGCAGGTTTACTAGTTACCCTACTACCCATAAAGCCAAAGCATTTCGAAGCTCATTCTAAGCTGATGTTGAAAAGAATATTGGTGCAACAAGGATGGTAGAGCATTGAAAATTTTATCTATACTGAATCCTGAAGTTAAGTTCACAGTGCATGTGATTGGGTACAAGATATTTTAGTCAAGAAAGTTAAACAGCGTACCCTATAGCACAGTCGACATGGCTCACAAATTAATAAAGAAGGGTCATTAGATAGACCTTGCCGAGCTGCTACTGAGACAAGTTGAAGAAAACATGAAAATAATTAGGACACAGAATCCCAATACCTGTAAGTTTGGATCATTACTTGTATGTTTATTTTTCTATCTCCAAAAATTCTTTCCCTTTGTTAGTCACACTAACTAGATAGATGACAGACCGATCACTTCACAAATTTTTGAGATTATGAAAGGTCTGGGAGATACTGCTGAAAATATAATAGATAGTTATTTTGAAAATTTTAAAGAAAAGATGAATTTAAGAAGTAGAATTTTGAGTTCATTGGTTGAAAAATATGCAATGGATATTTGTTTCTTAGTGAACACCGACCACACTATAATTAAAGTAGTTGAGCTAAGAATAAAATGGCTAGCACCTATGGGCTATGAAATGGATCATGATTTCAGTTTGAAATATATTAAGGCACTACTAGAAGTACCGAAGGATAGAAAGGCTGAAAGGTTTGGAACCTTTGAAGAAGCTAAGACTAGAATTAAAATAGGCTTGGTCATCGGTAAAATGAAAAGGAAAGAAAAGAAAATGAAGAAGTTTTCATCTGAGAAGTTTGGGAATGAATCTGACTCATCTAAGGAGTCATCGGTGATGACTACAACTAAAGGTTAGTTAATGTTGGCTAACAAACCATATGATAGTGAAGAAACTATGTCCAAAGAAGAACAAGAACCAACACTGGTTTCTCCCACTCAAGCTCCAAAGAAGAGGCAGTTGCCAGTACAAACAAGTACATGCACAAGGTCATCAACTGCAGCTTCACCACCACAAAAGAAGGTAGCTATGAAGGTAGCAAAATGAAAGGTTGCTACACTGACAAAGACTTATGTAAAGAAAGGACCCAAGGCTATAGCAGAGGTACTAAAGAAAATGAGAAAATTGATAAGAAATAGAGAAGACCTTGAGGATGAAGAAAATGAAGATGACCAAAATCTATTTAAGGTTGTCAGCAATAAGGTAGGATCAATTGATGAGCTTATTGAAGATATAATTGAGAATGGAAACCTTGTAGATCTGGAACTTAGTAAGTTTGATAGTATGTCAAATGAAGACCAAAACAAAATTGAGGAAGTCATCATCCAGATGATGATATGCTTCAAACAAGTTCCATTAGAGTTTGAATTATCACTTCCCAAGACATTAGAGGACCGAATAAATCAAAAGTGGTCATATGCCTTGGACACTGAGAAGAGCATGAGGGAACAAGCCCTTGTATCAATTGCACCGGACTTATCTCTTGATGAGATTAAAGAGCTTATGGATACTTATGTGTAGAGATTCAAAGTCAAGCACCAAGCTATGCAAATAATAGATGAGAATCTAGAAGATCTTAATGAGTCTAGTCAACTTATCTGGAGTTTTCTTTTAGCTATCAGAGAGCATAATGAGAAAGTTGCATTTCAAAATTTGTCTGAAAAGAGATAGAATTCAAAAGGTAAAGGAATATTCATTGATGATAATGTAGCAAAGAAGATTAAAGAGTCAAAGGTATCACTTACTAAGGTAATTGATACAAAAATTGGTCAAGAAATTAAGAACAGTTCATAGGATGCACCGTGTTAGCACCTTGAAAAAATTTCATGGCTTCTGGTCTTTCCCTTTGGTCTCTGCAATGATTTTTATGCCTCTGGCTCAAACCCTTAATTAAATTTTTTAAAAACTAGCCGTTACAAGGAAAAGCTCTAAAAATGCCCTGGCCCTATTCTATTTTTAAGTTACCTTTTCAAGCCACTTAAAAAGTCCTAATTTGCATGTGCTGAATTGTTAACCCTTTGTCACATGATCGCATGAACCTTTTTTGTGTTATGTGATCTTGTGACTAAAGGTTTTATGTCAGACCCCTTTAATATTTCTCTAGGTTAGTCGGCTTTAATATTCCCTAAGTCCAATGTTTTAATTTTTCCTATGTTTTAGCCTTAATATTTTCTAGGCCTAGTCTTCTAACAACATCTCAATCTAACAGTTAGTGTAAGTTCTCATAGACTGTGTCAGAAGCTTGAGAACTTATGCCAATCATTGATCTTTCCTAATGATGTAGTGTTTCAAAGAAGTGGAACCTTCCGATAGGTGTGCACAATTGGCAGTCTCTCATTGGTCCACCTATTTATGATTTGGCAGTTGTCAGTGGGTCCTAGGTTTCCAACGTGTTAGAGGGTCCTGACATCTATAGAGGATCGATGATGGGTGTATCTTCGCAAGGGGTGTGTCAGATATATGAGATTTTGAGACAACCATTGATTCTTTTGTATGATGCAACCTTTTCTTTCAATGGGTCCACTGCTACATATTCTTAGTTGATGAACTGTGATTGATCCACATTGTGTGAGCTGGATGTGTTGTCAGGTGGGTCTAGTATCTCAATTAGAGGATTCAAGATCAATGGTAGGCACTTGATCTCATGGAATCTTCCAGGCCTTTGAGATCATGCACCATCCATTCAATTTTTGAGGTGGTACGATGTTCTCAGTGGGGCCATTTGCTAGGTGGTGCATAGTTGTTCAAATCTTATTGGTCAACATGAGGAATCAGTAGAGTGGGGTCATTGACAAAAGGATCAGTGATGGGGACTAGATCTACAGTTGGTGTATGTTCTCATCGATTGTGTCAAAGCCATGAGATCTTACACCTACCATCCATTTTCAAAGGCCTAGGTGGGTGGGTCCTATGTCAATGGTGATCAAGAAATGACAACAAATGATGTAGTGACAAATGGCACAAAGTAGGCCCAGGGGGGGTCTAAGGTCTTAGTATTTTAGACAAAAGTGCTTAGCGGTTCCGATAGATTTCAAAGGGTTCACTCATTCGCAAAGTAAGATGGTAGTTCTCTAAATGTTTTAGTGATTCAGTGAACAAGCATTCATGTAATCACTAAACTTTCTAGTGGTATTATAAAGTGTTTCATGAACTAGTGGAAACCTTCAGTCATCAATTCGCTAAATTTGACTTGGGCCCTTTTGAGAGATAAGTCATAAAGATCGTGAAAAAGAGAGATCTAACAGTCAGGACTTAAAGTTGGTTGAGATTCAAATGTGGATGGTCGATTTTCTGCTGGCACCATGTAAATGATAATTTAATTTCAAATTCAAATTTTTGAGGGTTTCCTATGACCAGAAGGACTAAAATTCAATGCAGAAGTGACGGGTGCTAGTATGAGATGATTTGTTTGTTGTTGCAGTGTGGTCCAGGGTGTGATGATCGATTGTAGAGATTTGTACCATGCAAGGAATGGGAAGAATGGCTCAAGGAATGTTTCAGATGGGTGAGTAGACTGGTGAACATGGTAGATTTTGATCTTCAGTACAATCAGAGGAAAGCTATCATAACTAAAGATAAATTTTGGATCTATTTTCTCGAGCTTGCCTAGTTTTCCTTCCCTACAATAAATTTTTGACTATTTTAGTTGGTTGGGTAGTTAAAACCCTAACCCTAGTCACCTAAAGCTTGATGCATCCTCTTTGAGGATTCCAAGGTGACTAGTTGTGGTATATATTGAAAAAGGTGATATCTTGTAAGGGTAGTTGTTGATGGTATTATACTAAGCAAGGAGAGTCTAGATTTTGGGTCTACTTCTTTGGCATTTTGTTGTTTGATAATGTATTGATTCTATGAGTCTTAATGAGAATATAGTTGAATTCCAATCTCATAGTGGTGTATATCTTTTTGTTTTGTTCTTGAGCTCACATATGTTAATTTCACAAAGTGGGTTAACATATGGTAAATAAAGAGTATTTTGAGGTTATCTTTGAGTTCCTAACAAAGTTAGGATTAAAGTCTTTTAGGTAGTCTCAGTGAGTTCATGGCTTGATAAGAATTTGATGTCCTGATATGTGAATGAGAGGGATAATAGGCAAAGCACTTATCTTGAATTCAAGTGTATTTGAGTTAGGGTCTTCAGTTGATGTATGCTATTAGGTGACTCTATACCCTGGTTAAGGCACTAATTCTTTCTCTAGATGCAGTCCATCATCATCAATCACACACACATTCAAATGATAAAATCTTTAATCAATTGGTAAGGATATAGTTGTATATTGTTTTGAGACTCCTTTGGAGAAGTGATTCAAGGGTACACCCACCTAAGCATTAAGGCTCAAAGTGTAGGAGGATCTCATTGTTGATCCTTGTTAATTGGCCCTCTTCCTTGTAGACTTTGGAGTGGTGATAGAGTCAAAGTATTATTAAAGTTATCCAGCAAAGTATAAATCTACAATTTGAAGATCAAAGGGAACTACCAACAAAATGGTGACTTTGTTGGGGAGAGTCTAGAGATAAAGAAAAGAAAAGTGCGCTCTTGTTTTCCTATCTATATTCAGTTAAAGATTTCCCACTTTGGTGGGTGGCGACTCAAAAAAGGTTAGAACCAATGTCATAAGTTAAATATGGACAAAAGGAGGAATACTAGGTCATTTGTCAGAAAGAATCCAGAGGTCACTCTGGAATAATTTCCTAGACAGGAGAAGAAGAGTTGGATCAGAAGGAATGGTGAGTCTAGTAGTGCTCCCATAAGAGAACAAAGAAATACTAGAGGTAGAGCACCACATGTTTCCTCAAGTGAGGAAGGTTCACAAGACATATTTTCTAGATCAGATGGTGGTCACTCTGAAGATAGATTTTATGATACCCCAGAGGCTGTATTTCAAGACAAGGGTTCATTGCCTATAGGTTAGGATGAACAAGCAAGAGAGATGGGTTTGGAGATTGATTTAGATCTTGATGAAGATAATTTCAAAAGAGAACCCATGAGACCAAGGCAAGTCCATTTCCCATATCAAAATCTCACTAATATGGATGTGTCATCAGGTTCTGATGACATTATGATAGACCCAGATGATTTGAATGCACTTAGGTTTCAGTTGGCAAAGCAGGATACCATACATAAGAGGTTATAAGAGGAGAGAGAGGCTGAAAAGGTGAATTCTCTAATAGAAAGATAGTCTCTCCTTAGAAAGATTAATGAAATTAAGGAGAGAAACAAGATGCTTTCTTCTACTCCTAAGGTGTTGCAGCATGATGTTTTTGGTGATCTTGAAGCTCTAAGAAGTGAGTAGGAACACTTGTTGCAAGACCATGAGTTTGATGAAGAGGGCCCTATGATCAAATAAGTGCAAAGTTATGCTCCATTTCCTAAGGGTAAGAATGGACATGAGATCACTAGGCCTACGATAGTTATTAATGAAAAAGGAAAGTTGAAGATGGTGGGTGTCCAAGCAAGCAAACCAGTGACAATACCGAGTATCCCACCACCTAAATCAAATAGGGAGATAGAGATAGAAAGAAAAAGAAAAGAAGATGAGGACCTTGCAAGATAATTAGAGAGGGCTGAAATTGAAGCCTCCATTGCAGAAAAGAGAAGAAAGATCCAGTTCTTAAGGGCTTCATCTACTAATGTTCATGGCCCTTCTACTACTGAACTAGGTATGCCATCTATGAACACTACTATTCCACTTAGTAATGCTACTACTAGTAATCTAATTCCTAATGTATCTACCAAATCATTTTTTCATCCTAATATATAGTCAAATGTGCAAGTGGTTGGGAATGTAGATAAAAATAATTCTAGTGGGAACACTAGTTTAGGATTTCAAAGAAGACCTATGCAATTAGAAGGCTATAGGAAAATTAGTTTTGATGGGATACCAGGCTATCCAAATGCTTTTCCAAATGATATAAGAGAGAAGGTACCTAAGTTTGCTATAAATAATGCTATTAGTTGTGAGGAGCATCTTAGGTTATTTGTTGATATGCTTAATGATTATGAGGTAGAGCATGAGGATGTAATCATGAAATTATTTGTTCAATCTCTAATGGAGGATACTAGAGATTGGTTTAAGAGACTTCCTGATAAATGTATTGATACTTGGGATTCCTTTGAGAGATGTTTTAAAGAGTAGTATGGTGATAGGCCTAATGCTAGTTTCATGTTGAATGAATTCAATACCATAAGGAAAAATCAGAATGAATCTACAACTGAATTCAACATGAAATTTCAGAAGGGTATGCATAAGTTATTCCAAGTTATGTGGTTAGATGACAATGTTTGTCTAACTACATACTTCAATGCATTTGATGGAAAGATGGGTTACTTGTTGAGGGACAAAGAACCAAGAACTCTTAGAGATGCTTTTAGGATTGCTATCAATATTGAGAACAATATGAAGATATCAGGGAAGTTGGGTGCGAAGAGAGATGACCCTAAATTGTTTGGGGATAAGAAATACAAAAAAGAAAATGATAGGAATGTTGGAACTAGGAGGCAAGAAGAAGATAAATTGGATAAGGTGATCAATGCATTAAAGGATTTGAAGGCACCTACAAATAGGAACATCAGTGCTCCTACCAATGAGAGGCCTCAGTTCAACAACAATTTCAATAAGCAGAATAGATTATAGAACTACACCTACAACACCCAATGGAAGGATGGAAAGCCTATTGTCCCTAATACAAGAGGAAACAATGATAGAGGTGTCCTTGACCCTCTACAAAAGGCTTCAATAAATTTCATGGAGGACATACCTTGGTGTGTTGCATGCCAGTCCCCTCATTCTACAGAACATTGTGTGGTTGCACATTCTATGGCTGCAAATCAAGATTGTGGCAATGAGGAGATAGATCAAGAAGAAGATCAAGATGATGTTGGATGCAACATGGCTACTTCATATCTAGGATATGAAGATGATTTTTATTTTGATGAAGAAGTAGATGTCAATGTGAAGAGACATAATCAGGCCCTTTTTCATCAAGAGATTTTTTTTGATAGTGAAGACATTGATAAGAAGACATGTAACATGAACTCTTCTTCTAATCCAGTAAACTTAAGAAGACCTTCTAGAGAAGAGATGGATAGGATTACTGTAGAAATGATTGCTCAAGTGCAAACCAGAGGCATGGTGGCAAGGGATACAAATGAGAAAGCTACAGGAATGTTTATAAAGAGTACCAACTCCAGAAAGCCTAATGAGAACAAATCAAAAGGTGATCACATGGTGAAATTCAAGAATGCAAAAGGTAAGAATTGTGAGCCTAAGGGAGTTGGAGTTGAAAGATTTTCTAGTGAGATTGAGAAGCCAATTAACAAAATGGCTAAGATTGAAAAAATGAGGATGGTCAATACACCTAATGTATTAGATAATCAAAGAGATGCTAAGGCAGTGCAGATTGAGATTCCTCCCTTTGCTCCTATTAATATGTTAGCTGTATTATCCCAAATTACAATTGAGTTTCCATTGTCATAATTATTGAGGATCCCTGAACACAAAGATAGAGCTATTGCATGGGTAGATAATGTCCATAATAATGATGTTGCATGCAATGGATCTCAGGATAAAGCTTTGAAAGGTGTTGCTGCTCAAGGAATTGTATCTCAAATTCCTCCTATATATTTGGATAGTTCTGTCAATGCTAGTCTTGAAAACATTGATCCATTCTTTTTAAGTGTCCTTGTGAATGGAATGAAATTAATAAATTGTATGATTGATAGTGGTGCCTCTAATACTATTATTCCTTTTAAGATTATGGAAAAGTTGGGCCTTAAAGTTGATACAGTTCAAGGTAGATGTTGTGCAATGGATCAGAGGGAGGTACTAGTCATTGGGACTATCAATGAAATGCCATATAGGTTGGCAGCATATCCAGAGAAAGAGCTAACAATGAGTGTTTTGGTGGTGGACATACCTCCTTATTATGGGATGCTGCTATCTAGAAGGTGGAGTGATACCATGGGTGGAAGTTTACAGTGTGATCTGTCCTATGCCACTTTCAAGATTGATGATTAGTTTGTCAAGATTGAGTGAGAACCAAGAGTATGCCACATGATTGAGAGAAATATTGATAATGAAACTACATGTTTTGTGGATACTGATATTAATGCTTTTATGGTAGAGATCCTTGTACTTGAGGAAGAACCTATTTTGTCACCTATCTCTATTGAGGTAAGTGTTAATTCTATGAAGGGTGATTTGTGGGTAATGTACTTTGATGGTGCAAATTGCAAAGATGGAGCAAGAGCAGGTATTTTACTTATTTCTCCTAATGGAAACACCTACAAGTTTTCTTTCACATTGAATTTCTTTTGTACCAACAATATAGCAGAATATGAGGCATTGTTGTTAGGACTAAGGTTGGTACAAAAACATGGTATTAAGTGTTTAAGTGTTGTTGGTGATTCTAAGTTGGTGGTGTCCCAAGTTAGGTCAATATGTGCCTCCAAGAACAAAAGGTTAAAACAATATAGGAATGCAGTTTGGGATTTGATTGAACATTTTGATGCCTTCAATATTGAGTGGAAGGATAGGAGTAACAATAAGATGGCTGACTTGTTAGCCAATATAGCAATCAATCCCAGTGATATTACATTTACTGGTATCTCTAAAGTTGAAATTCAGTCTAGGCCTAGTGTACCAGACAATATTAAGAATTGGCAAGTTTTTGATGATGATAATGATATCTTGTAGTTTATGACTTGTGAAGATCAGTATCATGGTCAAGAATTTGATTGTTCAGCCTTGGTTGAGTCAGTAGAAGGAAAGGAGGTTGTCTTTGGCAATGAAGTTATTTAGCTTAGAACTAACAAGGTGCCCAAGGGGCTTGTTGTTTTGGAAACTATGTTTGATAACCAGGATAGAGTTTAAAAGAATATCAAAAGAGAAGATCATGCTGATCTAGAGGAGATAAATCTAGGAACACATGACGCACCTAAGAAGGTATACATTAGTAGAGACATGTCTCACAATGTAAGAAAATCATTGATTGAATTATTGAGAAAATTCAGGCATGTTTTTGCATGGTCATATGATGACCTAAAGGTTTATAGAGAGGACTTGTTTTAGCATATCATTCCTTTGAAAAAAGATGCTAAACCTTTTAGGAAAAAACAAAGGCCTATTAATCCCACTTTGGCACCTAAGATGCAAGAAGAGTTGATGAAGTTAAGAGATGTTGGCATTATCAAGCCTATAAGGCATTCTTCTTGGGTGTCAAACCTTGTTCCTATGAGAAAGAAGAATTGTGACATCAGGCTTTGTGTGGACTTCAAGAATTTGAACATCAGCTCATTAAAGGATAATTATTGTCTACCCAATATGGAAGCTATGTTGCAGAGGGTAACCAGATCAGAATTGATGTCTATGATGGATGGTTTCTCTAGTTATAATTAGGTAATTGTCAAAGAATCAGAACAATTCAAGATAGCTTCTACAACACCTTGGGGGACATATGTTTATGTGAGAATGCCTTTTGGTCTCACAAATGCTCATGCAACTTTTCAGAGAGTGATGGATGTTGCTTTTGCATATTTTATGAATGATTTCCTTATTGTTTATCAAGATGATTTAACTACCTATTCCAAGAAGGAAGAAGATCATTGTAGTCATTTAGAGAAAATATTTGTAAGCACTTTGGAATATGGAATTTCATTAAACCTAAGAAAATGTGCATTTAGTGTCACTGAAGGTAAGTTACTTGGCCACTTAGTGGGGAAGCAAGGAGTTAGAATTGACCCTAAGAGGGTGGTAGCCATTGATAAAGTTCAGAGACCAAAGAATGTTAAAGGGATTCAGTCCTTCTTTGGTCAGGTAAATTTCCTAAGGAGGTTTGTGACAAATTTTGCAGAGGTTACTAGACCTATTTCTAAGATGTTGAAGAAGGGATCTGCAATCAATTGGGAGGGTGAGCCTGATGAGGCTTTCAAAAATATCAAGCAGGCTATCAAAGATGCACCAGTGCTTAAGGCACCTGATTATAATGTCCCAATGCACATCTTTTCCTTTGCATCTTTTCATACTATTGTTGTAGTGTTGTTGTAGAAAAATAAGGATGGTTTTGAGCAGCCTATTGCATTCTTTAGTAAATCTTTGTAGGCTACTGAATTGAAG
Organism: Chamaecyparis obtusa; assembly: GCA_027943335.1. Lineage (NCBI taxonomy): Eukaryota > Viridiplantae > Streptophyta > Pinopsida > Cupressales > Cupressaceae > Chamaecyparis > Chamaecyparis obtusa. The sequence continues at coordinate 2,320,660 of BSBK01001523.1, read as the reverse complement.
TATGACATAAATGAGAAACAAGCATATGCACTTGTGAAGGTAGTCAAGGTTTTTAGGTGTTACTTGATGGGGGTAGTTGTGATTGCTTTTGTGCCAAGTGCAGCTATGAAGGATATTTTCTCATAGCAAGAGGTGTTTGGGAGAAGATGTAGATGGATCAATAGGATCCAAGAATTCAACATTGATGTCTAGATTACCAAGTTGGTTAGAGGATAGGGATTGGAAAAACTGATGGCCCAATCCAATCTTGATGCTAATCAGGTAAATCATTCTGAAATTGATTATACATGTGATATGGATGATTGTATCTAGTATCAGGATATTATCTATTACTTGAGAAATATGAAATGTCCAGATAACATGAATGATAATTAGAGGAGGACATTAAAATTATAGGCCATCAAGTATGTAATTGTGAAATGTAAATTGTATAGAAAGAATTCAGATTGCATACTTTTGAAATGTGTGGATGAAGATCAAGCTAACAAGTTGTTAAAGGAAATGCATGAGGGAGTTTGTGGTGGGCATTATATGGGTAAAACAACTACTCATAAAATCTTGAGAGCAGGATTCTGGTGGCCCACAATCTTCAAGGATGCAGAACAGTTGGTAAGGAGGTGTGATGCTTGTCAAAGGTTCTCTGGTAAGCTCAAATTTTTAGGTAATGTGCCATTAAGACTAGTAGAAGTACAAGCTCCTTTCCAACAATGGGGAATTTATTTCATAGGGGAGATACCAAACAAGTCAAGTGGAGGACACTCATGGATCTTAGTTGCCACTGATTACTTTACAAAGTGGGTAGAGGCTATACCTACAAGAAATTCAACTAGTAAGGTGGTAACTGATTTCTTGTTGAATAACATTGTTACAAGGTTTGGGTGCCCTAAGAGGATAGTAAGTGATAATGCCATGTGCTTCAAGTCTACTGAATATAAGGAATTCTAAAAAGGTTTAGGAATTCAGATTTCTAATTCCTCACCTTATCATCTATTGGGTCATTTTCTAGTCATAGCAAAAATCCTTTGAAAATGGCCTTTTCCCTACAATCTTTGTTAGATGTCCCGCCCTGCTGCAAGCTTGTTTTAATGTGCGAAGAAAATCCATAATATTTCATGGTTTTCACTCTTAGCCCCATGCTCTTTAATGTATCACCTTGCTCTAGTTTAGATTGCATCTCCTAAATCACAAAACCTAGGGAGATATTCAAGTTTTAAGGTCTACAGGAAATAATTTCAGAATGTGCCTAAGTGTCGAAAACCCACAATGTTTTTGAAAACCCATGATGTTTTTAGTGTCCCTGCTACCTTTTGGTCTGCATGAAAACCCTGGATGTTTTCAATCTTTCACTAAAAACCCTATGTGTTTTTGACCTCACACTTTTGCCCTGTTTGTTGGCATTCTCTAACTATGCAAGTCCAACTAGATGGTGAGCCCTAGTCTTCAAAGGTTTCAAAATGATTGGTTGTCGCATGATCACATGTCAAATTTTTTTGACATACGACCATGTGACTAGTAACTCCAGGTGCTGTCAGGGAGGTGGTGACATGTTTAGTTTTGATTGGTAGCTGAGTGGTGATGTGGAAAGGGTTTCCAGCATGTCTCAAGGTTAGGGTATTCTGAGATTCTGCGACTGGCGATCATCGCTAGGTCTCTTGTTTTTGGTAGTTAGGTGCCTAACCTTCAGAAACCTAGTGGGTGGTCTATTTCTCTTTAGTCTCATGATCTCTAGATGCTTGGTGGTCATATGGCCTTTTCGCATGATCGCAAGGGCCACTTTCATGGCTTGCAATCATGTCACAAGTTTCCTTCCTTGCATGTGGGGCCCGTTGGTGGAAGGGCTGTGGTCCCGGCGATGGTTATGTGGCATCCTATGGTTGGCAATTGCATGATCACATGTCATATTTTTCTAACATGTTATCATGCAACCGGTTGACACCTATAATTCTTGGGCCCATTGGTGATTGAGGTATTGTGGTCCCGTTGTCAGACTAGGAGGACAAGGTGGCAGTCTTGTGGCCTTGTCGCATGATCGTAAGGGCCATCTTTCGGCCATGCGATCATGCAACAAGGGTGCCACATTGGTGAGGAGTAGTGACATGGTGCTGACATGGTGGCTTATCACATGTTCACATAGCCCTTTTCATGGCTATACGATCATGCAACAACTATTTGGACATCACGGTTGCAAAGTTAAGGTGGGTCCACTATGTGAGTGTTGTTGAGTTGTTTGGTTTTGACTAGTTGTTGACTGGTGAGGTGACCGAAGACTTTTCAAAGGGGCCCACAACTATTGTGAATTAAATATGGCCACTTGATTTTTTGGGAAGGGGAAGAGATCTACGACCACATTTTAAATTTTGCCGACTAGCCATTGCATTTGAATTCAAATCTACAGAGGGTTTTCCCAGTGATAGGAAGGACTGGTTTTAAATGTTTTAGTGGCCTAATTGGATTTGTTTGGTGGCATGAGTGGTTTTAGGGTGATTTGGTGATTTTAATGATTACCTACCATAGTATTTTGCTGAGTGAGGGTTGACATGGAGGTGTGTCGCATGTTTGCATAGCCCTTCTCTTGGCTATGCAATCATGCAACAACCATTGTTTTGTAGGGTTTTCAGGCAGTTGGCTATTTGTGATGAATGTGTTAGCTCAGAATTGATTTTGTAGGGCAGTTGTAGTTGTGATGATGATGAAGAAGATCTACGTTGTTGTCCTAGTCTGATCTTGCTTCCTGGGTGCCACGATGAGTTAAATGCAAAGGACTATTGTTTTCATGTGGGCGGCTAGGGTTTTGATGTATGTCAGAGATCTCCATGGTTAGTACATGTGAAGTCATCAGATTGGCTCTGGAATTGAATTTATTCTTCCCACAACAAGAAATCACTTCTACTTGTGATCGTAGTTAGTCTATGATGATGAAACCAATGCAAATGTACATTAACTTTGACCTGATTTCTTCCTGGGTTTCTAGGCTTCTCTGCACTCTTTCTTTTCTTGTTGTACTTGGTGGTTGCAGACCTAAAATTTTGTGCCCTAATGATCAGTAGCTTGTTGCAATCCTTGTTCCTATAAAAGTATTTTTAGGATCATTAGGAAGGGTTCAAATTTTGATCAGTTCCAAGTGTTCTAGTTTCTATTGGTTCCAATGAAGGATCCTTTTCTTGTAGATATTTCCTTTTCTCTGCATATAGAGTTCCCTCTTTCCTCTCTGGTTTTCTGAGAATATAATATAGATTGTATTAGCTTGTTTTATGCATGAGATTCAATACATTTTTACTGTTATCAGATTGTCTCCATTTGGGTTTTATATTTATTGATTATGGCATCAAGGGTGTTATGGTCTTTCTACTTGCATTTTCAGTGAGTGTCTGCAATAGAGTTGTTTTCACAGAAGCAACTAAGTCTAGGACTAGTTTTCATATGTGTATGAGCTGAGGTATCAAGGGTATTTCATGCTTGTCTTCCAGTGGATGTTGGTTATGTATTTCCTATTTATAGGTCTCTTCTAAGGGGAGGGTTAAAATCCTTTAAATGAGTGATAACATAATTAGGTACACAGGGGGATAGTTGAAGTATGGTCTGATTGATGGTGTATTTTTTGTGTAAGGCATCAAAATATTTCAATGTATTGTCTTCTTGTTTCATAGCTCTCTATTACAGTGAGGTGTTTGACTATGTTGCCCATTGGATAAGGCACTAGTCTATGAGAGACTTAGGGTGTCTCAGGAATCCTTTCAACCCAACATTCAATCATTCAATTCAAATACCTTTCCCTTTCATGTTGGTAGTAGTAGTAGGAGGTTCTCTCTAGTCTTTAGACTCATTCTATGCAAGTAGGGCTATTGCATATGAATTGGCTTCATTGGGGTACAGTTACCTGAAGGGGTTTGAAGACTATTCCACACTAATGTATCTGCAAGCCTATTTTTTATCATCAAGTGTCTTGAGTGTGTAGATAAGGCAATACCCACCTGAGTGATGTGGAGCTCAAAGAAGGAGGATGTTCTTCATCCTCATTAGTTGGACTATTTTCTTGTCAAACTTGAGTGCCTACCCTGAGAATCAAGCCCACCTATTGATTCAAGTTTGGTCCTGCAAGGAAAAGCTCCAACATCATCCAAAAGGAAATGGTTAGGGAGAATCTACTAATAAGAGTTTGATTAAGATCCTCAAGAGGATTCTTGAAAAGAATAAGAGGGCATGGAATTCAAAGCTACCATTAGCTCTATGGGCTGATAGGGTAACTGTGAAGAGGGCAGTTGGTTGTGCACCATTTGACTTAGTATATGGAATACATGCAAGGATGCCTCAAAATAATTTATTGGAAATGTACAAATTTGTGCAACTCTATGATGATGACATAGATGATGAGATGCAATTGAGAATTGAGGACCTCATTAGGTTGGATGAGACTAGAAGAGAATCAATTGCAAGAAATGCCAAATTGCAGTTGCAGGTTAAAAATTTATATGATAAGAAGGTTGTTGACAGGAAGTTTGAGCCTGGTGATTTGGTGTTGATTTGGAATGCTAGACTAGAGGATAAAGGAAAGCATGGTAAATTTGATCCACTTTGGTTAGGGCCATATTTAATTCATGAAAAATGGGTCCAAGATTCATACATTGTGAAGGAGTTAAATGGTGAAGTTCAAGAATTGCCAGTTCATGGACAATTCTTGAAGAAATACTTCAATTGAAGGTATTTTGTTTTCCATGAATAGTAGTTAGGTTTGTACATGTTGTAAACTCTGTAAATAAGTTTCTTGCCCCTATCCTATTTTGTCCTAGTTTGTAGGGTTTTTGGTCCTGTTGCTCTTTGTTGTTAGTTTTTTTAGTGGGATGGTCTGCTTTAAACTAGTGATTCTAAGTCCTTGTTATGCCTGCAAGAGGCATACATCCCCAAACAGAGCCACTACTAGCACCTTGAAAAAATTTCATGGCTTCTAGTCTTTCCCTTTGGTCTCTGCAATGCTTTTTATGCCTCTGGCTCAAACCCTTAATTAAATTTTTGAAAAACTAGCCATTACAAGGAAAAGCTCTAAAAATGCCCTGGCCCTATTCTATTTTTAAGTTACCTTTTCAAGCCACTTAAAAAGTTCTAATTCACATGTGCTAAATTGTTAACCCTTTGTCGCATGATCACATGACCCTTTTTTGTGTTATGCGATCTTATGACTAAAGGTTTTATGTTGGATCCCTTTAATATTTCCCTAGGTCAGTCAGCTTTAATATTCCCTAAGTCCAGTGTTTTAATTTTTCCTATGTTTTAGCCTTAATATTTTCTAGGCCAGGTCTTCTGACAACATCTCAATCTGATGATTAGCGTAAGTTCTCATAAACTATGTTAGAAGCTTGAGAACTTATGCCAATTGTTGATCTTTCCTGATGATGTAACATTTCAAAGAAGTGGGACCTTCCAATAGGTGTGCATGATTGGCAGTCTCTCATTGGTCCACCTATATATGATTTGGCAGTTGTCAGTGGGTCCTGGGTTGTCGACTTGTCAGAGGGTCCTAACATCTATAGAGGATTGATGGTGGGCATATCTTCGCAAGGGGTTTGTTAGATATATGAGATTTTGAGACAACCATTGATTCTTTTGTGTGACACAACCTTTTCTTTCAGTGGGTCCACTACTACGTATTCTTAGTTGGTGAACTATGATTGGTCCATGTTGTGTGAGCTGGACGTGTTGTCAGGTGCACCTAGTATCTCAATTAGAGGATTCAAGATCAATGGCGGGTGCTTGATCTCATGGAATCTTCCAAGCCTTTGAGATCATGCACCATCCATTCAATTTTCTAGGTGGTATGATGTTCTTAGTGGGGCCATTTTCCAGGTGGTGCATAGTTGTTCGAATCTTATTGGTCGACATGAGGAATCAGCAAAGTGGGGTCATTGTCAAAATGATTAGTGATGGGGACTAGATCTATGCTTGGTGTAAGTTCTCATCAATTGTGTCAGAGCCATGAGATCTTATGCCTGTCATCCATTTTCAAAGGCCTAGGTAGGTGGGTCCTATGTCAGTGGTGACTAAGCAACAATAGTGAATGATGTAGTGACAAATGGCACAAAGCGGGCCCAGGTTGGGTCTAAGGTCTTAGCAATCCTGATAAAAGTTCTTAGTGGTTCCGATAGATTTCAAAGGGTTCACTCATTCGCAAAGTAAGATGGTAGTTCTCTAAATTTTTTAGCAGCTCAGTGAACAAGTGTTCACATAATTGCTAAACTTTTTGGTGGTATTATATAGTGTTTCATGAACTGGCAAAAACCTTCAATCACCAGTTCGCTAAATTTCACTGGGGCCATTTTGAGAGATAAGTCATAAAGACTACGAAAAAGAGAGATCTAATAGTCAGGACTTAAAGTTGGTCGAGATTCAAATGTGGACCGTTGATTTGCTACTAGTGCCATGGAAATGACCGTTTAATTTCAAATTCAAATTTTTGAGGGTTTCCTATGATCAGAAGGACTAAAATTCAATGCAGAAGTGACTGGTGCTGGTATGAGATGATTTGTTTATTATTGCAGTGTGGTCTAGGGTGTGATGATCGATTGCAAAGATCTATACCATGCAAGGAATGAGAAGAATGGCTCGAGGCATGTTTCAGATGGGTGAGTAGACTGGTGAACATGGTAGATTTTGATCTTTAGTACAGTCAGAGGAAAGCTATCATAACTGAAGATAAATTTTGGATCTTTTTGCTCGAGGCTGCCTAGTTTTCCTTCCCTGCAATAAATTTTTGACTATTTCAATTGGTTGGGTAGTTGAAACCCTAACCCTAGTCACCTGAAGCTTGATGCATCCTCTTTGAGGATTCCAAGGTGACTAGTGGTGGTATATATTGAAAAAGGTGATATCTTGTAAGGGTGGTTGTTGATGGTATTATACTAAGCAAGGAGAGTCTAGATTTTGGGTTTGCTTCTTTGGCATTTTGTTGTTTGATAATGTATTGATTCTATGAGTCTTAATGAGAATATAGTTGAATTCCAATCTCATAGTGTTGTATGTCTTTTTGTTTTGTTCTTGAGCTCATATATGTTAATTTCACAAAGTGGTTTAGCATATGGTAAAAAAAGAGTATTTTGAGGTTATCTTTGAGTTCCTAACAAAGTTAGGATTAAATTCTTTCAGGTAGTCTTAGTGAGTTCATGGCTTGATAAGAATTTGATGTCCCGATATGTGAATGAGAGGGATAATAGGAAAAGAGCTTATCCTGAATTCAAGTGTATTTTAGTTAGGGTCTTCGGTTGATGTATGCTATTAGGTGACTCTATGCCCCATTTAAGGCACTGATCCTTTCTCTAGATGCAATCCATCATCATTAATCACACACACATTCAAATGATAAAATCTTTAATCTGGTAAGGATATAGTTGTATACTATTTTGAGACTCCTTTGGAGAAGTGAGTCAAGGGTACACCTGCTTGAGCATTAAGGCTCAAAGTGTAGGAGGATCTCATTGTTGATCCTTGTTAATTAGCCCTCTTCCTTGTAGACTTTGGAGTGGTGATAGAGTCAAAGTATTATTAAAGTTATCCAGCAAAGTATAAATCTACAAGTTGAAGATCAAAGGGAACTACCAACAAACCAAATCTAGAAGTGATTCAGATTGAGGATACAAATGACAAGGATGTACTCATTGAGGACATCACAAATAGTGATCTTGATGACAGGGATGAAGATGTTGATGTGAATAATGCACAAGACAACACATAGGATGAAGAACAAGTTACTGAGTGTGCATTTCCATCAATACTAGGTGAGCTTCCTATACTTGTTGAAGCTATAAAGATTCTATCTCAGGAACAACGCAATGGCTCAGACCCCAAGCAAACTAAAGATAAAATAGGGGAACAAAGCATTGAGATACCTACAAAGACAAATGAGCTTGAAGGAAAAGAGGCTACTGAAACATAAATTAAGGCACAAGAAGAGCCTAAGGAAACTAAGGATACCCCACCTAACACCACATCTAAGGCTCCACCTCATTCAACTGACACACAAGTTATCAAGGAGTAGAATAAGGAAGATAGTGTGTCAACCAAGCAAAACACTCTGAGGGTAGAAGATAAAGCTATTGTCACCATTGCCAAGAAGTCACCACTTGCACTAGAGAAGAAGAAGAAGAAGAAAGGAAAAGGGTCGATCACTCTAGATGAAGTCATTGTGATACCTGATTGTGACTTGAGGACCCTTAGCCACAAGGAATTGAGAAAATATGGGGAGTTATGTACAAGAAAAGTAGCATAAGAGAAGTTGAAGCAAGAGAATAAGAACAAAGAATTATTAGAGAATGTTTGGGATATCTTACAATAGGTAGTACCTGAGGTGAACATAGATGAAGATACTTTGATTATGGATCAACTTGCAACACTTACCGAGAAGATAAATTAACCAAATATTGAAGCTAATAAAAGAATAGAGGAAAGGGCAGAGTCTAAGATTCAAGATAAACTTGCCGAAAGAATTAGCCAAGAAGTGGCTATTAACAAGGTTAAACTTTTAGAGGTAATAACTGAGATTCAGTGTATTACTAATTCTATTTTCCAAATCTTGTTTAAGCTATGCATTATCAGAACATTCACTGTAGAGATCAATGAAAAGATTAAACAATTTGAGAATGAAATCACAATTAGTGCAAATGCAGCTACAATCGAGCCACAAGCTTTTTCAAAGCATATACTCAGAGTTCAAGAACTCAGATAGTTGATAGTAGATCTCAAGAAGCAAGAAGAGAGGATAACTGATTAGGTTACTGAGTTGTAGATAGAACTCCTTCCATACCTAAAATTTTTTGAGAAACATATTATCAAGGCACAAACACTTGTTGCAACACCAGAGATTTCTATGTTGGACAACTGTATCATCTTAAAATGGAATCACTTCCATCTTAATAGGTTTAGTACCCTCTTTTAGTACATTTATCATGCTAGACTTACATTTAGGATATATTTTTCACTTATCTTCATTCTAGGTGAAATTAGGGTTAGGATCCCAAGGATTCTCCTTAATTTCCCTTTTCACATGGCTCTATTTTCTAGGTAGGACTTTGAAATAGGTCCTCCTAGCCTTCATCATAGTCATCATAGGATTTTATGCCTATCCTTGGCATTCTGTCCTTTTCTACTATCATTTCTAGGTCTCCGGGCATCCCCGGGACCTCCTGTCCTGATTCTAGCTATATTTGGGCCCACATGGTCAAAATCAATATTTTTCCTAACTAGGTTAGGTTTGAGCTTGATCCTGACTAGGTTAGTTACAACCTCAATTCTAACCTCCTCCAAAATGTGTGCCTCTCTTTCAAAATTCAGTCCCGACGGGCCCCAAAATCAATGTTGGGTCCTCAGATCTGAGTGCGAAAAGGTTTTAATTCAAATTTCATTTAATTATTTTCCCTCCTTAGTTGGTTATTGTTATTGGACCTTAATTCAAGATGAAATTTGAATTATGGGTCCTCGTATTGCTCTAGGAGTCTCACCTTGAAACCTCTATATAAAGACTCTCATTTGCATTCATTTTCACCAAGTACAACTAAGCATTCTCATGATCAAGTGCTCTCAAGGATTCAATTTCATGAGCAAGAAGATTTCAAGCAAGCAAGGAATGGTGAAGATGCAAGATAGAAAGAGGATGATATAGAAGATCAAGCCATTGTTGACATCAAGCATCTTTGTGAACACATATTTGGAGCAAGAGAGATCCTTTCTTCCTGAATCCACCATTATCAACTTTCAAGCATTCAAAAATTCAATCATGGAGTAACAATTATGGATTGTGAGTTTGGTAGAAGTAATTTAGCCTTGGGGGCTTGGTATGCTTTTCTATCTCATTCAAATCTATGCATTGTTGTTTCATACACATTCATGCTAGGGTTTTGATCTAGAGGATTAGATCTTAACATTACACTTTCAATACATACACACACACATTCTATTTCAATTGGCTATTTGTGGAGGTGGAGATCACCAAAATGGGGGTTTGACTAAGCCAAAACCCTATATAGCCACCCCAAAAACCCCCTTTTCAAATATCTACAATTGCTATTTCAGGAATCAGAGGACATATTTGAGTACCCTTTTCATTGAACTTCTGAGATCTGCGAACAAAATCAGAATCGACCTTCAAAATAAAAATGTAGTCTTTGACCTTTTATGAGGGTCAAAGTCAACTTGATACTGAAAAGATGAAACTTTTATGGGTTTTCTCTGTCTCGGCTTTCTGATTACAGATCTAGTTGTAGAATCTTCTGAAACCTCACACATTCTTCAAAAAAAAGGTATTTCTAAATCAATTTCATGATGAGGTATGTATCCTGACCAAATTAATTTTCAAGTATTTCCAAATTTACTTATGCTATTTCAATTCAAAAACAAAAAAACAAACAATATTACAAATAAAAGGTGTTAAATGTTAGGTACATTACTAAGCTTCCATTTTTCCCCTATTCATTTTGGTGAACCCATTTACGACAACTCTTTCTTTTATGGTGTTACATTTAAATCTTACATGCCTATAAGATTAGATTTCTTGCATTTATATCTAAAAAATATTTTAAAAATTGCAAAATTCCTTTCAAAAAATACAAAAATATTTACATTTCCATACTTTTAGTTCTTTCTTTGTATTCAACATGTATGATTCTTGTTTTGAGTACTTTGATGAGGCTTTTATTGTACAAGAGGATAGATTCCCTAATGAGGTACATGGTAGTGAGGATGAAAATGGTTTGAATATGATCTCCATGGATCCTATACAACCTCCGCAACCTCTTCAATTGACCTTTACCATAGGGTGTGTGCATGGTTACCTTCATGTCCCACTATTTGTAACATTGATAAACCTAACATGATATATTCTACGATTTTGATGATGGTAAAAGGGTGTCCTCGCATAACAATTAAGGGTAAACCTAGAGATCCTTTGGATTTCTTTGATAACATTGATTTCATTTCACATGCTTATCGCATACAGAATAACCCTCAGCCTACTGTTTCAATTTCTTTACCTCCTTCTCAACCTATTCTTCCTCAAGCACCTAGGTATCCATCTACATTTAAGGAGTATAACTTAGTTGACCAATTACGTGCTACTCCTGCTAAGATATCTTTATGGGAATTACTTCAAACCTCCCTGACATATCATGAGGCATTGCAAAAATCTTTATCTACTCTTCCTGCTTCACCTCCTAACCAAGAGAGCATTCATTCTATTTTGGATTGTATGCATATTATGCCTTCTATACCTCCTATTGTATTTTCTAATAATGATTTACCTTCCCTAGAGGTGCAAAATCACTATGATGCTCATATGGTGGTTGTCTCTATTAATCAGAGTATCATTCAAAGAACCTTAATTGATAATGGATTTGGGATTAATGTTTGTAGCATGGATATTCTCAAAGCAATTAAGGCTGATCTTACTACTATTCAACTTGATAATGTTCCAATACGTGGATTTGACAATATTGCAAAAACAACTTTGGGCATTATTACCTTACCTGTTAAAGTTGGTCCAGTTATTCTAAATACTCCTTTTCATGTTATGCCTGGACCTCTCAATTATAACCTTCTTTTAGGAAGACCATGGTTACATACTATGCATGCAGTTCCTTCTACTCTTCATTGTAAGGTTAGGTTCATCTATAAAAACTTAATGTATACATTACATGTGGATGATGCCTTGAATCCTTGCTTAAATGCAGAATATGCCAAAATCTCTGAACCTCTTCAACCTAGTAAAGAGATTGAAAAACAATCAGAGACACAAAAATCTGAGAGAAAGCAACCTGAGATTCAACAACAAGAAACTTCATCTTCTTCTTCTTTGACTGAGGATGATTGGGGGACATTGGATTTTAATCCTACGTTTATTGGAGAATACAAGGTTTCTGATTTGGAATTCATGAAGCAACAAAATGAATTTGAGAAAAAAGTTTTTATTTCTCCTCCACTGTCTGAGGAACTAAAAAGTAATTTTGTCACCGCTTCAATTAATGAAACACTTGAAACTATGAAGCCTGATTGTTATGACATTGTGACATATGTCACTCCTTGGACCCCTTCTAACATGAATGATCGATATGGTCCTAGTTATCATTTTCTTAAGGAATCGGGATTTAATGGAAAAGGATGTGGTAAATATGAACAAGGTATACAAGTACCTTTGGATAATGAAGTTTATGATCATATATATGGATTAGGATTTAATCCTTATAGACAACCATCGACTTTTCCTCTTAATGTTAATCATATTTGTAGTGGATAGTTGAAGTTGATTAACCCATTGCTTATTGATCTTAATCAACAATCCTCTTTGGATATTTTTCCTAAAGATGAAGCCTTAATGGAATTTTTAGGGGTTTATGAGGATTTACCTAAGTTTCATCACAAATGAGGAAAGCCTTATTGTTTGAAAACTGATGCTTATTTTGGAGTACATGAAGAATAGGATACTCTTCCTTTACTGATGGATTCTCTGATAAGAAGTGATTTGTTAATCACTAAAACTATTGATATTCAAGTAGATGAAAATAACTCTGAAAGGATGATAAAAATTGGGAAATGTTTGAATCAGGATGAGTGTGATCAGATGGTTTCCCTTTTGCTTGAATTTAAGGATATCTTTGATTGGATATATTTAGATATGCTAAGTATAGATTCTAATATTTTTACTCATAGCATTGTTTTAAAGCCAAATATGAAACCTGTGAAATAGAAAATTCGAAAGATGAATCCACGAATCGCTTTATTAGTCAAAGGTGAAATTGAGAAATTATTGGATTTTGGATTTATTTGTTCTATTGACTACTCAAATTGGATTTCAAACATTGTGCCTATGTCAAAAGGAGAAAATAAGATAAGGATGTGTACTGATTTTAGATATTTAAATAAGGCATCCTTGAAAGATGATTTCCCACTACCTAATATTGATATGATTTTGGATTCAACTGCTGGCCATGCCTTGTTATCTTTTATGGATGGTTTTTTGAGATATAATCAAATCTTTATCCCTCTTGAAGATCAATTTAAGACTACATTTATAACACCTTGGGGAACCTTTTGTTGATTCATGATGCCTTTTGGATTAAAAAATGCAGGAGCAACCTATCAAAGAGCTATGACCCTAATTTTTCATGATTACATTCATAAGATTCTTCAAGATTATGTGGATGATATTTTGGTAGAATCTATACAAAGAGAAGACCACATTACTATCTTACGATAGATATTTGAAAGAATTCAAAGTTATAATATGAGATTGAATCCTAAGAAATGTGTCTTTGGGGTTGATTCTCGTAAATTATTAGGATTTATAATCTCTAAGCAAGGCAGAAGTAGATACTGAAAAGATTGAAGCTATTGTTAATATGCCTCCTCCTAAGAATATTTCTAAGTTACAAAGTTTACAAGGAAAAATTCAAGCTATTCGTCACTTTATTTCTAATTTAGCAGACTGAACTATCCCTTTTACTTCCTTGCTTAGAAAGGATACTACATTCTCTTGGAATGATGAGTGTAAACAAACTTTTGAGAAATTTAAGGAGTATCTTGTGAATCCTTTTTTTTTGCAACCTGCTAATTTTGATAAACCATTTCATTTATATACTTTAGTGACTCCATGGGCCGTGAGTGCATTGTTAGCTCAAATTGATGATAATGGTAAAGAAAGACCTATGTATTACATTAGTCAAACTTTACTTGATTATGAAACAAGATATACATATTTAGAAAGACAATGTCTTGTTGTAGTTTATGCATGTCAGAAACTCAGGCATTATCTTATAAATGTTGAAGTTAATGTTATTGTTAAATTTGATCCTTTAAAACATCTTTTCTCACAAACTGATCTCTCTGGCTAGTTGGAAAAATGGGTGATGTTGCTTACAGAATTTGATCTTAATTTTATTTCTCAGAAGTCTATTAAGGGACAAGTGTTGATAGATTATCTAGCTGAAGCTCCTTGTCCTCACTCCAATAAATGCTCTACTTCAATAGAATTTCTTGATGATAATATCCTAGCTATTCAATAGGAGGATATTTGGGAATTGTATTTTGATGGGTCTAAGTGTAAGATAGGTTCTGGTGTGGGTATTATCTTGATTTTTCCTATGAAAAAACCCATCCCTCTATCATATAAACTAACCTTTCCTTGTACTACTAACATTGTAGAGTATGAAGCTCTTATAGCTGAACTACGGGTAGCTTCATTCCTCGATATCAAACATTTACAAATATATGGAGATTCGCAATTGATTGTTGAATAGATTAAAGGAGGATATCAGACTAAAAATACTAAAATGACACAATATAGAGATTTAGCTCTTGATGTGCTTTCACAATTCTCCTCTTATATGATTTAGACTTTACCTAGGAAGGATAATTGACATGCCGATGCTATGGCAAGTGCAACTTCCTTGGTTTGTCTTGAGAACAATGATGAAAAATTTCAATTTACTATACAAACTCTTAAATTCCCTACAATTTCTAACAAGATTACCTCTAACTATTTTAATTTGCATTTGGATGAATGGTATTCACATATTTTTCATTTTTTGAAGGATGGTACTTTTCCTGAATCAGCAACAAGGAACATGTGTAATCATATTAGGAAACTTGCAGCACATTACATCATTTTAGGAGATACGCTTTACAAATGCTCTTATGAAGGATTATTATTAAGATGTCTCAATAGAACTAAAATTCTTGTAGCTTTAGTAGAAGCTCATTCTAGTTCTTGTGGGGGACATTTTGGTGGAAAATCCATGGTTGATAAATTGCTTCGAATGGGATATTATTGGCAAATAATGGAATAGGATTCTTTCATGTTTGTTAAGAAATGTCCTCAATGTCAACAACATAGTAATTTGATTCATGCTCCTGCTCATGAGCTTTGTAATCAAGTTTCTCCATGGCCTTTTAGTGTTTGGGGTTTTGATCTTATTGGAAAAATATCACCGACTTCTTCTCAAGGACATACTTACATTCTCACTGCTATGGATTATTTCATGAAGTGGGTTGAAGTTGTTCCTATTCATTCAACAATGGTAGATGTTATTTGTGATTTCATCCTTAATAATATCATAACAAGATTTGGTATTCCTTCAATGATAATTTCGGATAATGGAACCTCTTTTAAAAACAAAGAAGTTGAAAAATTCTTGGAGAAATATAGGATTCAACATAGATTTTCAACTCCTTACTATCCGCAATCTAATGGACAAGTTGAAGCATCAAATAAAATTATTGAAAAAATCTTGAGAAAGATAGTTAGTAAGCATGCGAAAGATTGGCATACTCAACTGACTTATGCTTTATGGGCCTATAGGAATAGTGTTCATACTACCATGGGTACTTCCCCTTATAACCTTGTCTATGGTATTGATGTTATTATGCCTTTGGAACTGGAAATACCTTCTTTACATTTTTTGTTTCATGGGATAATTGATAAAGATACTTTTCATGAACAACACTTACAAGAATTAGAAATGTTGGATGAACAACAAATACATGCATTAGAACATATAAAAGCTTATCATAAATCTCTTCAGAAATAATACAATCATAAGGTAATTGAACAAACATTTTTGGTTGGTGATTTAGTCCTTTATGAGAACTAGTGAAATGTGAATGCTTAACCGGGTGAAAAAGGAAAATTTAGCCCTAATTGGCTTGGACCTTTTGTTGTTATTGAAGACTTTGGTTCGGGTGCTTACAAACTTGCTAATATGGATGGTGTTTCTTTTAAGGAACCCATTAATATTATGCATCTTAAATGTTATTACCCTTAATCTCATTTTTTCCATGTGCATTTATGTATTCCTTATAAAGATTCATTTTATAGGTTATGTAGTTTTAGCAAAATTACATATTGAATATGTTTATGCACTTTCTTTCTTTCTTTCTTTCTATTAAGTTTTATATTTGATGAAAGAATAGTAATCAAACATAGAACTAATCAGTAGAGAAATTTTTTCATTCATCAAAAAGATTTTTTCAAGTTTTGATACATATGTGGCCAATGGCCCTATCTATCACTACGTCTATTACTATGTCACTCTGATGGCCGATGACTCCCAGATCTCTCTGCCCTATGCTGGGAAGATGAAGATTTGTGTGTCCAAGTATGGCTCCTAGCTATGCTCATACCCTATACACATCCTTGGAGACCCTGTACCACTACCATCAGCATCTCCTCTCTTTCTCTGCACAATCTCAACTCTCATTGGATACATATAAAGATGTCGGCATGCCTATTGGGATCTCTATGACTAATAGAAGACTCTCGCTCATCATCTGGTAGTCGATAGGATATAATTGTATCCTTGAGAACCTCAGATACAAATCTCCTCTACTCTGCTATGCTAGCTATAGAAAAAAAAACTTTTATCATTCTAGTATCCTGTCTATCTCAAATCAAATCACATATTCAATCAAATTTCATACCTAGGTCTCCCTCCTAGACGTCACTAAAATGTCTAGATGGTGGGGGCATGGATTGACTACTCCCTCCATGCTTGCTATATCTAGGTCTTGATGGTGGTGTCTCTATGTGGGGCCATGGGTTCTATCATGATCTCAGTGGTGATGCACAAGTAATAGGTATATCTACACCAGTATCACCAGCTAGGGGCATGTCCTCAGCTCTCTCCTCCACTCTCTCATCTACTCTATCTACTCTCTCTCCTCCTCCATGGGATCTCCCTCGGGGATGTGCTCCTCCTCATCTCTTATGTCCTCATCCTCCTCTATGTCTCCACTATCCCAATGTGTCCCCTTTGTAAAGCCTGGATCACCTATGGGATAATCCTCAGGAAAGATAAGATGGATCCCCTCCAAACTCTAGTACCTGATGTAATCTTAGCTCATGCTTGAATAGGCTACATCTAATGGTACCTCTATATCCTCTATCTCCTTTGTATCACTATCCTCTATGTCTTCTATCGATGGTGGGTGTATGGTGTTGGGTCTCTGATAGTATCTCATCAGATGTACATAGCGAGGTACTACCTTAGGGACTCCATGTAATAGGTCAAACTACCTCATCACCCGATCATAATATTAGGGCATCACTATATGACTTTGATGACCCTCTAGTAGCTTACATTGATGTGAATGTCTAATATGGAATCATGTATCAGGCCACTCTATCATCTAGCAATAGGGTCTCCATATCACATCGGTGCTAGCAATGTGGTCTAGATGTACTCTCCAATAGAGCATATCCCCAAACTACCAAATATATCTCAAAGGATATGTGAAGGCTCTTATTGTGCTCACATCTACCATCATGGGAACTCCTTGTGGATGTGTACATGTGAAATTCTCAAATATCCAAATCTACAGAAGCATGCATGTCGATAGACTCTCCCACTGATACCTCACTAGTTGACTGAGCTCATGGTATAGCTGAGCTAACATGCTGCGACACCATGAGAACATGGTCCTATCTCTCTCCATCCTCTATATGAGATGTGTCAGAGGTGAAAAAAATATGGTACCCTTTGAGTTGGGTAACACAACCAAGGCTACTATACACAGCATCACCTTTCGTACCAAAGGTGTAGGGCCTGATAGTATGGAAGATAGTAGGATCTAATCTGACCGGGTCTACATTTGTGGAAGCACTTCTATACAATACTCTATGTTTTCATGGATCTCCTCACAACCACACTGTGCTTGAGGTCTGGCAGTCTCCACACAGACTAGAAGCTGTATGATCCTAGAGACATCCTCTACGGTCACTATGATCTCACCAGAGGGAAGAGGGAAGGATCATGTATCCTCATCCCACCTCTTTATCAGAGCTGATAGCATGGCTCGGTGTAGCCTAATCTATGGAAGGACTGATACCCAGTATAGTCCCACATCCCTTGGTAACTACATCCCCTCATCATCAAGCTTGGAAAGTCTCTCTCTTTGACCTTAACTAGCAACTCCCCAAAGGGAGGCTCTCGAAAATAGACCAAGTCCTGCAAGAGGGTGAACTCCAATCCAAGCACACCGGGGTTTTGACATAGTCTAAGAACTTAATCAATCAGGACCTGCTAGGGAGATCTAACAGCCCAACAAGAGACCACACCTATGAATATTTCCTCCACAAGGACATTTATATAGTGGCTGCTACTACCATGGTGAAAATGGCTATTACCGCTTGAGCTTCCATCCACATGGTTGACCTAATTAAGGGAATGTCCACTATGGTTAACCTATTAATATGATTTAGAAAAATAGAGAGGGGGGGTGAATCAGTTGTTCTCAGGTCTTGATGTATAAAACAATCTTAAAAACTTTTCCTTAAATCAGATCCAATAACCAAAACAAACTTGGTCATCACTGATTCAATAATAGAAACATACAACAATTTAGTCCACTACATAGCTATAACTTAACTTGTAAAACACAAAAAATTTCAAACCAAAACATTCACACAAGTATTAACACCAGGATTTATAGTGGAAACCCAATTTGGGAAAAACCACTTTGTAACATGCTACTATTATTTTCACTCTTCTAAAGTGAGCTCGGTAAAAACCCAACCCTATCAAAGGTTACAATACACACTGTTAGGTGTGACCCAGTTAAAGGATTTCAATCACCCTATTAAAAGTGAGCCTAGTCATAGGACTTACATACACTCCATTAGAATGCAACCTTGTTCAAAGGATTTAACATATGACTATTAGGTCAACCTCTGTTAAAAGGATTTTGACTATTACAATGGTTAGAAAGTAGCAGCAATATTTATCTGAAAAATATACAACTCACTTTGCAAATATCAGATCTAATTCTATACACTAATGCTAGTTTACTAACTTTGAAACTTTACCATCTCCATCTATGATCTGCTCAGAACTTTTCTTCAAGAAACCACCACAATTCTCCTTCAGCCTTTTCTGCTTATTTAGTCAATAAAAATTTTATGATCTTCCAGCATTCTTTGTTCTCTCATGCACTTGCATATCCAGCACTTTTATATACTTTCCTCAATTAGGTTAACTCATCTTATGCCACTCAATCTCATTCATAGATCTTAGGGTTAGGTTAGATTCATTGAATCTACCTACTTCATGTTCTTCGGCTCCTTTTCTAGAATCATCTCAAATCTCTTAAAGATTTACAATAAAATTCTTTACAATGCATTTAATGCTTTCAAACAATCAATAAATAAAGTCAACACATTTTACATAATCTAAGAATTCAACAATGTCGGCTCAAAAATTAAATTCTCCTCAAATATAAAATTGCTGATGCTCGGTCAATACTGTGATCAACTACTTAGCTTAAACATGATTTTTCAATTCTTTGCTCAGTCAAGCCTACCAGTTTAGTCTTCAGTCTTACTAGTATAAAAAATACATTATCTCATCATTGTGCAACATAGTCAAGTACACTTTGTAGTATCAAGATAACTCAACCTTTCCTTAGGTACTATTGTTACCAACCTTGTGTAGCCCCTTAGCAACACTCAAATAGATATAGTACTTTCCTAAGTAGCAATAGTCTTACCAGTTAAGGTTTGGCATCAATGACAATAAAACAATTGTTTCAATTATAGTTTCCAACAATCTCCCTCTTTGGCATTGATGGCAACACCATATGATATCACCTGAATAACACATGGATTACCAACCAATCCAAAAAACTTATCTATCCATCAAAGAATTATTTATAATATCCTTAGCTTCATTCTGATTTAGAATCCTATAAAACTCACTTATGTGACCGTCAGAAGTATTCAGATCTCCCTCTATCCTGATCCTTCATTTTAGTTCATCTTAGTTCATCTCCCTCTTACCTTTCAGTGTCATGTGTTATCATATCAATTCATCTCCCTCTTTGACAAAAATGTCATAGCAGCAACTAAAACATACATCCATCAAATGGATAATATCTATGTAGCTCAGTGTTTCTCCCTCTGTCATCTTTCTTATGACTGATTCCTTGTCTTTGCTTCTTTTCACAACTTTAGGCCAGCCCTAAAGTGTGACAATCTTCTGCATCAATTTGTCAAATATTTTGTTGTAGCACATTTGATGTAGTGCTCCTAGCTTGTCTAGGCAGCCTCAATTAGGGGAAGGACCCCTAATTGACTTCTCAAATACTCATGAGCTTCTCTAGGTAAAGCTTTAGTGAATATGTCTGCTAATTGTTCTTTTGTATTCACATATTCCATTCAGACTTCTTTGTCTTGTACTAATTCTCTCATGTAGTGATACTTGATGGCAATGTGCTTGGTCTTAGTGTGCATCACCAGATTCTTAGCAATATTGATAGCACTTGTGTTGTCATAGAAAATAACAATAGGTTCAGTGATTTCTTCTTTCATGCCTATCAACAATTGTTTTATCCATACCAAATTTGAATAGTTTACTGCAACAACAACATACTCGGCCTCGGCAGTAGATTGGGAAATGAAATTTTGTTTATTGCTTGTCTAGGAGACTAATCTCTATCCAAGAAAGAAAGCTCCACCATTAGTACTCTTTCTATCATCTACATTTCCTGCCTGATCAAAATATGTATAAACTCTAAGTTCAAATTTTTCATCCTTCTTATAATATAGACCATAGTCAGCAGTTCCTTTCAAGTATCTCATAATTCTTTTCATAGCCATCATGTGTGTTTCCTTAGGATTGGCAAAGAAACTTGCCACAATCCCAATAGCTAGTGCAATATTTGGTCTACTATGTATATCATACTATAATTTTCAAATCATGGATCTGTACAAAGTCTGATTCACTTCTGTAGCATCATCATTCTTAGATAACTTTTGTCCAATAACCATAGGAGTTCCCACTAGTTTAGCATCTTCCATCCTAAAAAAATTTAGTATTTCATTAACATACTTATACTGTGTAATGAAAATTCCATTCTTCCTCTGATATACTTGTAAACCAACAAAGAATTTGATCTCACCAAACATACTCATTTCAAATTCAGTTTTCATTTCATTTGAAAAAATTTTACATAATGCATCTTGTCCACCAAAAATAATGTCATCCACAAAAATTTTTACCAACAAGATACCTTAAACTTCTTCATCTTTCATGTACAGATTGCTTGTGTCATTTTTTCTTGAAAATCCAATCTATATCAAGTAGTTGTACAACCTCTCATACCATGCTCTAGGAGCTTGCTTCAATCCATACAATGCTTTGTTCAGTTTGCACACCATGTGTCTTCTGTTTGGATCAATAAAACCTTCTGGCTATTCTATGTAAACTTCTTCTTCTAGTATACCATTCAAAAATGTAGACTTGACATCCATTTGATATACCTTGAAATCTTTATAAGTAGAATATGCAAGCAGAGTTCTTACTCCTTCCAATCTAGCTACAGGGGAAAATGTCTCCCCATAATCTATTCGTTCTTCTTGTGCGTAGCCTTTGCATACCACCCTAGCTTTTTTCCTAGTGATTTGACCATTTTCATTCATCTTATTCTGAAACACCCACTTTGTTCCTATTGGTGCCTACAAAGTTTCATGGCCCTCCCATTTTTATTTTGGTCTCTGCATTTGTTTTTCCCTATTTTCTAGCTAAAACCCTTGGTAATATTTCAAAAAATCTAGCCATTGAATAAACAAGCCCTAACTTACCCTGGCCCTATTCTATTTTCTTGTTACTTTTTTGGGTGACTTAAATCCTAATCTACATGTGCTAATTAAGTCCTTTAAGTTGTTGAATGGTTAGGTTTTCATGTCTGGCGGGGTCCCTTTCAATTTTTCCTAAGTCTCTAAACCCCGGTGGCCTTTAATTTTCCTGACTCTCAGTGTTTAATATTTCCTATGTTTTTAGCTTTCATTTCTTTCCTGGGCCTAGCTCTGACACCATCTAAATCCGATGGTTGTCATTAAAGCACAAAGGATTTGTTAGAGCTATGCAATGTTGAGACATCAGTTGATCTTCCTTTATGACATAGCACTTCAAATGGTGAGTCCACATGCCAAGTGTGCTGATATGGCAAGCTGTGATTGGTCCATGTTGTGTGATTGGATATGTGTCAGTGGGGCCAAATTTTTTGAGGCTCAATGGGTTTTGACAGTGACAGAGTATCAACGGTCGGTGTGTAATCTGATGGGTTTTCTCTGACACTTGCAATCTTAAGACCACCATTGATTTCATTTCCTATCAGAGGGTTGTTAAGGTAGGGTAAGATTTTGCATCCGACGGTGGTCTCATGATCTAATGGAATCTTGTCAGGCCATGAGAACTTTAGACAATCGTCAATTTTCTTGTGCGGGCCCATTAAAATTTCTCTGTCTTTTGGTAGTTCTGACAAATGTATGCTTTGTTCCCTGGTTCACGTGATGTTTTGGCAAAGCGTCTAAAGACTTAGCAATTTGGTGAATAGTGTTCTCGTAGTAGCCAAATGATTTAGCGGTGCTCTCAAAGTTCTTGCAAATGGGTGAGGGTTTCTTTGGTCACGTGTTTTCCAAATGGATAGAAGGTTAGGCATTTTCTAAAAAGTGGGACCGCATGATGTGTCATCACTGAGGTGTGAGTTTTTGATTGATTGAGATGGAGGATGACGAGGAATACTATAGGGTGGGGCCATTGTCAGAAAGGTTAGTGATGAGGATAGAATCTATGATTGGTGTAAGATCTTATGGGTTGTGTCAAAGCCATGAGATCTTACACCCATCATCCAATTTCAAAGGCTTACTGAATGTGGGTCCTATGTCAGAGATGACCGAGCATGAGCAGCAAATAACATGGTGATAGGTGGCATAAAGCGGGCGCAGGCGGGGACCAAAGGCTTAGAGGTTCTGACAAAATTCTTAGCAGCCTAACAAAAGTTCAAAGTGGTTTTCTCATTCATGAGGAAAAGTAGCAGAGTTCTAAAAGGTTTGGCAATTCAGGGAAGGAAGGTCGCGTGATCACTAAGTATTTTAGCAATGACATGAAATGTTCTATGAACTGGCGAAAACCTTTTGTCACCAGTTTGCCAAATAAGAGACCAAAGTTAAATGTTTCCCTTTGTTCGCTAAGTTGTAAGGTTGAGGCTGGGTTAAGTTTTTCATTCCATGAATAAATATTTTCCTTGTCGCGTGGTCGCAGGAGGTAAACCCAGGGTATCTGGTTGACTTAAGGACATAAAGCCCGTGAAAAGGAAAGATCTGACAGTCACAATATAAATTTGACTCAAGTTTGAATATTGATCACCAATTTGCTGCTAGAGTCATAAAATAGTCATTTGTGTTCAAATTCAAAATTTTGATGGTTTCTCAGTGACAAAAAGGACCAGAATTTATGGTTTTTGCGGTAGGATTTGATGAAGTTGTTGTGTTGACTACTGCAGGGTGGTCTAGAGGGTTTGATGATTGATTGTAGATGCCTGTACCATCATAAAATGGACATAATTAAAGCTCAAGGTGTGTTGTAGGTGTACAAACAAACTGAAAAGGCATGGTGTTTGTGTGATCTTCAGTACAAATCAGAGGATTTTCATTGATGAAGATCAATTTTGGGTCTGTTTGTTCAGGGTTGCTTGGTTTTCCCTCTAGTGTATTGATTTTGGATCTGTTTGGATTGTTTGGTGGGTGGCAACCCTAACCCTTACCTCGGTTATGCATAGCTTTTTGCATCCTAACTTGTGTAGGATTTCAAGGTAACCAGTGGTATATAGTGTTGAATTTTTTATTTTGTAAGGGTTCTGAAACTTTTTGGGGTCTCCTAGCTTTCTAGTTTTCCCATCTTTTTGGTTCCTGGTTCCAATTTTTGGCAATCAAAGGGATTCTATTCTCTGGATCCATATTCTTGATGGTTGAATACTGATAATACAAGCTTGGCAGAGTAGATTATTGATCCTATGATTTTGAGTAAAGAGTTTACTTGTATGTATTGATACACTCTCATGAAATATAATACAATTTCTACCTTGGTTCTGTTATTGTCTCTTTGCTTTGTGTTTATTCTTGTATGTCTCTATTTGTAAGGTAGCTATTTAATTATTGCATGAGTTTCTTTCAAGAGGATAATTAAATCCTTATGTGCAATTTCAGAGAATAAATACATCTGTGGAAGATCTTGATGGTAGAAAACCTAGATTGAGAAGATAGTTTGTAAGGCATTCTATCCAAATTGTATGTGGTTTGTAAGGCATATCACTGTATTTCCTAGAACTTCCTCTATTGATCTATGTTAGACTCTTTGCCCAAAGTATTAGGCACTGATCTGATCTTTGTCATTCAAACACCTTTCAGTCTTCAAACACAAAATCCATCACTACTAATACCATTTCATTTCATGTTCATGTACCTAAAAAATAGGACTATCCCTGATGTTTTATAGTCTGTAGTTGCTGATTCTTTGAAGAGTGAATCTAAGGTTAGCCTTCTTTGAGTTTTACTCATAAAAAGAAGAAGGACTCATCACCCTTATGCCATTGTTCATGTTATCATACTAGGAGTTTCATTATTCATATCCTGCAACAGGTTGTTCTTAGTTTTTTTCAAGATTATCTCCCACAAAAGTATCTCTAATGAATTCAATAGCATGACAATGAAGACCTAATCCACCATTTCATAGTTTACTTGAAAGATAGTAACCTATTTGTAGGAAATACCCATCTGAGTCCTATGGAGCTCAAAGCAGAAGGAGGATCTTATCCAATCCTCATCAATTAGGCTTTTCTTGAAAACTTGGAAATCTATTTACTAAGAATCAAGCCAATGGCCTTGCCAAGTTTGACCCACAAGAAAAATCCCTAACAGACTGGCAACTTTGCTCGGGAGTTGTAAGAAATATTTTGCTAAGTTGTAGGGTTTAGTTGAGCCAAGGCTCCTACCCTATACAAACTAGCTGATTACCATTGGTGCCTATATTTTAAAGAAGAATTCCCAAATTTTGGGTGGTGACTCTAACAATCTCTGCAGCAGTACTAGTCAGGAATCATTCACAAGATGAGTTACAGAGGTACTAGGTCTCAGAGAAATAAGCTTCCTAAGGATAGATTGGGAGAAGGTATTCCAAGTACTTCTAGGCCCGGTCAGAAAAAGAGAGGAAGAAGAAATAGAAATATGTTTCATGCTCAAAAACATAGAGAAGATACTAGAGAAAAGGAACAAATCCAGTCTATTCAAGTGAATCAAGAAGGGAATACCTCTGAATATGAGGAGGCTATTGATTTGGGTCTGAACCAATATGAAGATGAGGTTCAAGTAGGAGATGCTGAGTTTGAGACTACTCTCCCTGAATCAAAAGAAATTTTTGAAGAGGTCTATGAGTTGGAGAGGAGAATCCAAGAACAAATCCATTTGAGATAGAAAAGAGACAAGGAAAAAGAGGAAAAGATTAGACATGCTATGATTAGAGCTGAGAAATTGAAGAGGCAATTATTGGATCTTGAGGCCATGAATCAAGATCATGTGACAGAACAAGCAGAAGATCATCCTGTTGTCCATAAGACCTATGAGACAAGAAACCCTAGGGACAAAGGTAAACAAAACGCTGGGGGAGTTTCAATAAATGAACCAAATCATGCAAAGAAGTCCATGGATCAAGCAGCAAGACTAGAGGCTGACTTGGAAGAAGCAAAAAGAAAACAAGAATTGTTGGCCAAAGAGTTAGAAAAGGCAGAGCTTGAAGCCACTGCTATGAAAATGAAGAGAAAGATTGACTTCCTTAGGCAATCTTCCAAACATGCTAATACCCTTTCCACTTCTCAAGCACAAGGAGAAAATGTGTTCAACACTAAGACTCAGGTATGCCTAAGACTCCTAATGTTTCTAATACTCAAACATCTACATCTTTAGGTGGTGGCCCATCTCAAGTAGGTCCCATTCATGAGAGACATAAGCAATTGGTTTTTATTGGAATTCCTAGTTATCCAAATCCCATCCCTAATGAAATTAGGAAGAAGCTCCCAAAATTCACTAGAAGCAATGTAGTTACTTGTGAAGAGCATTTGAAAAGTTTCATTGATGTGATAGATGACTACAATATTGAGCCTAATGATGTGATCATGAATCTTTTCATTAAGTCTCTGACTGAAGATGCCAGAGATTGGTTTAGAAATTTGCCTCATGCTAGCATATGTTCATGGAATCAGTTTAGGCAGTCTTTCAAGGAATAGTATGGTGATAAAACCAATGAAGGCTTCATGCTTAATGAGTTCAACAACATCAAGAAAAATTCAAATGAGGGTGTTGTTGAGTTCAATGTTAGATTTCAAAAAGCTATGCATAAGTTATTGCAAGTTATCAGATTGGATGACAGAGTATGTCTTGTCACATACTTGAATGCTTTTGATTCAAAGATGGGATATCTTTTGAGGGATAAGAATCCTAGGAATCTTGCAGAGGCTTATAAATTGGCTATTAATATAGAGAGCAATAGAAGGATATCAGGGAAGTTGGGAATGAGAGAAGATTGTCAGCCATCAATCTCAAATAGAAGAGAGCTAGGGAAACCTGATGCAAAGCCAAAAGATGATGATAGTTTGAACCAAATCTTGAAAGAAATAAAGGATTTAAAGCTTGGTGAAGCAAGAAATAGTAGAGTGCAAGGAAATGACAGGCCATCTTTCAATAACTTTAATAAGTTGTCAAGAATGCAGAACTATCCCTATAATACTCAGTGGAAGTATCGGAAGCCAGTGCTTCCTGAAAGAAAGGATAAACCAAATGACAAGACCCCTGACCCTTTGCACAAAAATATAGTGAATATAAATGATGATGTTCCATGGTGTATTGTTTTCCAATCACCTCATGATCCCTATTACTGTGCTATTTCTCAAAGTGTTTCTGCAGATGGAGATCAAAGCAATAACAATGATGATACTTATGATGATTAGGGGTGTGGTATGACTTCTTCATACATATATGATGAGTTAGATTCTACAGAGGAAAATGAAAACCAAGATGCTGGTAGTTCCCAAATCAAAAATGAGGTTTACCATCAGCAAGTGTTTTTTGATGAAGAAGATAATCACCTTGATGTAGTTCAGTGCAATACTTTGAGAAGTGATGGGTCAGTAATGATGAGAAGACCTTCTGATGAAGAAATTGCACAAATCACAGCAGACATGGTGTCTCAAGTTAAAAGCAACTATAACTTGAGAAATAGGGTGGTATGTTGTCCAAGTGGCAGGCCTGCTAGAATTTTCATCAAGAAAATAGAAAGGGATGAAAAGCAAGCCCAAAATAAGCAAAAGGTTACTGACACTGATGACAAAACCAAGTTGAGAAAAAATATCAACTTCACAAAGCCAATTGTGGCCTACAAAGTAAAAGATAAACCTCTTGTCGATGATGTTTCTCCTTTGCAAGAGAAACAAAAGGGTCAAAGCAAAGATAGTCCCAATGTGGTTACACATGAAGAAGATAAAGGGGTCACTACCATTGGGAAAGATATAGTTGACCCCAAGTATGTTCCCATTGACATGAGAAAATTGTTGTCACAAATCACTATCAAGGTCCCCTTATTAGAAATGATGAGGATAGAGGAGCATAAAGTTAAGGCTTTGAGTTGGGTAAAAGGAGCCTTTTCTTCTGATATCCAAAGTTCCACCAAGGTTGATGGAAAGGCTACTACAGCAAGTGATTCAATTGAGAACTAGTGTGGGGAGATCATCTCTAAGATCCCTCAGATTTATTTGGATGCTAATGCTACAAATGATGTGTCAAGAATAGTTGATCCTTTCTTTTTTTCCTTAATAGTGAATGGAAAGTTGTTAAGAAATTGTATGATTGATTCAGGAGCTTCTAATGCTGTTATGCCTACAAAAATAATGAGATCCTTGGGTTTGAAAGTAGATACACCTCATGGTAGATGTCAGGTTATGGATTCAAGAGAGGTCCCTATTATTAGTACTATAAAATCACTTCCTTATAGGTTGACAGCTTTCTCTGACAAGTTGCTAACAATGAGTGTTCTAGTGGTAGATATTCCCCCTCATTATGGGATGTTGTTGTCAAGGATGTGGAGTGCTCAGATGGGAGGTAGTATCCAGAGTGATTTGTCCTTTGCAACTTTTAATATTGATGGTGACAATGTGAAAGTATCTAGAGAAGGTAGAACTCCACATATGATTGAAATAAATGATGATCATTTAAATTGTTGTGTGGATGTTGACATGGAGAATTTCAAATTAGAGGAAATTGTCCCACCAGTGGAGGAGGTAGATCCACTAGTTGCAGAATTAAAGGAACAACAAGATGGACTATGGTAGATGTATTTTGATGGCGCATGCTCAAAAGAAGGCTCAGGAGCTGGGGTCTTATTCATATCTCCATCAGGTACTACTTTTAAGTATTTATTCTCATTGACTTTTCAATGCACAAATAATATTGCTAAATATGAAGCATTGTCTTTGGGATTAAATATTGCTATCAAACATGGGATAAAATGTTTAAAGGTTTTTGGTGACTCTAAGCTTGTGGTAGCACAAGTTTGATCTAAATATGTTGTCAAGAATGATAGATTGAAATTGTATAAATGTGTGATATGGGATCAGATTGAAATGTTTGATGCTTTCAATATATGTTGGGTAAAAAGATCAAATAACATAATGGCTGATTTTTTGGCCAATGTTTCTCTAAAAAGGGATGATTCAACTTTGTTTGGAGTGTCAATTCTTGAAGTAAAAAGTAGACCAGTTGTTGCAAGCAACATTTACAATTGGCAAGTTTTTGAGGATGATCATGACATCCTAAGATTTATTCAATGTCTTGACATATATGAGGATCAACCTATAGACTACAACACTTTGGTCGAGTAAATTGAAGGCAAGGAAATGATCATGGGAAATGAGGTGATCCAACTAAATTCAAATAGTATTCCTAAAGGCTTAACTGAGTTAAAAGCATTGTATAGCAGCCAAAATGATCATATGTCAAAGATAAGTAATGCTAATGTAGAAGATCTGGAGGAAGTGAATTTGGGATCACATAGTGCTCCATAAATGGTCTATATTGGAAAAGGATTAACCCCTCAATTGAAAGATAATTTGATAAAATAATTGAGAAGGTACAAGCATGTGTTTGCATGGTCCTATGATGATCTAAAAGCCTACAAAGAGGACCTTTTCCAACATGAAATCCCATTAAAGAAAGATGTCAAACCATTCAGACAGAAGCAAAGGCCCATTAACCCATTGTTGGCTCCTAAGATGCAGCAAGAGCTAGTCAAGTTGAGTGATGCAAGAATAATTCAACCTATAAGGCATTCAACTTGGGTGTCTAATTTAGTCCCTATTAGAAAGAAGAATGGTGACATCAGGTTGTGTGTAGATTTTAGGAATTTGAATGTTGCATCATTAAAAGATAATTATTCACTGCCTAATATGGAGGCAATGTTGCACAAAGTCACTGGTTGTGAGTTATTGTCTATGATGGATGGCTTCTCTGGACATAACCAGGTGTTGGTGAAAGAATCTGAACAATTCAAAACTGCATTCACCACACCTTGGGGAACCTATGTTTATGTCAGAATGTCATTTGGTCTTAGAAATGCTGGAGCAACTTTCCAAAGAGCCATGGATGTTGCTTTCAAAGAGTACATAGACTTGTTTATGGTTGTATATTAGGATGACTTAACTGCTTATTCCAAGAAGGCTCATGATCATTGTTCGCACCTAGAAAATATTTTTGTCAAAGCTCTAGAGTATGGTGTGTCCTTGAATCCTAAAAAATGTAATTTTGCAGTCAAAGAGGGAAATCTTCTAGGACATATTGTATCAAAAGATGGAATAAGAATTGATCTAGAGAGGGTTGAAGCAATCAGGAAGGTGTCTGCACCAAAAAATCTCAAGGGGGTGCAATCTTTTCTAGGGAAGATCAATTTTGTTAGGAGATTCATTACAAATTTTGCTAAAATTGTCAAGCCTATAGTGAAGTTGCTAAAAAAGGATGTGAAGTTTCAATGGACTGTGGAGGCTCAAGCTGCATTTGAGAAAATTAAAGATGTGGTCCAACAAGCACCTGTGCTTAGATCTCCTGACTATACCAAGCCTTTTTCATTGTTCTCTTTTGCATCATTTCACACCATTGTTGTTGTTCTATTGCAAAAGGACAATGAAGGTTTTGAGCATCCAATTGCATTTTTTAGAAAATCCTTGCAGGCTGCTAAGTTGAATTATGAGATGATGGAGAAGCAAGCATATGCATTGGTAAAAGCAGTCAAATCTTTCAGGCCTTATCTAGTGTGTGCAAAGGTTATTGCATATGTCCCACATTCAGCAGTAAAGGATGTTCTTACTCAATCTAAAGTTACTGGTAAGAGATGCAAGTGGATTACCAGAATCCAAGAATTTAATTTAGAGATCCATATCACTAGGTTGGCAAGAGGACAAGGTCTGGAAAAATTGATGACTAAAGAAAAAAAGGACCTAGTCCAAGTAAATAATGAAGGAACTCTAGATATGACAATCACAAGTATTGAATTGCAACCAGAATGTGTTGATATTGTCTATTTCATAAAGAATGTTAGATGCCTAGATTATATGATAGATAATCAAAAGAGGTCCTTGAAATTGCAAGCTCAGAAGTATACATTGCTACAAGGGTACTTGTATTGGAAGAATAGAGATGGAGTCTTGTTGTTTTGTCTTGACAGATATCAGGCAAAGAAGGTTTTAAATGAAATGCATGCTGATGTTTGTGGAGGTCATTTTTTAGCAAGAACTACTGCTCACAAGGTTTCAAGGGTAGGTTATTTTTGGCCTACATTGTTTAAAGATTCATTTCAGTATGTCAGGAAATGTGAAGCTTGTCAAAGGTTTGCTTCAAAATTAAAGTACTCAGGAGTGTTGTCATTAAACCCAATAGTTGTTGAAGCACCATTTTCCATGTGGGGCTTGGATTTCATAGGTGAGTTTGTTGAGAAATCTAGTGGAGGACATAGTTATATACTTGTTGCAACTAAATATTTCATGAAATGGATAGAGGCTATTCCTACAAAGAGAGCAACAAGTAAAGTGGTGATTGATTTCTTGCTTGACAATATTTTGACCAGCTTTGGTGTCCCTATGAATTTGATTATAGATAATGCAATGTGTTTTAGATCAAATAAGTTTAAGGAGTTTTGCAATGATAATGGAATCATGACTTCCTATTCATCTTCTTATCATCCTCAAGCAAATGGACAGGCTGAGTCTAGCAATAAAAGTATCTTGACAATCTTAAAGAAGACACTTGAAAAGAATAAGAGAGCCTAGCACTCCAAGTTGAGATTGGCTTTATGGGAAGATAGGATTATAGTGAAAAGAGCCACTAGGAAGTCTCCCTTTGAGCTTTTGTATGGTTTGCAATCAAGGCTACCTATAAATAATCTAATTCTAGTTTATCAGTTTATTTAGGATGAGGAGTTGGATGTCATAGAGCCAATGCAGAATAGAATCATGTAGTTGACTGAGTTTGATGAACAGAGAAAAGAGAGTCAAAAGAATAATATCAAGTTGCAACACAAGGTGAAGTACTTATTTGACAAAAGAAAAACTACCAGAAAATTCAAGGTTGATGATTTGGTGCTTCAATGGAATGTGAGGGCAGAAGATAAAGGGAAGCATAAGAAATTTGAATCACTGTGGCTTGGTCCTTTTGTGATTCATGATAGTTTTGGGAAGGATTCCTACTTGCTAAAGAACATGGATGGTAAAGTTTTTGAATTTCTAGTGCATGGAAAATTCTTGAAGCCCTTCTTTAGTTAAGTTTTTGATTATCATGCATGTGTAAATACTTTGTAAATTTTTGTACAGGTTGGTTTCCTTTCAAGTTGTGTGTTTTTTTCCATGTCTTAGGTTAGTGGTTTTTGGTCTACGTCCCAGATTCCTATGGTTCTTGTTAAAATTTATGTTTCAACATCCTCAAATAGAGCCACTATTGGTGCCTGCAAAGTTTCATGGCCCTCTCATTTTTCTTCTAGTCTCTACATTTGTTTTTCCCTATTTTCTGGCTAAAACCCTTGGTAATATTTCAAAAAATCTAATCGTTGAATAAAGAAGCCCTAACTTACCCTGGCCCTGTTCTATTTTCTTGTTACATTTTTGGGTGACTTAAATCCTAATCTACATGTGCTAATTAAGTCCTTTAAGTTGTTCGATGATTAGGTTTTCGTGTCTAGCAGGGTCCCTTTTAATTTTTCCTAAGTCTCTAACCCCCGGTGGCCTTTAATTTTCCTAAGTCTTAGAGTTTAATATTTCCTATGTTTTTGGCTTTCATTTCTTTCCTAGGCCTAGCTCTGACACCATCTAAATTTGATGGTTTTTGTTAAAGCACAAAGGATTTGTCAGAGCTATGCAATGTTGAGACGTCCGTTGATCTTCCTTTATGACATAGTGCTTCAAATGGTAGGTCCACATGCCAGGTGTGCTGATATGGCAAGTTGTGATTGGTCCATGTTGTGTGACTAGATATGTGTTAGTGGGGCCAAATTTTTTGAGGCTCAGTGGGTTCTGACAGCAACAGAGTATCAATGGTTGACATGTAATCTGATGGGTTTTCTCTGACACTTGCCATCTTAAGACCACCATTGATTTCATTTCCTATCAGAGGGTTGTCAGGGCAGGGTAAGATTCTGCATCTGATGGTGGTCTCATGATCTGATGGAATCTTGTCAAGCCATGTGAACTTCAGACAACCATCAATTTTCTTGTGTGGGCCCATTAAAATTTCTCTATCTTTTAGCAGTTCTAACAAACATATGCTTTGTTCACTAGTTTGTGTGATGTTTTGGCAAAGGGTCTAAAGACTTAGCGATTTGGTGAATAGTGTTTGCATAGTAGCCAAATGATTTAGCGGTGCTCTCAAAGTTCTTGTGAATGGGTGAGGGTTTCTTTGGTCATGTGTTCACCAAATGGATAGAAGGTTAGGGGTTTGTTGAAAAGTGGGACTGCATGATGTGTCATTGCTGAGGTGTCAATTTCTAATTGACTAAGCTAGAGGATGATGAGGAATACTACAGGGTGGGGCCATTGTCAGAAAGGTCAGTGACGAGGATAGAATCTATGGTTGGCGTAAGATCTTATGGGTTGTGTCAGAGCCATGAGATCTTATGCTCATCATCTAATTTCAAAGGCTTACTGAATGCGGGTCTTGTGTTAGAGATGACTGAGCATGAGCAGCAAATAACATGGTGATAGGTGGCATAAAGCAGGCCCAGGTAGGGTCCAAAGGCTTAGAGGTTTTGACAAAATTATTAGCGGCCCAAAAAAATTTTAAAGTGGTTCACTCATTTGTGAGGAAAAGTAGTGGAGTTCTAAAAGGTTTGGAGATTCAAGGAAGGAAGGTCACATGATCGCTAAGTATTTTAGCAATGACTTGAAATGTTCTATGAACTAGTGAAAACCTTTTGTCGCTATTTTTCCAAATAAGAGACCAAAGTTAAATGTTTCCCTTTATTCACTAAGTCACAAGGTTGAGGTCGAGTTAAGTTTTTCATTGGGTGAATAAAGATTTGTCTTTTCACGTGGTCGCAGGAGGTAAACCTGGGGTATTTGGTTGAGTTAAGGACATAAAGCCCATGAAAAGGAAAGATCTGACGATCATGATATAAAGTTGACTCAAGTTTGAATATTGATCACCGATTTGCTACTAGAGCCATAAAATAGCCATTGTTGTTCAAATTCAAAATTTTGATGGTTTCTCAGTGATAGAAAGGACCAGAATTTATGGTTTTTGCGGTAGGATTTGATGAAGTTGTTGTGCTGACTACTGCAGGGTGGTCTAGAGGGTTTGATGATTGATTGAAAATGCCTATACCATCATAAAATGGACATAAGTAAAGCTCAAGGTGTGTTGCAGGTGTAAAAATAGACTAAAAAGGTATGGTGTTTGCATGATCTTCAATACAAATCAGAGGATTTTCATTTATGAAGATCAATTTTGGGTCTGTTTGTTTAGGGTTGCTTGGTTTTCCCTCTAGCGTATTAAATTTTGATCTTTTTGAATTGTTTGGTGGGTGGAAACCCTAATCCTTACCCTGGTTATCCATAGCTTGTTGCATCCTAACTTGTGTAGGAATTCAAGGTAACCAGTGGTATATAGTGTTGAATTTTTTATTTTGTAAGGAATCTGAAACTTTTTGGGGTCTCCTAGCTTTTTGGTTTTCCCATCTTTTTGGTTCCTGGTTCCAGTTTTTGGCAATCCAAGGGATTCTATTCTCTGGCTCCATATTCTTGATGGTTGAATGTTGATAATACAAGCTTGGTAGAGTATATTATTGATCCTATGATTTTGAGTAAAGATTTTACTTGTATGTATTGATACACTCCCATGAAATACAATACAATTTCTACCTTGGTTCTGTTATTATCTCTTTGCTTTGTGTTTATTCTTGTATGTCTCTATTTGTAAGGCATTTGGAACATACTAGTTGTAAGGTAGCTATTTAATTGTTGCATGAGTTTCTTTCAAGGGGAGAATTAAATCCCTATGTGCAATTTCAGAGAATAAATACATTTGTGGAAGATCTTGATGGTAGAAAACCTAGATTGAGAAGATAGTTTGTAAGGCATGCTATCCAAATTGTATGTGGTTTGTAAGGCATATCATTGTATTTCCTAGAACTTCCTCTATTGATCTATGTTAAACTCTTTGCCCAAAGGATTAGGCACTGATCTGATCTCTGTCATTCAAACACCTTTCAGTCATCAAACACAAAATCCATCACTACCAATACCATTTCATTTCATGTTTGTGTACCTAAAAAATAGGACTGTCCCTGATGTTTTACAGTCCATAGTTGCTGATTCCTTGAAGAGTGAATCAAATTTTAGCCTTCCTTGAGTTTTACTCATAAAAAGAAGGACTCATCACCCTCATGTCATTGTTCATGTTATCATACTAGGAGTCTCATTAGTCATATCCTGCAATAGGTTGTTCTAACCTATTTTCAGGATTATCTCCCACAAAAGTATCTCTAATGAATTCAATAGCATGACAATGAAGACCTAATCCACCATTTCATAGTTTACTTGAAAGATAGTAACCTATTTGTAGACAATACCCACCTGAGTCCTATGGAGCTCAAAGCAGAAGGAGGATCTTATCCAATCCTCATCAATTAGGCTTTTCTTGCAAACATGGAAATCTATTTACTGAGAATCAAGCCAATGTCCTTGCCAAGTTTGACCCACAAGAAAAATCCCTAACAGTTCCTATAACTTTTTTGTTTTCAGGTCTCGACACCAGAGTCCAAGTATCATTCTTCTCAATCTGGTCAATCTCTTCATTCATTGCTTGTATCCAGTCTTCATTCTCCAATGCCTCTCTAGTTATCTTGGGTTCAAATTCACATAGTAGGCATGTTGGATCCTTAGTCTTACTTCTAGTCTGAATTCCAGTATTTTTGTCTCCAATTATTTGTTCAGGCTTGTGATGTCTTCTTACATATTTTTCCAAAATAGGTTCAGCTATTTTCTCCTCTATTTCATCATGTTCCTCAACAAGATTGTCAGATTCAACTTCTGAATGCTCGGCAACCTCTTCCTAATACTCAACAGCATTTTCTTGTAGCTCGGCATGGTCTTGTTCTCTCTCGGCACTATTTTCCTGATGCTTGGTAGCATCTATCTATTGCTCAGCATTGCTTACCCAAGAATCAGCATTAGGTGCAAGTTTGTTACTTGCCTCTTCTTCTTCCTCAATGTACACAAAAGATCTATAATCTTCTAGTTTTCTTTTGCTATCAGCTTCATTTCTTTCTACATACTCATCAATTTTGACATTCACACTTTCCACAATTTTGTTAGTGTTAGATTTCAAACACTTGTAAGCTTTACTTTTTGTGGAGTACCCTAGGAATATGCCTTCATCACTCTTAGCATCAAAATTTGCATTCCTAGTGTCTTTTAATATATAGCACTTACTTCCAAACATTCTAAAGTATTTAACACTCAGTGCATGCCCATGCCATAATTCATAGGGTGTCAGATTTGTACCTTTCTTGATCTATACCTGATTAAGAGTGTAGACAGTAGTGTTTATAGCTGCTTTCCAATATTTATGTGCCACATTTTTTTTAATCAATAATGTCCTTGCACAATCCAAGATAGATATGTTTCTCCTTTCTACTATACCATTCTGTGGAGGTGTTATAGGTGTAGACATTTGTCTTTTAATTTCTCTATCATTGCAAAATAGATTAAATTCATTTAATGTAAAATCTCCACCTTGGTCAAATCTAAGACATTTCAAGTTCCTACCTGTCTCCTTCTCAACCTTAGCCAAATACCACTTAAAGAATTGAAAAGCTTTAGATTTTTCCTTTAGAAACATCACATGCATCATCCTAGTATGATCATCAAAAAATAAGATAAAGTATCTAGCACCATAGTAACTTTGTATAGCCATAGGTCCACAAAGGTTAGTATGAACCAAATCTAAAATGTTTTCAAAAGTAAAGGATTTTCTCTTAAAACTTGACTTTGTCATTTTTCCTAACTAGCATTCCTTGCACATCACATTCTTAGGTTTCTTCAATCTAGGTAGACCTCTTACCTTTTTCTTCTTACTTATCTCTACCAGATTATCAAAGTTAACATGACATAGCCTTTTATGCCATAACCAAATATTATCAAGTTGTGCAATTAAACATGTTTCTTCAAATAGGTCAAGACAGAACAAATTACCTCTACTCTGATCTCCACTTCCAATTAGTTCTCTAGTAGAATTAAATATTTTATCTTGCTTGTGATGAAATTTCACTTGGTAACTAGTTTTGTTAAGCTGAGCAACACTTAACAAATTATAATTAAGACCTTCAACCCAATATGCATTTTCACAAGATATCTTATCAGTCAGTTTAATCAAACCTTTTCCTCTAACAGGCCATGGTGCATCATTACCAAATTTTACACTTTTACCTCTATAATGATGTAAGGTCTCAAACTTATTTTTTTCACCAGTCATGTGATGTGAACAACCACTGTCAATAATTCATTTATCATTCTTGTTCACATAAGATATCAATGCATTTTTCTCATCCTCATCAGATTCAACTTTCATTGAAACATAGACTACCTCAATTTCAAAATCATCACTATCAGTGTCAGTTTCTTTTTTAGCAATGTAACAAAATTTCCTACCTTTTCCTTTGTAGTCTTTGTTCCATCAGTAGCTTCTGTCATCTTTTCTATCTTTGTGTTTGCTTTTCCTTTCATCATCTTTATCCTTCCTATCAGTACATCTAGTAGCTATATGACCAACTTTATTACATGAAAAACATATAATAGGGAGTTTACCTTTACACTTTCCTTTTCTCCTTCTCAGTCTTCTAGCCATAAGAGCTTCTAGATCTTCTAGTTCTTCATCAGAAGTGTCACTGTCACTTTCACTTTCACTGATGCATCTTTCTTTTTCTTTCTTTGGCTTGTTCAGAACTAGCTGTGACTTGAAAGTAGATTCAACATTACCAATGCTTCCAACAGTGAAATTATCATAGTTAGAGAGTTCAAAAGCAATCAGCTTACCAACCAAACTTTCCAAAGTAAGCACATTAGCAGAGTTACATCTAGATTCCTGAATAGCTGAGATCTTAATAGCATATATAGGATGTAGGGTTCTTAGTACTTTCCCAATTATAGTTTCATCATTAATAGCCCCATTTGCTCCTCTAATAGCATTCACAACTTCTTTTATTCTACCATAATATTGTGCAATGTTTTCACCTTCTTGCATTCTCATTTCATCAAACTTACCTCTAAGACTCTCAGCCTTTTCTTTCAGCACATTTATGTCACCACCATAGATCCTTGCAAGAGTGTCCCACATATCCTTAGTAGTTGTGCAGTCCTTAATGTCCTCAAATTCTAGATAGCTTAGGGTAGATGCAATTTCTAGCATTGACTGATTATATTCTTACTTAGCTCTCATTTCTTCGATAGTCAAAGGTGTGATAGGTGAGACATAGCTATTTTCAATGTAGTACTTTGTAGAGTCACCAATACTAGCTAGATGTAGCTTCATCAAGCTTTTCCATGCTGGGAAGTTTTCCTTGTTCAGCTTCGGTACCTCCTTCTTATACATCCTGATCATTTTCTTAAAGGCCCTTTAAACTTGATTTATGTCAACACTAATAATAAGCAACCAAGCTCTGATACCAATTGTTAATATGATTTAGAACAATAGAGAGGGGGGGTGAATCAATTTTTCTCAAGTCCTAATGTATAAAATAATCTTAAAAACTTTTCCTTAAATCAAATCCAATAACCAAAACAAACTTGGTCATCACTGATTCAATAATAGAAACATACAACAATGCAGTCCACTACCTAGTTGTAACTTAACTTGTAAAACATAGAAATGTTCAAACCAAAACATTCACACAATTATTAACACCAGGCTTTATAGTGGAAACCCAATTTGGGAAAAACCACTTTGTAACATGCTACTATTATTTTCACTCTTCTAAAGTGAGCTCGGTAAAAGGCCAACCTTGTCAAAGGTTACAATACACACTATCAGGTGTGACCTGGTTAAAGGATTTCAATCACCCTATTAAAAGTGAGCCTAGTCATAGGACTTACATACACTCCATTAGAATGCAACCTTGTTCAAAGGATTTAACATATGACTATTAGGTCAACCTCTGTTAAAAGGATTTTGACTATTATAATGGTTAGAAAGTACCAGCAATATTTATCTAAAAAATATACAACTCACTTTGCAAATATTAGATCTGATTCCATACACTAATGTTGGTTTACTGACTTTGAAACTTTTCCATCCCCATCTCTGATCTTCTCAGAACTTTTCTTCAAGCAACCATCACAATTCTCCTTCAGCCTTTTATGCTTATTCAGTCAATAAAACTTTTCTAATCTTCCAGCATTCTCTGTTCTCTCATGCACTTGCATATCCAGCACTTTTATCTGCTTTCCTCAATTAGGTTAACTCATCTTATGCCACTCAATCTCATTCATAGATCTTAGGGTTAGGTCAGATTCATTGAATCTACCTGCTTCATGTTCTTCAGCTCCTTTTCTAGAATCATCTAAAATCTCTTAAAGATTTACAATAAAATGTTTTACAATGCATTCAATGCTTTCAAACAATCAATAAATAAAGTCAACATGTTTTACATAATCTAAGAATTCAACAATGTCAGCTCCAAAATTAAATTCTCTTCAAATATAAAATTGTTGATGCTCAGTCAATACTGTGATCAACTACTTGGCTTAAACATGATTTTTCCATTCTTTGCTCAGTCAAGCCTACTAGTTTAGTCTTCAGTCTTACTAGTATAAACAATACATTATCTCATCATTGTGAAACATAGTCAAGTACACTTTGTAGTATCAAGATAACTCAACCTTTCCTTAGGTGCTATTGTTACCAACCTTGCGTAGCCCCTTAGCAACACTCAAATAGATATAGTACTTTCCTAAGTAGCAACAGTCTTACCAGTTAAGGTTTGACATCAATGACAATACAACAATTGTTTCAATTGTAGTTTCCAACATAAGCCTCTCTAAAGGTGACTCACAAAAGATACCACATGGAGACTAGTTCCAGATTTAAGGATCTAAGTTTTTGACACTACCCAAAAAGGGAGTAGAGCATAGTCCTCTAGCCTTTTCACTTTTAACCAAAACAAAGCAGATAGATTAATTTGACACGCTAAGACCTAGATTATCTCACAAAGATCTATGACATCAACCACTTATGATCTATCAACCTCTCCGAAGAGAGAATGTATCAATCAAAAGTTTAAGACACATGAATCTAGTAGAACATGAGACTCTCTCAGTAATCTCCCTACCTACAAGGGGATCCTTCGCTAAGAAGAGCTTCGCATGCATGAACAAGCAGAAGAAGCCCACTATCTCAAGATCATCCACAAATAGTGTTCATAGGGCCTATTTACTATGTGTAACAGATATGCAAAAAGTAAATCTATGTTCATTTTATAGCCTGAAATGAAGTCTGTGATATGAAAGCAAGAAAAGTCACCAAAAGCTTGACACATGAGAGTTCATTTTAATCCAAATCAAAATGTTATCAGCTTGAGAAGAATACCTGAATTCCTTGCAACACACTTAGTAGATTTTTACCTATTATAGCAATTTAGTTGTGCTTTTTCCAATCAGATTCAGAAAATATCAATCAAAAACAAAAGATTTCAATTATTAGGGTTAGTTGTTAGTCCAAATTTGAAAATCAAATCTGAAAAACTGCCAAATATTCTGAAATAGCAATTGAATTTTGGAGTCAAAACTCGTACAACAGTGGATTACCTCCCAGATGATAGTTTGAAAACTTGTACAATAGTGGGTTTCTTTGCATATGAAAATTGAGCTTCCAAACGACAATGTGTAGCTTCTGATACGAGCCTCAATAAGATCACCTTTCGTATGATAGTGGGTACCTCCTGATACAACTTTCTGACAAAAGTCGTATGAAAAATGTACAGACAGAAAATAAAAGATCATAATTTTATCTAGAAAATGACAAGCAATTGATAGAAATTGAATGGAAACCTATTTTAGGGCCCCACGGTGGGCACCAAAAATGTGTGTGTGAATTTTGTACCTAGTTGTAGACACAACACTTTAGTAAAACATTACAAGTTAGTGGAAACCAAAATCTGCAATGAAATGGAAACTAAACTAACCAAATGATTTACTACCCTTTAGTAGGTGTGAGTATGATACTCTTAGATCAGACTGAGACCAATGACAATGCAACACCTAAACAAAGGATTTGAATGCAAAGTATGAAAGACTATGAATGCAGATTAAGCTATATTTTTGTATTTTCTATGCAATAAGAGATGAAAAACTGTATGAAATTAAGCTATATAAATGAAATGGAATGAAGATTTAATATAAGAATGCTATGAATGATATGAAGACTATGGTATGAAACTATGATATGAAACTATGCAAAAGCTAATGATCAACTATGAAAGATCTCACAAATTGTCTGTCGCAAGTGCTCACTCCTTCAATCACCAATTCACCAGAGTAATTGTGCAAATTTGAGTGTTGATAAAAATGAAGAGTTGAGCCTTGATTTTATAGAAATCCAGGGCTTTGAGGATGCAAGAGAAAAGCCATAAATCACTCTTGATAAACTCAAGTTGATTTTTGAGTTATCAGGAAATTAGAGATAATTAACTCACAAAAATCATGCAAAATCAGAGTTTTACTCAAAATAGAGTTTAGATCAAATTTCAACTCATCATCAGATGTTGAGTTTCAATTTTAAAATT
Source organism: Chamaecyparis obtusa (assembly GCA_027943335.1). Taxonomy (NCBI): domain Eukaryota; kingdom Viridiplantae; phylum Streptophyta; class Pinopsida; order Cupressales; family Cupressaceae; genus Chamaecyparis; species Chamaecyparis obtusa. The sequence goes on along the minus strand of BSBK01001523.1, from coordinate 2,279,504 downwards.
GATTGTTAATTTCTAGTTGCCTACTTTTCAGATTGTGCATGATTTAATTATAAATTCATTTAAAAATAAAGTGATTTATTCTCAACTTAACTAATTTTTTAAATTAAAACAATTGATTTATGGGTTAATCAATTATTAAATCAAACTTTATTCCAAAACTATATTATTAAATATTGACAACTAACTTTAATTAATTAAATAGGAATTTAATCACTTAGTCATAAGATTTTTGATTTATTGTCAAAGTTAAATAATATAACTTAAGAATAATTTAATAAAATTTAATTAAATAATTAAGTGGTAGTATTAAATCTAATTAATTAAATATTCAAAATATTCAATTAATCAAACTTTATGATAAATAGGATTTATCACCAAATAATCATTAAATCAAGAATAATTAGGATAAATAAGAATATTGCTAGGAATATTCCCCAATGCAAAATTTAGGATAAAATCAATTAAATTCGATAATGTGCAGATGTGCCTTAGGTTAGGACTTTGATGTCAATTTCATTTGAATTAAAGATGTAGGAGGTTAATGAACCTATAGCCCATTTTTGGGGTATTACATTTTGCCCCTCTTTGAATCACTGTGCGAAGCACAGTGGTTCAAAGATAGTCTGTGTATGATAAAGATGTTTGAAATTGATTTGAAAGATTTGAAAGATTAACCGATTCTGAGATAAAAACCGATTGAAATATTTAAAGAAAAGAGATACCAACCCAAGCCCAAAATGACCAGGAATCACGATGATGCTAGCTATATCAACAATGAACCGATGATTATGAAAAAGTGCCAAAATGCCTGATTCTGAACCTTATGATTGCGAAGAAGTGAGTGACCGATTCTAGACCTCAATGTCCTTGTATGAATCATATTAGTATCACATTGTGAACCCATCAGTTACGAAGAAGCAAGGAAATAACACTAATGAACCGATGGTTATGAAAAGCTGATATAATTTACACAATAGATTTAGGATACCAGATTAATATGGATCTCGATGAATCTGATATGCCCCAAGAAATGATAGATTTAGATGAATCAGCAATTAGACATGGTTGTCATCTTGATTACTGAGGAAATATTTGATTACAGATTTAGATTTATAGACTTGAATGATGTGTAATACCATGCCCCCTTTGGGATTAAAAATTGAAATTTGATGACAAAAGTCAGCGTTATAGTTTAGAAGCATGTTAATTGATTTGAGAATTGGTTATACACATTTGGGAATGCATTCTGCATCACTTAGAGGTCCTGGAGACCAAGTTTGACTAGGTTAAACCATGAGTTGACCATAGTTGACCAAGTTGAAATTTTGATAGTTTGATGTAAGATAATCAGTTAAGTTGAATTCTAGATTTTTGTGATGATTGAAGGTCGATTATGCAAGCAGTAGACCATCCTGGGTCCAAAAATTTTTAAATCATGTTTTTGACATAGTAAATGATTTTAGATTTTGATTTTGATACTGAAAATGGGTTCAAAATGTCAAAATTAGCCAGGGGTGCAATTTTCATGAAAAACGGAGCACTTTTGAAACTTAGGTCAAAAGCTATATAAAGGTCGGAAGGGTCATTTTCAATTCATTATTCCTGTTTGACTTTTGAAACCATGTGGAGCCCTCTAACTGAGAAAATGGTAGAAATGAAGGTACCTATGTCTTCTCACCATTTTGAGCGCAACTGGAGGCATCAGAGACCACGACAATATGGACATCTAGTAGGTGGACCTCTGTGCCTCACTGAAAAGTCAATTTTTCTTTGTTTATAGCATTTTTATCATATTTTTCGTATGTTTTCAATTTTGAATTTTTGCATGCATGGAAACTTGTATGAGTATCCCTCTGGGCTCATAAGACTTTTCAATTCTAGTTAGGTTGTCGTATCACTATCTCCCAAGACTCGTATGAGAGGGACCCAAGAGTCGTACGATATTTTGTCGGGTCCCTCATAACTCGTACAAGGAGATATACAGTGTCGTATCATCATTGTTTGTTGTATGGTAACTGGGGAATACTCGTATGAGTTTCAATGCCAGTTTGCTTTGTCATTTGAAAAATATTGAGCCCAAAACTCATTTCTAGGTCAAATTTTTAAATTTTTTGATCTTTTAGCCTGATTACTAAGTCTTTGATCTACCTTCTGAAATAGTAAACTATTCAATTCCTGTATTTGTAGCCTATTTTTCAACCAAATTACTAATAGGGTTCCCTATTTCTATGCTATGTAGGTCACATATCCTGATGTTCATGTGTACATCTCACATCCAACTACACAGAGACTCAATGTTTCATTTCCCGATCCTATGAGATTTCATCTTGCTTCATGCATATTTGAGTATTTGATTCATTTACCCAAGATTAGGGTAAATCATGGACTATTGACTGCTTTGATAGAGAGATTTCATTCTAAGACCTAGACTTTCCACTTGCTGACTAGGGAGATCACTGTTACACCATAGGATGTATACCGTATACTGCACATTCCCTTCCATTGAGGTCAGTGTCTAGAGTATTTGAGCTTGGGGAACTCTAGTTTACTAGCATTCAGACATCTTTTCAGAGATGATACACAGATGACTAGTTCTATTTCTTGGGAGACCTTGGTACAGTGCTATGGTCAGATCCATAGATTAGAGTGCATCCTTGATGGGATGATAGGAGGTATTATTATGTCTGATCATTAGTAGAATGGTCTATTGATGGGTTGGGCACCAATGGTAGCATGTCTGATGGTGACTCCTTCTGAGTTAGCCTGGGGTCAATGTTTATTAGCCTACATGTTCTCTTAGATGCACGAGGTAGTGTATTAGGAGAGCAAGTCTTTTGCTACTGGTGCTTTAGTTCTACAGATCTAGGCGTGGGAGCATATCCTAGTTTTGAGACTAGTGTGCCAGTCACATCGATAGCCACAGGAGCCCATTATTTATATTTATGTTGGATATGTCACACAAGTTCACATGGGCCATGTAGAGTACTGGAGAGAGTTCCTTGATGACATGATGTTTTTATGATGGAGGCCTTATGTAGATATTGAGCCTTGGCCTACTACACGAGAGTAGTTTAGTTTCTTCTTCTAGAGTCATGTGTTGATTGGATGATCATCCTCTATACTTGAGTGATTTATTATTACTAGGGTGTGGCAATAGTATGGATGAGTGGAGGATACACCTCAAGATTATGCCACTTACACTTGGATACCTTGTGAGGTTAGACTTGGATGGACCGTGAGGCTTTCTTATGCCTTGTGTTCATAGTAGTACAGTGGTATTGTTGGCAAGGACTGGAAGTATAGACCACAGGTCACTGATGCTGGAGTGACAGATGGCTTTATATCATGGCTTGTAGATCACCCAATCTATAGGTTCTTTGATCCCATAGAGTTGATACCTTCCGTGGAGGAGGCTATGGATGTTACTAGAGCTTTGATGAGATAGGGCCCGAGACCCACATGGGCTCTGATTTTGCACCCCACACCTCCAATGCCGAGAGCGATGGATCCTCCCCAAAGACCAATAGGATAGATGAGGCCCTCTCATCCCACTAGTTCTATAGCAAATAGGCCTACAGGTTCATAGATATAGACTAGGGGAGAGGGTGGTACTTTAGGTAGTGTTGGTACTACTAAGGAGATACTTACAACAAAGCAGTGTGTAGGTGGTGGTGATCCAGATCCATTACAGGAGGATACTAGTTTTGATCTTGGTGTAGAGGTTAGACATCATAAGGCACAAAGAGCAGAGACCATAGAGTAGCCTACTATAGATACTAAGATGTTGGCAGTCGATACTGATCCTAGTGTACCAATTACTCCATAGGAGGTCATGAGGAGACTCAGATTACAGGTTGGGGACCTGAAGGTTCACAGTTCTCACTGGGAGGAGAGGTTTCTTGAGGCAGATAGATAGCGTGCTAAGCTTCGTGGTGAGGTTCAGAGATTACAGGTAGAGGTTATTCATTAGACCTCTTGGGCCACATATTATGTGTCTTCTTACTATACTATTACCCCAGTCACTCAGAGAGTTCCTTCATACTCTCAGTATATATTAGCATCAGAGGGAGCTAGGGCACCTAGAGCTAAGGCAGTGCTAGATGCACCACCACCACCTCCACCAGATGTAGAGGAGCATGCAGACAGCTGATCTATTATGATATATTCTGATACTTTTTCTCTTTTTATTTTGATACTATTCTGACTTCTGATAGCTCACATGAGCTCATTCTTTTCACTAATACATTTGTGGGCATTTTGCGATGGCTATGTGTTGCAATAGAAACACCCATAGACGTCACTATTTTTTAGTCACAAATTGCAACGTCTATGGGTAGCTGTCGCCATTGCGACGCCCTCCCATCACAATGTCGCTAAGATTTGTTAGCGGCATGGGCGTCGCCCCCCCGTCGCATGGCTTCGGAGGGCCGTCGCAATTGCGACGGGCCTCCCAAGCAATTGCGACGGGCGCCTGCATCGCATTACGATGGGCTCCCATCGCAATTGCGACGCCCGTGGGTGGATAAAAAAAAAAATTATTTAATACATTGCTAATGAACCACATTAATGCTTTTTTCTTTCAACAAATGAGGAAAACCACTGTAAAGACAACATGATTATGTACACTCACTGTAAGGATAGTCACAAATGAGGACATCTCACAGTGACTGTCCCTTGTGTAATTGCCACTTGAATGTATTGCTATTCAGCCACATTAATGCTTTTATTCTTCAACAAATGAGGATAGTCACTGTAAAGACAACATGATAATGTACACTCACAGTGAGTGTACATTATCATGTTGTCTTTACAGTGACTATCCTCATTTGTTGAAGAAGAAAAGCATTAATGTGGCTGAATAGCAATACATTCAAGTGGCAATTACACTAGGGACAGTCACTGTGAGATGTCCTCATTTGTGACTGTCCTTACAGTGAGTGTACATTATCATGTTGTCTTTACAGTGAGTGTACATTATCATGTTGTCTTTACAGTGTCAATATATGCATTATTACTTAAACTAAAGAGTACTCTAAATAATATGTCATTGTGGAGTTCTGATTGCTTCCAATTTGATATACGCTTGTTCTACTTATGTATCCAGCATCATGTAAGAAAAGTTGATGCTTTTAAAATAGATTCATTTAGCCATGAAATGCCTGTGCATGTTACATACAAGATTCCAAGGCCCAAAACTGATTACTCATTATAATTCATGCACAGAATGATAATCAACCACAACGAGGCATGCGTAGGTGCTACTTAGATTTTGAGGCATCAGAAGCTCGTAGAAGAAACTTGACCAATGGCTCATGGAATGCAACAAACTTATTGCCTAAAACAGGAGCATTGGTAACCACAGATGATGGTTTTGAAAAGAACACTTCACCATCAATGTCACGTGAGGGAACTACAATTTCTGATGGCAAGCAACTTGTAGTATATAAGAGAGATGCAGGTACAAATGCTGGGAGAAGTTCCCAATCTTTATCTGTTGGACAGTTTTCATCTGCAAAATAGATTATAAAAACATGAAAATATATCAGAGATGTTTGATATTGATACAAAACAACACAAATTCATTTCTTCGTACACCTGTATATCATAAAAATCCTTGCACACTTTGAAAAATTGTATTGCCTTTTACTTACTCAAAAGTAATTTACATAAAGCAGTCATTTGATTAACATGGATCCTAATATTCACAAGTACATGGTCATGTGCTCCATCGTAGCATCTTATAGATTTAGATCTATTCTCTGAAATAATTCAATGTTTTGTTTACAATCCACAAAAGAAATATTTTCCCTCGTCTACTTAATCCTAAACAAAAGGCCATATAGAAATATAGATAGAACTATATAATAGAAACCATAAACAATGGTAACCTTAGCAGCAGCAAGAAATTGTTGCAAAAACTTTACCTTATCATACCCAGATTGTTGCTTTGTCTGGCGGAGGGAAATTTGATCAGTAAAATTGACACAGAGTATGCTGTCTCCATTGTCATGCTGGATAACAAAACACCAACTTTAATGGGCATGTACTGTCCCTTGTGTAATTGCCACTTGAATGCATTGCTATTGAACCACATTAATGCTTTTTTCCTTCAACAAATGAGGATAGTCACTGTAAAGACAACATGATAATGTACACTCACTGTAAGGATAGTCACAAATGAGGAAATCTCAGAGTGATTATCCCTTGTGTAATTGCCGCTTGAATACATTGCTATTGAACCACATTAATGCTTTTTTCCTTCAACAAATGAGGACAGACACTGTAAAGACAACATGATAATGTACACTCACTGTAAGGATAGTCACAAATGAGGAAATCTCAGAGTGACTATCCCTTGTGTAATTTCCACTTGAATACATTGCTAATGAACCACATTAATGCTTTTTTCCTTCAACAAATGAGGACAGTCACTATAAAGACAACATGATAATGTACACTCACTGTAAGGATAGTCACAAATGAGGACATCTCACAGTGACTGTCCCTTGTATAATTGCCACTTGAATGTATTGCTATTCAGCCACATTACTGCTTTTCTTCTTCAATAAATGAGGATAGTCACTCTAAAGACAACATGATAATGTACACGGGCTGTAAGTGTACATTATCATGTTATCTTTACAGTGATTGTCCTCCTTCAACTGGCAATTACACAAGGGACAGTCACTGTAAAGGCAACATGATAATGTAGAGAAACGTTGTCATTTGTATTTTCAACAATGTCGAGAGAGATTCCCTCCGCGAAATCACAACTACAATTTCTGAGTACGTTGGGTTTATTTTTCTTTTGTCATTATTATGTAATCTGGTATTCAGCTGTTACAGAGCTAAAATACCCAGAAATGAGGACATATCTATGTTGAATTTATTGTTAGCGGCTTTGGTTATTTAGAAGTTTAATTTTATTTGTTCATCTTTCAAGCACAAATGTTTTGTGGACCGTAACATCTTCATTGTTTCGGGTATGCAATGAAACAGCCCTAACTTGCAACTACCTTCATGGTACTTGTGTACATTATCATGTTGTCTTTACAGTGACTGTCCTCATTCAAGTGGCAATTACACAAGGGACAGTCACTGTGAGATGTCCTCATTTGTGACAAGGACAGTCACACATGAGGACATCTCATAGTGACTGTCCCTTGTTTAATTGCCACTTGAATGTATTGTTATTCAACCACATTTATGGGCCCATTTGGACCACAGCACACATTAGCATCTACAGAGAAGAATATCCCAAGTGTAACAAGTTGTAAGAATATACCAACAATTCTAAGAAGTTCCCTAGCACATAGTAGCATCTACAAAGAAGAATATACAACATGAGGGCAGCCACTGTAAAGACAACATGATAATGTACACTCATTGTATGTGTACATTATCATGTTGTCTTTACAGTGACTATCCTCATTCAAGTGGAAATTACACAAGGGACAGTCACTGTGAGATGTCCTCATTTGTGACAAGGACAGTCACACATGAGGACATCTCACAGTGACTATCCCTTGTGTAATTTCCACTTGAATGTATTGCTATTCAACCACATTTATGGGCCCATTTGGACCGCGGCACATAGTAGCATCTACAGAGAAGAATATCCCAGGTGTAACAAGTTGTAAGAATATACCAACAGTTCTAAGAAGTTCCCTAGCACATAGTAGCATCTACAGAGAAGAATATGGGTCAATGAGGTTGACTTCAAAGCCATGCAATCTAATGGTAATAGTAATATCATAATTTGACATACTATCAGAAATACTTCCTAAATAGACTATTCAATCTTATAAGAGATGGATTCATGAGAACTATTATTTATGAAATATGAGTCAATGACTTTAATTAAAAAAATTACACAATCTAATTCTTGTAAAAATATCAAAATTTGACACATTGAAAATACCTTCCAAAAGTATCGTTAATTGATTAATATGAATCACTACTCATGAAATATAATTTTATAAACCTAATCTAAAAACTACACAATAAAAATCTTAATAGCAATATTGTAAGAAACTATTCCCAAAAGCAAGCCTAACAAAATTTGATGAAAATAATTTTTGTTTCACTCAACTTTGACATTCACAACTTCCTCTTTTATTATAATAAGAAAAAAAATGTCTTTTTAGATATACCTCATGAACCATACTCGAATAATCTATCATTTTTCTTCTCAAAAACATATTTACAGAGCCTGCTTCTTTTACTTGTTTGTACTTTTATCTCTTTGATGGAAAGGGTTCCTTCAGGACACATTTTTCCAAGTTCACTGCTTGAGATATTTGAGGAGGGTTCCCCTGCTTAAGTATCCATCCAACCCATATTCGAGTAGTTCTACAATTGCACAGTCTAAATTAATAATATTGACAATTGAATGATGAATGATGATACATAGAATTGATATAAACTAATCCTAAAAACACTAAAACATTATTAATATATTTATATTTCATAAATAAAATTGATATAAAAGATCTGGAAAGATACATTAAAAAATAGAAAAACAGTAATTTATAATAGAAGGAAACTTAAATTGCTATTTAAAAAAAAAACAAGAGTCTTAAATCTTATCATTTTGTTTCATTATCATCCATAAGTACACACCTCTAGCATAATAATTATATTTTACCACCCATAAAATGAAAAAAAGATTTTCACAAGAGAAATTGAAGCTAGATTATAAAAATGAACCATCTTATTGGAAACTGGAACTGTTATCATACCCAAAAGGACTACAAAATTTCACCTTATCATACCCAGATTGTTGCTTTGCCTGGCAGAGGGAAATTTGATCAGTAAAATTGACACAGAGTATGTTGTCTCCATTGTCATGCTGGATAACAAAACACCAACTTTAATGGGCATGTACTGTCCCTTGTGTAATTGCCACTTGAATGCATTGCTATTTGATGCAGGGGCATCCCTAATGCAAGCCAAAGATACCATGATTGAATGAAGTTTCCATGAAGCCAAGGAGTCAAATCCTATCAATTGGAACATAAGATTTTCACCTTGGAGCTTTGAAGGATTGACTGGTGAAAGGTCCTTTTGATTGACAAATCAGAGTCTTTTTGAATGACAATAAATTAGAATAGGAGTTTTAGATGTTTTCTTGGTTTGTAATAAATATTAAGGATTGATTTTATCTCCTTATAAACATCCACTTGTTGGACACAAGACCCCTTGGTGACTTATAAACCTTGGGCATCTTTTGAGTCCTTGGATGAAATGAGCATAGTAAGTGTTTATTAGGTGTCTTTTAGATGTTGTTAAGAAGTTTGAAGGTCCAAAATAACTTTAATAAGGTTCCTAAAGTTTCACAACACATTTTTAACCTTCTCAGCAAAGTTGTTTGCAAAGTTGTAATGCAACTTTAAAAGTTGCTTAGCAAAGTTGACATTTGTTGGATAAACTATTCTAACCACCTAGATGGTTGAACCAACATTTGGAGAGCCTATTTTAGGCTTCAAATGGTTGAAGACAGACAGAGAACCAGTATTGTAATCATTTTGCTTTCATAAAAAATAAAAATAACCCTGTTTTAGTGCATTTCTGGTGAAAAATGAACTCTGTACGGCTGTACAGATGGTGGTTGGATGATAAAATTTGCCTGGAAGTTGTAATAGTGATATCTAAGGGGTTTCTAAGTTTTGCTGCAGGAAGTAAGATCTAGAACCTTAAAAGTCTCTTTTGATAGAAAATCAGGGAACTTGTCCCTAAAAGGAAATTTGTTATTGAATGGGATTGAGTCCATAAGTTGTTGTGTGATCCTTGAAACCTTCAAATTCATTACTTTGCAGAGTTTAAACATTAACCTATAGAAATCAGAGCCTAATTGATTGGTTGAGTCATTTTGGTGTCTTGAAGTGGGTTGGGACATAGATCCAAGTTTCTTGCTGACTACTCTGCATCACTATTGAACCACATTAATGCTTTTTTCCTTCAACAAATGAGGACAGTCACTATAAGGACAACATGATAATGTACACTCACTGTAAGGATAGTCACAAATGAGGAAATCTCAGAGTGATTATCCCTTGTGTAATTGCCGCTTGAATACATTTCTATTGAACCACATTAATGCTTTTTTCCTTCAAGTGGAAATTACACAAGGGACAGTCACTGTGAGATGTCCTCATTTGTGACAAGGACAGTCACACATGACGACATCTCACAGTGACTATCCCTTGTGTAATTGCCACTTGAATGTATTGCTATTCAACCACATTTATGGGCCTGTTTGGACCACGGCACACAATAGCATCTACAGAGAAGAATATCCCAAGTGTAACAAGTTGTAAGAATATACCAACAGTTCTAAGAAGTTCCCTAGCACATAGTAGCATCTACAGAGAAGAATATACAAGATGAGGGCAGCCACTGTAAAGACAACATGATAATGTACACTCATTGTATGTGTACATTATCATGTTGTCTTTACAGTGACTGTCCTCATTCAAGTGGCAATTACAGAAGGGACAGTCATTGTGAGATGTCCTCATTTGTGACAAGGATAGTCACACATGAGGACATCTCACAGTGATCGATTGTCCCTTGTGTAATTGCCACTTGAATGTATTGCTATTGAACCACATTAATGCTTTTCTTCTTCAACAAATGAGGACAGTCACTCTAAAGACAACATGATAATGTACACTCACTGTAAGGACAGTCACAAATGAGGACATCTCACAGTGACTGTCCCTTGTGTGATTGCCACTTGAATGTATTGCTATTCAGCCACATTAATGCTTTTCTTCTTCAACAAATGAGGATAGTCACTCTAAAGACAACATGATAATGTACACTCACTGTAAGTGTACATTATCATGTTGTCTTTATAGTGACTGTCCTCCTTCAAGTGGCAATTACACAAGGGATTTGTGTTTTCATTTGTGTTTTCAACAGCGTTGTAACCCTCCGCGAAATCACATCGAGATATAAGGGCAAAACAAACAAGAACGTTGTCATTTGTATTTTCAACAGCGTCGAGAGAGATAAACAAACTTAAAACTTAGACTTAAGAAAGATGAAGGCAATGCTTCAAAAGGCTGATGCCCTAAACATGGGAAAACACAATACCACCATTAAACGATGCCCTAGTCACCGTATCAATGCTGACAGCTCCTTACCAGTATGCTAACTACTCACTTTCATCCTATGATAAAGGTAACTTCATTAATCATACTTGAAATGGCAGCATACGAACTAAAGCTGATGAACATTTATAAACTAAAAGTTTAAAACTACAGATTACAAATGTAGTAGTTTCATACGAAAAGAACTTGATGTCTGAAATTTACCATTAGAAGTATCCAAAGGAATACCACAGTACTGTTGAACTTGGAGAATCAGAGATGATCTACACAGAAAGGTTCAACAGCTGTAAGGACTGTTACACCATCTTTAGCATTTGAATACATTTTCTCCTTGGCTTCTGGTGGATCCTCAAAGACCCCCAATGATGTTTTCCCTATAATTATCAATTGTTTGTCAGTATGAGATATTAATAAATAAACATTAATCACAATATTAGGCAAACAATGTTCTTGATGTCTGAATCTAAATCACAGAAAGCTCTAATAAAATAGTTCTCAGTTTCACATTAAACTAAGTTTCAATTTCAAATGGTTATAATAATTTTTGCAAGTTATAAGTAGCTGGTTACAGTATATGACATAAAAAGAAAAAAAATCATTTCTATTCTTTTCTTCTTTTTCTCTTTCAACGAAGCTTTTGCACCACACAAATGCATACCAAGAATTTCTCAGGAGGTTTCAAGACCATTGCATACCAAAATTCTTCTCTATAGATGCTACTGTGTGTCATGGTCCAAACGGGCCCATAAATGTGGTTGAATAATAATACATTCAAGTGGAAATTACACAAGGGACAGTGACTATGAGATGTCCTCATGTGTGACTGTCCTTGTCACAAATGAGGACATCTCACAGTGACTGTCCCTTGTGTAATTGCCACTTGAATGAGGACAGTCACTGTAAAGACAACATGATAATGTACACATACAATGAGTGTACATTATCATGTTGTCTTTACAGTGACTGCCCTCATGTTGTATATTCTTCTTTGTAGATGCTACTGTGTGCTAGGGAACTTCTTAGAACTATTGGTATATTCTTAGAGCTTGTTACACCTGGGATATTCTTCTCTGTAGATGCTACTGTGTTCCATGGTCCAAATGGGCCCATAAATGTGGTTGAATAGAAATATATTCAAGTGGAAATTACATATATTATAATGTATCTGTCTAGTCCTCATGACTGCTCATAACAGTACAAGTGATATTTTTTTGGGAGTGGGGAAAGGTTCGAGACTTTCACCTGTATGAAGAATCCTTTCTACCTAACACAAAAATGCACCCCATAAAACATCTGATTGGTTCGAGTATCTTTGAAATATTTGGGTCTATTGACAACACTAGACTAGTGTATACAGAATGACTAATTTCATGCAAGACAATGTGATGCAGAGTGGTCAGCAAGAAACTTGGTCTTAAGCCCCAACCCACTTCAAGACACCAAAATGTTACACCTAAGCAATTTAGCCTCTGATTCTATCAGACCAATTTAAAATCTCTGTACTAGAGGGACTTCAAAGGTTTCAAGATACTTCTAACACCTTATTGACTCAATCCCAACCAAGACCAAATTTCCTTTTAGGGACAAGTTCCCTGATTTTCTACCAAAAGAGACTTTATTGATCCTAGGCTTTGCCAACCCAATCAAACATTTGAAAACTCTTAAGATTCCCTAAAACATGCAGAATCATGCATTGGTTGTGTTCCAAACAACCCAAGACATCAAAATCACAAATAGACCTAGTGACTCTAGTAGGTCTCCAAAACCTGTTCTGCAGCAATAACTCTTCAATTTGACAAAGGACCTTATGAACTTATATGTTTTTTGAGTACCCTTTTTGATGTTCTAACAATCCTCCAACTCCTAGACCCTGACTCCACTCTAGCATATCAATGTCCTTATTGAGTCCGCAGACCTAATGCATGCCTTTGGGTGTGGGTTCCAAAACAAGGCATTGAAAATGGGTGCATGAAACCAAGATTAGAGTTTGAAGATGTCCACCATGCTCTAAAGATCTAGATTCAACAAGGTTTGAGGTCCTTTACTTGCTGCTACCCTCTGATCTTGCATAATCCATCAACTCCTAGTCAAGAACATTGAGATTCTTGACCTAGGGCTTGCTCTCAAAATTCTCTGGCTTAGTATCCTGTTCCAAAGCTTTTAAAATATGAAAATAAACCCCCTTAACTTGCATTTTACAAAGAAGAGAGGATATCCTATGGTTTATTTGCAAGTTAAGGCCATTTGAATGCAATAACCCAAAAAATGAGGGTTTGACAGAACAACAGATAAGAAAAAGGAATAACTTTGATATAAGGTGTCCTGAATCTACCAAATAAACTCTCAAAGCATAAGATATAAATACTCTAACTTCCACACTGGTCTGTCCTCCCTTTCACATCCGTACACTGTACAGTGCTTGAAGGAAATGCACAGAAAAGGCTCTGAAATAGTGGCTCTATCTGACAGAGAGTCCATGCTAGGCTTCATGACTAACCTAGAGCACATTCCTTGTTATGGAGGAAGTTTGAATGGTGAAGAACTTATGGAATGGATAGAGGACCTAGATAACCATTTTGACTACAAGTATCTTATTAATAACAGATCTCATCTCTCCAAATGGATTGACACCATCCACTGCCAATGAAAGCCTGAGATTACAAGGTTCTTCTTTGAAGTGTTGCCACTTTTCCTCTATGTGCATAAATGTCAAACCATCCGCAGGGATTTGAATAATGTCATCTCGACTTCTATTGCATGCATGGTAATCCATAAATTGTGCCAAGCTAGTACACCTGAATAATTGTCGCATCCGTGGAATAATGGGGATGTAACGAAGAACCTTGTGAGGCACCTTTTTTGTTATTCGATCTGTTTGATATCTACTCGTATGACATACAGGGCATTGTGTTGCAAATTCATGTTCTTTATAATATATAATATGATCATTTTGACAAGCATGTATTGCTTGATACTCCATTCCAATATCTTTCATAATAGCAGATAATTCTCGATATGAGCGAGGTAGAATATTTGATGGTTGTAACAAAAACTCGCCTATCAATCTACAGCAAAAAATATAAGTTGTTAATATAAATAATATTAGTGGTACATTATTCACCCTTTGTTAACTATAAAGACATATATGACATACCTTAACATATGTGACATTGTTATGTTGGATAAACCATTCATAACCTTCAAGTTCAACAACAACAATACAGTAGAGAGAAGAGTTGTTTGGGAGTCTTTGTATAGGGGCTCGTATGCCTTCTCAAGTAGAGGTACATCGAGGCTATCATCATCATCATGATCAGATCTGCTTGGACTAAATGTGTCATGGATCAATGTATTTATACCATCATCTTCAATTGTGTTTTCTGGTGCATGATCGTCATCTTCCATGGGATCATTATCTTCACCTTGGATATTCGCACCCCCATATTCCTCCATATCATGTACTTCCCTGGGGAGATCAACCTATATAAAATTGATTAACATAAATAAACCATGATCTTCAACTCATCATCAAGTGATTTCATATGTATATAAATTGTTAAAATGATATAATGAACAACTTACCAGTGGATGATAGTCATGCCCCCCTTCAATGTGACCATTCTCCCTACAATGTCTCTTAACTGTTTTGATTAGCAGTCTTCTACGGTTTAAGCCCTTAAAAATTTTGCAGGGACAATAACATTTTCCATCACCTTTTCTTTTCAAGTTAGACCACAATCTAGCGATTGTCTCCCTATTTTGTTCTTCACTTATATTATCTGACATGATCGTTCTTCGCAGGAAGCAAAAATTGGGCTATGAAAACTTCGGTCTACAACTTTCAGTGACTAAGCAAAATTGTCAAAAGTACACAAATCTTCTTAGACCTAGTTAAATCCTTTAATATTTTAAAATTCTAGTTAAAATATACATTAGATTAAAAAATATACAATTTTCATGCCTGAGCGTGCGGCTACGACTAGTGCAATGGTCTTCTTGCTTAGCTCTAGAAGCTCTCTAGCAATCAAAACATATAAGCTACAAGGCCTAACAGCAATTTCAAAACATATAAGCTACAAGGCAAGACATATTACATGACATGGCAAAAGGATTAAAATATACATTAGATTAAAATATATACAATTTTCAAACTTGAGCGCATGGCTATAACTCGTGCAATGGTCTTCTTGCTTAGCTCTAGAAGCTCTCCAGCAATCAAAACATATAAGCTATTAGAATTCATTAACTTTCTGTAATTGGAAAACTCTATTTGATATTAGACCGTAAACTACTACTATTCTCTCCATAAGAACTAAGTACAAAATTCTTTCAAGTTCACATCCATGATTCCCTTTAGATTAAAATATACAGCAAAAATAAGCTAAAAGTCTAGTTAAAATATACATTAGATTAAAAAATATACAATTTTCAAACCTGAGTGCGCAACTATAACTCATGCAATGGTCTTCTTGCTTAGCTTTAGAAGCTCTCTAGCAATCAAAACATATAAGCTACAAGGCCTAATAGCAATTTCAAAACAAGGGTCATCAAAAGAACCAAAAACAATGTGTGCAAACAATACCTTGTGAAGTGGTATAGACAATTAGAAGATGCTACTATGTGCTAGGGAACTTCTTAGAACTGTTGGTATATTCTTACAACTTGTTACACTTGGGATATTCTTCTTTGTAGATGCTACTATGTGCCGTGGTCCAAACGGGCCCATAAATGTGGTTGAATAGCAATACATTCAAGTGGCAATTACACAAGGGACAGTCACTGTGAGATATCCTCATGTGTGACTGTCCTTGTCACAAATGAGGACATCTCATAGTGACTATCCCTTGTGTAATTGCCACTTGAATGAGGTCAGTCACTGTAAAGACAACATGATAATGTACACATACAATGAGTGTACATTATCATGTTGTCTTTACAGTGGCTACCCTCATGTTGTATATTCTTCTCTGTAGATGCTACTACGTGCTAGGGAACTTCTTAGAACTGTTGGTATATTCTTACAACTTGTTACACCTGGGATATTCTTCTCTATAGATGCTACTATGTGCCGCGGTCCAAACGGGCCCATAAATGTGGTTGAATAGAAATACATTCAAGTGGCAATTACACAAGGGACAGTCACTGTGAGATGTCCTCATGTGTGACTGTCCTTGTCACAAATGAGGACATCTCATAGTGACTGTCCCTTGTGTAATTTCCACTTGAATGAGGACAGTCACTGTAAAGACAACATGATAATGTACACATACAATGAGTGTACATTATCATGTTGTCTTTACAGTGGCTGCCCTCATGTTGTATATTCTTCTCTGTAGATGCTACTATGTGCTAGGGAACTTCTTAGAACTGTTGGTATATTCTTACAACTTGTTACACCTGGGATATTCTTCTCTGTAGATGCTACTATGTGCTGTGGTCCAAACGGGCCCATAAATGTGGTTGAATAGCAATACATTCAAGTGGAAATTACACAAGGGACAGTCACTGTGAGATGTCCTCATGTGTGACTGTCCTTGTCACAAATGAGGACATCTCACAGTGACTGTCCCTTGTGTAATTGCCACTTGAATGAGGACAGTCACTGTAAAGACAACATGATAATGTACACAAGTACCATGAAGGTAGTTGCAAGTTAGGGCTGTTTCATTGCATACCTGAAACAATGAAGATGTTACGATCCAAAAAACGTTTGTGCTTGAAAGATGAACAAATAAAATTAAACTTCTAAATAACCAAAGCCGCTAACAATAAATTCAACACAGATATGTCCTCATTTCTGGGTATTTTAGCTCTCTAACAGCTGAATACCAGATTACATAATAATGACAAAAGAAAAATAAACCCAACGTACTCAGAAATTGTAGCTGTGATTTCGCGGAGGGAATCTCTCTCGGCACTGTTGAAAATACAAATGACAACGTTTCTCTACATTATCATGTTGCCTTTACAGTGATTGTCCCTTGTGTAATTGCCACTTGAATACAAATTACAACTTCTTTTTTTTGCACTTATATCCCGACCAACATAAGGTCCATTTGTAATACAACATGATAATGTACACTTACAGTGAGTGTACATTATCATGTTGTCCTTAGAGTGACTATCCTCATTTGTTGAAGAAGAAAAGCATTAATGTGGCTGAATAGCAATACATTCAAGTGGCAATTACACAAGGGATAGTCACTATGAGATGTCTTCATTTGTGACTGTCCTTACAGTGAGTGTACATTATCATGGTGTCTTTAGAGTGACTGTCCTCATTTGTTGAAGAAGAAAAGCATTGATGTGGTTCAATAGCAATACATTCAAGTGGCAATGTTCACAAGGGACAATCACTGTGAGATGTCCTCATGTGTGACTGTCCTTGTCACAAATGAGGACATCTCACAATGATTGTCCCTTGTGTAATTTAAGTGGCAATTACATAAGGGACAGTCACTGTGAGATGTCCTCATTTGTGACTGTCCTTACAATGAGTGTACATTATCATGTTGTCTTTAGAGTGACTGTCCTCATTTGTTGAAGAAGAAAAGCATTAATGTGGTTCAATAGCAATACATTCAAGTGGCAACTACACAAGGGACAATGTCATGAGCCGTGACATATTGAACTTAGTATAATAATAAAATGATTAGATGATATATAATAATCTATTATTAACGGTATATAACAATAATATATAATTATTATCAAAAGATAATAATAATATATAGTTAGCATAATAAGTAATATGTTAATTAAATAATATTAAAATACTAATAAATAATATAATTATGATTATAATTATAATATAAATTAATAATAAATAATTATTAATAAATTATATATATTATATTATAATAATATATTAAGTAATAATATTAAATCAATTATTGATATAATAATTTTAATATATAAATAATATTAATAAACCTCTCAATATAAAACAATATGTTATCACTATAATAATATTTATTATAATATTATTAATATTACTAACATCATTAATTATAATATTTAATAATAACAATAACATTAATAATAATAATAATAATAATAATGTTTAAAGCAATATCAAATATTTGTAATCGATATACATCTACATTAAACATCTACATTATCTATCACGATGAGGAATGAAGAAGTGATACAACAATCACTAGTCATTACACATCGATACCATGAGAGGATGATTAATGAACCAAATACTATGAAGTCAAGATCAACATGATATGAATAAGGGATAGGTCGCTATGTGTTTCAGAAGATGTATTGATAAGCAAGAAGGATAACCATTCATATATTATAAATAATCATTAATTGCACAAGTTTAGACAATGACATATCCGATAAAGCAATATCAAACATGAAGACCCGCTAGCAAATATGCACCATCACTTCCTATGTTATCATGACAATAACATAAACTAGATTGAATTCTACTATCTATATCAATAGACAACACATAGGAGGATATCGACTAAAGGATTGAAAGATTATCGATTGTCTGAGATAAACCACATCTTGTAGAAACACAAAAGCATCAGTGATTATATCACAAGCTATTGATGAATGAGGCATCAGTCATGGATAATAAGTACAATGTATCCTTAAGTATTAACAGGAATGGAAGTCAATTTGAAGATCAAACTCCATTACCAGCAATCAACCAATAAATGGACAATTATCAGAAAATGATATCGACTTATATCAGAGTAGAAAGATTGGATATAATCATAACAATATGGGATAAGGCAAGAGTTAATATCGATTGACTAAATACTAATGATAGTTAGACCAAACTAATACAAACACAATGGATGTTAACTACTGGTTGCACTACCAATTAGGGAAGATTACCTTCATAAAAAGATTTGATATTGAGTCAATCTGGGAGTTATCTATGATCAGAAAATAATGAAATAATATTATGTGAACTGTCAGATTATGGAAAGGTGTGATTAACAAAGGGACATGGAGGAAGAAACAAGACACATCTCATTCATAGCATCTTTTCATTTGTTAAAGACAATATAAGAATGCATTCTCGTCAGTCACTCAAGGCATCATTAGAACTTTATTTACTTATCCATATTTGGATATACTCAATAGAGCATCTGCCTTTGGCAGTTTGGTTTCAAGTTTATCATTGCAGATCAGAGACAACACCATGATTGCACAGATAGAAAGGATAGTCAGAAACAGCATCAATATTTGAAGTTGCAAGCATATAATTCAGAATCTGAAATAGCAACATATCACTCATAGCAATATTACACATTTTCATAATTACATCATCATATCAGACACAGCAAATACATTGTTGTAAGCAATACTTATTGATTGTATATCGATATTGTTTATATCAGACATAGCATCATTATACTATCACTATAAGTGAGAGGAAACATCATATTCATAGCATATTTCATATCATTATATCTGACAGTGCTATTAAACATATTGGTATCAATATCATCTTGCACACATATTGTGATTGAATCTAAAATAGCGGTTGATATCTTAAGTAACCTCCATTACTTATTTTAATTGTAAGTATCTGATAAAGTCTAAGAAGTGGAGTAATTGTTCCTGTTTTCCAAGTTAGCCAAAAAGGGGACATTACAGACAATCACTGTGAGATGTCCTCATGTGTGACTGTCCTTGTCACAAATGAGGACATCTCACAATGACTGTCCCTTGTGTAATTCAAGCGGCAATTACACAAGGGACAGTCACTGTGAGATGTCCTCATTTATGACTGTCCTTACAGTGAGTGTACATTATCATGTTTTCTTTAGAGTGACTGTCCTCATTTGTTGAAGAAGAAAAGCATTAATGTGGTTCAATAGCAATACATTCAAGTGACAATTACATAAGGGACAATCACTGTGAGATGTCCTCATGTGTGACTATCCTTGTCACAAATGAGGACATCTCACAATGACTATCCCTTATGTAATTCAAGAAGAAATTACACAAGGGACAGTCACTATGAGATGTCCTCATTTGTGACTGTCCTTACAATGAGTGTACATTATCATGTTGTCTTTAGAGTGACTGTCCTCATTTGTTGAAGAAGAAAAGCATTAATGCGGTTCAATAGCAATACATTCAAGTGGAAATTACACAAGGGACAATCACTATGAGATGTCCTCATGTGTGACTATCCTTGTCACAAATGAGGACATCTCACAATGACTATCCCTTGTGTAATTCAAGCAGCAATTACACAAGGGACAGTCACTGTGAGATGTCCTCATTTGTGACTATCCTTACAATGAGTGTACATTATCATGTTGTCTTTAGAGTGACTATCCTCATTTGTTGAAGAAGAAAAGCATTAATGTGGTTCAATAGCAATACATTCAAGCGGCAATTACACAAGGGATAGTCACTGTGAGATGTCCTCATTTGTGACTGTCCTTACAGTGAGTGTACATTATCATGTTGTCTTTAGAGTGACTGTCCTCATTTGTTGAAGAAGAAAAGCATTAATGTGGTTCAATAGCAATACATTCAAGTGGAAATTACACAAGGGACAATCGATCACTGTGAGATGTCCTCATGTGTGACCTTTGTGAAGGCAAGTGCCAATTTGTACCCAAGTTACCAATATTGTGGCAAAAGTGGGAATGAAGCATTTAGGGTCAAATTGGGCAAAGAAGTGTAGAAGTGGCCTATGTGAGGTCTAAATAGCCTAACTAAGTCATGGTTAGGGTCTTATGGTGTTTGAACAATAAGTTTTGAACCAAAATCCCAAAGGTTGTAACAAGTTGTCAATGTTGTCATTCACAACATTGACAACATTTGTGCAAGGGAGCATTTTCAAGTAAGATGGTTATGTAACTATATGAAACCATTGAATTAGGCATCAGATCAACTATAAGAGGCCTCCATCGATCTGTGCAAAAGGTTGGGGGGAAAAACATTTGGAATTAAGAAGATTTGTAGAGTAACACGGTTTTAGTGAATTCTTGAGTTTTTTTGTTTCTTTGTTTTCAGTTGATTAATGGATTAGATAGCTCGCAGTGTCTATTGGAAAAGTTAGTACAAGTTGTTTTTTTATTCTGTGTTGTGTTTTTTTTGAGTTTTGAAGCATTCCAACTACTTTGTTAATTCTTTTGTTAAGTACCCTATCATTGGTTTGAACCAGGCAGGTTGAACAAATGGAGTCTTAGCTCATCATTCCATTGTCAATTTTGTACAGGCTCTTGGAATGGGTGAGGAGACTCCATGTACTATATGTTTGGAAGGAGGGGCCCTGGGAAGCTCATTTTCTATGTTTGCAATGATGTCCTAGGTGAGTCAATTGAGCACAGTTAGGGATGACAAATCATTACAAGAAGATTACAACAAGTTGAATGCATTGGTTGCTTCAACTAAAATCTCATGGAGAGGTAGACACACATCTAAAGAAGCCCCAAGTCAAATTAGAAGATTGGGTGAGTTTCTTTGGCTGCTAAGAAAACAAACTCTTAGTCAGACTGTCCAAGTTGTGTCAAAATACTTGTTTTTAGGCATGGCTGTAGCAGTTGGTGTACAAAAAATCTAGGAGGAGAAGACCTTAGATATCTTGGAGTTCTCAATAAAGGGCATCTAAATCCTAAGCCCTTTAGGTGGCTTAATATAAACAAAAAGGCTTGACAAAGGCCTAATTGCTAGCAGCCTATTTTTGGGTGCAATTGGCATGGTTTGATGAACCGGATTGAAGTACTGATGAAAAGTATAGGTGAAGGAGTAATATTGAAACCAATAGAGGTCCTAGTGGCCAGCCTCTCCATGGAGTAAAGTTCTAGTTGAATGTGTTTCAATTTGTGAAGACAAGACTAGGAGTGTCCTAGTAGCTAGATTGGTATTGAGCAGAGTTTGTTGTATTTCTTGTTGGTGTGCACTAGTTGAAGGAGTGGGATCTTGGGTAGAGATACCTAAAGAGTGTAGGGATAGTTAAGTACCCTATCAAGTCAAAACATTGGCCTAAAGAGACCCTAGTGAAGGATAGGGAGTGAGCAAGACAAAGTGTTACATCAATTAACAAGATCATTTTTTGGTAATTGTGTACATTATCATGTTGTCTTTACAGTGACTGTCCTCATTTGTTGAAGAAGAAAAGCATTAATGTGGTTCAATAGCAATACATTCAAGTGGAAATTACACAAGGGAATATCACTATGAGATGTCCTAAGTGTGACTGTCCTTGTCACAAATGAGGACATCTCACAGTGACTGTCCCTTGTGTAATTGCCACTTGAATGAGGACAGTCACTGTAAAGACAACATGATAATGTACACAAGTACCGTGAAGGTAGTCGCAAGTTAGGTCTGTTTCATTGCATACCCAAAACAATGAAGACATTACAGTCCACAAAACATTTGTGCTTGAAAGATGAACAAATAAAATTAAACTTCTAAATAACCAAAGCCGCTAACAATAAATTCAACACAGATATGTCCTCATTTCTGGGTATTTTAGCTCTCTAACAGCTGAATACCAGATTACATAATAATGACAAAAGAAAAATAAACCCAACGTACTCAGAAATTGTAGCTATGATTTCGCGGAGGGAATCTCTCTTGGCGCTGTTGAAAACACAAATGACAACGTTCTTGTTTTTTTGGCCCTTATATCCTGATGTGATTTCGCGGAGGGTTACGGTGCTGTTGAAAACACAAATGACAATGTTCCTTTTTTTTTTTGCCCTTATATCCCGACAACATCGCAATTGCAAGTTAGGGCTGTTTCACTGCATACCCGAAACAATGAAGATGTTATGGTCCACAAAATGTTTGTGCTTGAAAGATGAACAAATAAAATTAAACTTCTAAATAACCAAAGCCGCTAACAATAAATTCAACATAGATATGTCCTCATTTCTGGGTATTTTAGCTCTCTA
The DNA here is from genome assembly GCA_027943335.1 of Chamaecyparis obtusa. NCBI lineage: Eukaryota > Viridiplantae > Streptophyta > Pinopsida > Cupressales > Cupressaceae > Chamaecyparis > Chamaecyparis obtusa. The sequence continues at coordinate 2,256,493 of BSBK01001523.1, read as the reverse complement.
ACAGCTGAATACCAGATTACATAATAATGACAAAAGAAAAATAAACCCAACGTACTCAGAAATTGTAGCTATGATTTTGCAGAGGGTTACAGCGCTGTTGAAAACACAAATGACAATGTTCTTGTTTTTTTTGCCCTTATATCCCGATGTGATTTCACGGAGGGTTACGGCGCTGTTGAAAACACAAATGACAATGTTCTTGTTTTTTTTGCCCTTATATCCTGATGTGATTTCGCAGAGGGTTACGGCACTGTTGAAAACACAAATGACAACATTCCTTTTTTTTTGTCCTTATATCCCGACAACGTCACAATTTGCGATGTTGCCAAATGTATTGTCATCGTAATTGCGACGGTGTCGGGCTATATTTGAAAAAAAAAAGCCAAAACCGCATGACATTTGCCTGTCATCACAAATTGCTGTCGCAATTTCACCCCAAATGTATTAGTGTTTGTACACTGTACCATTAGTGCACCCCTGACTAGTTCAAGTTTTATGATATGAGATCAAGATTTTGGTTATGACTTCATTTGTACTTTCCATGTTTTGATTTATGATGATATCATGTGATGCTTATGCTATGAGTAGAGTAGAATGTATGTATGGATTCATGCAATGCAATGGTTTCTTTCAAATGTATGAATGTTATGCAAATGTGATTGATTATGGAAAGTGTATGTATGGAAATGTATGTAATGCAATAGATGGAATGAATGATTATGAATATGTAATGTAAGTGCAATGATACACATGATATTTTTTTGCAAGTATTGATGAAGACAAGTACTCAGTCTTATGTCAAAAAGGATGTTTAACCTAGGATAGTAACTACTTGTAGTTCTATGAGGAGACCTTCGTATGAGATTAAGCTCTTCATTTTCAGTTTAAGTATAGTTTTTAGAAGGATTGTTGAATATTTTCAAGAAATTTGTGAGATCATGCAAAGTGAAAAGTGTAAAATGACATGCAACCTAAGACCTAGGACCTAGTCACTGATCATGTGTCGGTCATTTGTCATCATTGAGTTTTTAGGTAACTAGATAAATCAATACAATGCCCACTAGTTATGAAACCATAGACATATGAATATTGATTTGTATGCTCAAAAGTCAATATAATGCCCACTGGTTAGGAAACCATGGACATATGAATATTGATTTTGTTTTTAGAATGTTGGATTAGATATAAGCACCAAGGCATAAATGTTGGGATGACCTAAATATCATGTCCATTTTGATATAGCAATTTGTATAAGCATCAGAACATAAACATCATGATGACCTGAATATGCCTTGTGTTCAAACACATCAAACAGTTAAGAGATCATTCTAAATCTAGTGTGAATTACCCGTAGTGACCCTTTATCATTTACATCCTTAGGTAAGATTGTGTTTCATAGTAGGAGAGAGATCTCACTCAAAAAGACAATAGTTAGATCAAACTTCCTTAAATTTTCTGGGTATCAATGGTCGAGGTACACATGGCCATCCAATATGAGATAGAGGCTCTTATAGACAAACACCATTTCAATCCAAAATTTGCAAAGCTATTAGATTTTCACATACAAGAAGAAAACAAAGAAAAGATTATGGCCCCAGTCATTACTCTCTAAATCTTGTGAAGGACATCATCCAAGAGCTTGAAGGGACACAATATGCAAAAATCTCAATGTGAATCAGTAAGCATACAGGGAGATAAAAGCATGTAAAAAGCATAGATTGTTTTCAGTTTGTGTTTAATTGCATTGTTGTAGATGCAAAATCCTTTCTGGAGAGGAGATAGATTGACTAACTCGGATGAAGCTTCAAAGGACTCTAACTAGATATGACATGTCTAAAGTATACTGGAGGCCATAGGATATGACATTGATTTCCCCCAAGTGTTAAGCATTGATAGGATACAGACGCTTCAGCGGATTGGTGTACAGACTGACTTATTGAAAACATGAATGCAGAAACAAACCAGGAGATATGTACAAACTAAAGCAAGACTGAAAGCTGGGAAAGACCAAGATTGCACTGATAGATGGAGCATTTTGAAACAAGTGGTGCCCATTTGTTGGGTTTTCACCATCTTGGTAGAGATTCTATTTTTGCTACCAAGGCGCCTGTTTCCAGGTTTTCACCAAGGCACTTTTTCTTTTTCTCATTTTTTTGTATTTTTCATTTTTCCAATTTTTTTGATATTTTTGGTTTTTTTTATATTTTTGTGAATTATCTAGGCATCTATTACTAGGTTTTCACCAAGATGTTCATTTTTTCAGGACTTTTTCATATTTTTAAGATTTTTTCAGGACATTTTACCATACACTGAATGCCTTAGGCATAGAATTTCTTCAAATGGATAACGTTGATTGGTTCTCAAAGTTGTTCTCCTTCATTCATTGAGAGTTGATAGGCACCAGAGCCAAAAGTAGTAGTGATAAAAAAGGGACCCATCTAGTTGGGTTCAAACTTCCCCTTGCATTCTTGATCTGATTGATTTTTAGGATTCTCTCTCAAGACTAGATCGCCAACCTAAAATTCTTTATGTCTGACTTTCTTATTGTAGCCTCTAGACATTCTTTTCTGATACACTCTGAGATAATCATACGCTAATTGTCTGTGCTCATCTAGTAGTTCAAGTTCTTGCAACCTAGACACTCTGTAGTCATCATCAGTTACTAGACCATGCATTCTGATTCTTAGTGATGGGATTTCAACCTCAATAGGCAGTACCACTTCAGAACCATAAACTAAAGTGAAAGGTGTAGCCCCAGTGGGCATTCTGATACTTGTTATGTAGGCCCAGAGAGCTGGATTGATCATGAGATGCCAATCTCTTCCTATCTTATTAACTATACAGTGCAAGATTTTTAATAGATTCTTGTTAGAAGCCTCTGCTTGTCTATTCCCTTGAGGATAGTAGATAGATGACCAATGTTGTGTAATCTTGAATTTGGCACATAGATCATCTAGGTCTTTGTTTTTGAATTGTCCACCATTATCTATGACTATAGAGTGTGGAATACCATACCGACATATGATGTAGTTCAAGATGAACATAGATATTTGTTTTCTAGTTGCTTGTGTCAAAGGGACTGCTTCTACCCATTTTGTAAAATAATCTGTAGCTGTGATTATATGGGTATGTCCATTAGAAGAATGAGGATGTATGGCTCTTATAAGATCAAATGCCCATTGGTGAAAAGGCCATTATGTAGTAAAGGGAATTAGATCTCTCCCTGGTGCATGAATTAAGTTACCATGCACTTGGCACTTTTGACAGTTCTTAGCAAACTTGATAGACTCTTTCTCCATCTCCGGCTAATAGTACCCAGTCCTAATAAGTTTTTAGGTTAGTGTTAAACTATTTTAGTGTGACCCACAAATACCATCATGGACTTCCTCTAATGCACATTGAGACTCTTCCGGTTCTAAACATCTAAGTAGTGTACCATCTAGACCTCATTTGTACAGATCATTACCAATGATGACATATCAGGATGCATTGTGGATAAGGTATCATTTCTCATGGTGATTGAAGGTATCAGGAATGATTTGGTCTTAGAGATAGGAGAAAGGGTTTTTGTATTGAGATGAATCATGACCAACAATAGTGCAGATCATGTGGGTTTCGAGGGAATCATATGCAGGATAAGATAGTGCTTCCACCAGGAACTCATAGCGTAGCTCATGTTCAAGCTACTATAATAGAGTAGATAGCATTGCCATTGCATCGATAGCCCTATTCTCTATTCTAGGAATTTTCTCAAATGTGATAGATATGAAATATTTCTTTAGATCATCTACCATTCTTTTATATGGAATGAGCTTTTCATCTTTTTTTTGGCACACATCATTGACTTGATGGATAACAAGCTGGGAGTCTCCATGAATGTGTAACTCAATCACTCTCCACTCAATTGCTAGTTTCATACCATTAAGAAGGGCTTCATATTTAGCAATATTATTTGTGCAAGGGAACTTTAATCTGAATGCTTTGGGTATTGATTATTCTTGAGGAGTGATAAATAATATGCTTGCTCCATATCCATTATGTGTATAGGACCCATCAAAGAACAATTACCATTCTCTAGAAGAAAGATTCATGATAGAGGAATCTAGAAATTCCATTTGCATTGGTGTGTCATCGAACAAAGGTGCATCTACTAACTGATCAACAATAACTTGGCCTTTAATAGCTTTTATTTCAACATACTCAATGTCAAATTCACTTAAGAGCATGACCCATTTAGCTAATCTACCCGTGACAGAAGCTTTTCTTAGTAGGTACTTTAGTGGATCAATCTTAGCTACTAATTGCATGGTATGAGCCAACATATAATGTCTCAATTTCTATGATGCAAAGATCATAGCTAGACAAGCCTTTTCAATCATAGAATAGTTCTTTTTGTATCCCACCAATGTTCTACTGATATAGTATATAGCTCTTTCCTTCTTGTTCTCATCATGTTGTGCAAGTAGTGCCCCCAGTGATGTATCTGTAGTAGAGACATATAAGATCAAAGGCTTCCCTTGAATAGGAGGCATCAAGATAGGAGGATTTGATAGATATTTCTTGATATGATTAAAATTCTTTTCACATTCCTCATTCTATGCAAAGGTCACACCTTTATGTAATGTCTTTGTAAAAGGTTGTGATATGTCTGCTAGCTAAGATATGAAGCATCTGATAGATTGTACTCTCCCTTGCAATGTCCTCATTTGACTGATATTCTTTGGGGGTTGCATCTCCATTATAGCCTTTACTTTAGCTGGGTCAACTTCAATGCCCTTCTTTGAAACTATGTATCCTAAGAGCTTTCCAAAAGTAACACCAAAAGCACACTTCTTAGGATTTAGTCTGAGACTAAATTTTTCCATTCTGCCTAGTATCTTGCTCAAGTCATTTATATGTTCAGCTCTAATCATAGAATTTTCTAAAGTATCATCAACATAATCCTCCATAGTTCAATGCATCATGTCATGAAAAATAGATGTCATATCTCTCTGATATGTAGCACTAGCATTCTTAAGCCCAAATGGCATCACATTCCAATAGAAGGTACCCCATGCACATGTAAAAGTAGTTTTCTCTTGATCTTCTAGAGAAATTTTTATTTGATTATATCCAAAAAAACCATCCATTAAAGAATACATCTCAAAACCCATAGTCATGTCCACTATCATATCAATGTTAGGCTGTGGAAAATCACCCTTAGGGCATGCTTTATTTACATCTCTAAAATTTATGCATACTCTTATTGATTTGTTTGGTTTTGAAATAGGTACAATATTAGAGATCCATTCAGCATAATCAATAACACAGATGAATCCAGATTTTAGTAGCTTCTCTAATTTAGCTTTTACCAAGAGTGCAACATGTGGATGCATCTTTCTCAATTTTTGCTTAACAGGTTTGACATTTGGAGCTATAGATAAATGGTACATTATAAGATCAGGATCCAACCCTGGCATATTTGAATATTTCCATGAAAAGTTGATTTTCTTTTTTGTTAGGAATGTATTAAAAATTTTCTTTTCTCCTTTCAATAAGGATTGTGCTACATGGATCAACTGCAGTTCTTCTATTGTTCCCAAGTTGATAGATTGAGTGGGCTCAATTAGAACTAGAGATTTGTCCTATAAATGACTTAGGACATCAAATATCTCATCCTTAGGCACCTCAGAGAGGTCTTCACCTTTGAATATGTCTTTTATTTTTACTTTTGTAGGTTCTGAGACTTCCACAAAGTGGTTTTCACCCTCAGAACTCCTTTTCTTTTTATTTTTATTCTTATTTTTCTGACTAAGATACTTAATGTCTGACTCCATCATGCTAACGCTCAGTTCACTGATGGAATTCATCATAGGCTCAACTACATTGAGGTAGAAAGAAAGGGCATAGTTATTGGGAAAGGTATAAATACCTTGGTTCATATTCGTAGAGGTGTGATCAAGAAGTTCAGGATTTTGGATAGTCAAAGTGGTGAAAGATTGGGAAATAGTGTTTACAGATATGGAACTGTCATCATTGGTCCTAACCTAATGCTTGAGTTCAAAGGTGATATTACAACTTAAGATATTCAATTTGTGAATAGGCTCAATGTCATTATGGAATTCCACTTCAGCCATCAGTGGATCAGACTCTACAAGCTCATCATTTCACTCTAGACTTATGTTGGGTTTAGGTGCATATTGGTGAATAACATCAACATGTTTCTTTGTAATAAGCTCATCTTCCTCTGGAATGGCTCCCCATTCATAGCCATTAGATTCTTCATCTATGCCTCTAGGAAATCTAAGAACATGAGTAAAGTTAGGATGAATACCCCAAGAAGGGTTACCCTTAGATTCTAATTTGAATTCATACTCATGGGAATCTATCTCAGAATAACTGCCACCTTCCTCTTTGTCTATTTGATTGTCTTCGAGATTAGCTAGTTCTCATGTTGCAACTATCTCTTGCTCTATAGTAGGTTCTTGTGTTTCTACTACATTGATTCTCTTTATTGGATCATTTCAGCTTCAAGGAGGTCTTTTATTTCTTTAGGAAAATGCTCATAGGGAATGAGATCTTCAGTGGTGTTTGAATCATCACTATCAGATTGTTCTATTGTTTCTCCCTTTAGTTGATTTGTTGTGGATGGCTCAATCTATTCTAAGACATGTGGGGAGTTCTTGCTAAGACAAAAAGGTTTCTTCTTATATCCTAGAGTTGTTGTATTCTTGTTTGCTCAGCCATGATGATCAAGAGGTGATAGAAGACCTTTATCCTATAGTCCTATTGGTCCTTTTCCTTTATATCCCATTTTTGTGATCAATTTTTCTCCTGGCCATATGACTTAGAAGGGATCTTAGGTGCTTTAGCATCACATTTTTGAACAACTTGAGATTTAGGTTCATCTTTGTATAGCCATGCAAGCACAACTTCATCTTCTTCAAACTCTTGCTTAGACACTTGTTCTACAACAAAATTTCCTTTGTATGCCTCAAGAGGTTCTTTAGACTCTAGTTTGGACTATTTCAAAGTTTATCCATAAGACTTACACAAGATAGGGAGAGATGTCAAAGATAAGACTGGCTCTATAGTATATTCTCCCATACCTTTTTCTTTGATTGTGACCTCTTTAGCAATGTCTTCCATTTTAGATGTTGAAGCAATGTCTAGCTACTTAGGGGAAGATTCTCTATTATTAGTAACAAGTTTATCAGCACTCTCTTTCAATGTATTGCAAGTTTTATATATATCATCTGGAATCATCACCTCTACTCCTTCATAAGGAAATTTCAAGCATTGATGATATGTAGAAGGAATAGCCTTCATTTCATGTATCCAGGGTCTCCCTAGTAGGATATTGTAAGCCAAAGGTAGATCAAGAACTTGACATATAGTATCTTTGATGATAGGACCTGCTCTGATAGGTAAGACAATTGTGCCTTTGGAAGATCTTTCTTTCTCATCATACGCTTTGATAGTTATCTTCTTTCTAGGATCAATGGCCATTTCTGAAAATCCCAACTGTGTAATCAAGTTGAAAGAGAAAATGTTTAGACCAGCACCCCCATCTATCAACACACATTTGACATGACAGTTTTGGATCAAGACTTCAATGTGCAAGGGCTGGTTATGCAGATGACTCAAGGAGTTATCATCTTCCTCTAAAAAGGAAATATATTGTGGAGACGTAATATGACCAACCATAGTTTGGAATCTATCTAAATCAAGGTTATCAAGGATATTGGATATGAGCAGAGCTTTGTTGAGAATGGTTCTATGAGCTGGAGATATCTGAAGCAACTCAAACATGGAGATTTTTGCATTTGTGTGTTGGAGTTGTTGGACAATACTGTATGAAGTAGGCCTTGTGTCTTTAGGATTTGAAGATTTAGATGTAGCCTTCTGTTTAGAAGTAGATGAAAGATTGAAAGGCATCTTAGGGACATTGGATGAATCTGGTATTTTTCCTTGTAGGTGTGCCTGAGCTTGTGATCAAGTAACTGCATTAGCTGATTGATTTTCTCTATCTTTTCTTACAATTTTGATGACATTGCAATGCTTAGATAGACATGGTTCAACCATATTGATGACAACATTGCTTCCAAAGTAGGCATAATTGACTTTAGCACCCATATTAGGCTAAGAAGAAGAATCTTCTTTACCATGTTTAGGAAATAGTTCTATGAATGTTGTATGATCATTATTGCTCTTATGATTGCCAATCATGATTTCTCCATTATCAATTTTGTATTGTATGATATGCTTCAAGCGAATCCAATTATTAGTCTTATGACCTTTATTGTGATGGAATTCACATAAATCATTCTCTCTCCACCATTTCAGTTTAGGTTCAGGATCAAAGACTTTTATCTCAGGCAAGTAGATGATTTTGTTTACCAATAGAGTTTTCATGATAGATTCCAAGGATTCTCCAAGAGGAGTGAATTTGTGATTAGGATCTGTAGCCCAAGGTTTGTAATCAGATGACTTTTTGATGGACTCTGTTGCTTTAGCTTTGGAAACTTTAATGGCTTGGGTACCAACAGTGAGATTGAAAGTAGGTGCCTTTGATGGGGCATGAATATTATCAACAACACCATCTATGAAAACACCTTTATTCTTATTCTAGTTTTTGTTCTTGTCCTTAGAACTAGATCCAGATTCATACTTGTCCTTTTGAAGTGTGATGTCTCCTTTTTTCACAAGTACTTTCTCAATTTTGATCATATTATCTACCATCTTATCAAAAGATGTATGATTTTGCATTTGTAAAGGGTAATTGATTTTTGGAACAATATTGTTGATGAAGATTTCCAGCTTCTCAGTTTCTGGAATAGGTCTAGCATATAGAGAAAAAAAAATTTCTCCATCTCTTGAGAAATGTTAGGAATGATTCACCTAGATATTGTTTCAAATTGTAGATGTCGATCATGGTGACCAGATGTTGAATATTGTAGGAGTATTGTTGATAGAACAGTTTGATTAACTCAAAATTTTTGATAGTAGGAGGCATTCTAGAGAACTAATGAATGGCTGACCCTCCCAGAGATTGAGGGAAAAGATGCATTAAGTAGGTTGGTTCATGCATAAACTCCATAGATTGAGTACAAAATTCTCTGAGATGATCTTGAGGGTTAGAGGTTCCATCATACTTATCATATTTAGGCATCTCCACTCTTTTAGGGAATGGCAGCATGTACAAGTCTTTATCAAATGGAAAAGGACATAGACCTTCCATGGAGAACTCCTTAGGTTCCTTTTCTTTTTCAAGTTTGTTAAGCTTGACTTGCATAGCATGCATCTGTTCAATCATAGCCATGATAGGAGTTTCTTCCTCATGCATAATGATATCTTCAACATTAAATTTTGGAGGAAGTTTAGCTCCTTGATGAGCTAACTCTAGAAAGTATGCTTCTCTATCTTCCTTCAAGAAATGCTTCATCATTCTTTTGAAGTTATCATCATTTTGATATTGGGCAATTTCAGAAGGTGTAGGTTCTTGATCCATACCATGTTGAGATTGATGTCCTTGGGACCTGTGATGTGTCCCTTCGTGAGACATGTTAGGAGATTTAGGACTCCTTGGATTAGATTGAGGTGGAGTTTGTTGATTACCCCATGAGTTGATGGAGGGGGTATGTAACCAATTTTTAATTGAAAATTTCCAAGACCATCATCTTTGTAGAGACCAGAATTGTAGAGTTTCTCAAGAGTTGGACTTATGTGAGTAGACAAAGTTTCGGTGTTAAGTGCTTCTCCGGATTTCTTATGTGAGGAAGCTCTAGTTTCCACCATTAACCTTGGGTGAAGCAAGAAAGCAAGATGAAGACAACTGAAGAATGACTTGATTCAAGAAGATTGAATGAAACAACCTTGTCAAGATTGAAGTGATTAAAGATTAGATCAGACATAAATGAAGGATACTATGCCATAGTAGTGTAGGTAGATGCCCAATAGATGGCGGGCACGAGCTCACAACACTTAGCCATTTTAGCAAGAAGACTGAATTTGAAGATAATTTTGACAAGGTTTTGACACAAGATGAACAAGACTCAAATCGATAAATCAAAAGGCAAAATCAGACTTAAGAGCTCACTTGAGGAAAATGAATGAATTTGTTCTAGTTTCTGCTCTGTTCCTGACACAGTGATTTGTTCAACAGATTCTGAAAATAGGCTATAAAACTGAGTCTCTAACAATTTTGACCACTTTCTAGCAATCTTTCAAACTTTCTCAAATGACTTTTTGCAGGATCGTATGATAGTGGGTATGCTCTAAAATGACAGTTGACAAAACTCATACAATAATTGCAAAGCTCACACGATAGTTGATAGTAGGATTTTGAGTTTTTGTTTCTGACTAGTGGCAAAACTCATACGACACTATACATGCTGTCATATGACAATACAAGGGTTCTGAAATGAAAATTTCCAAAACTCGTACAACTTTCTGACCTTGTGGGATGACTTTTGACTCTAGAAAGGAATTTTACTTTAGATTTTGCAAATTTTTGGTTTTCAGTTTCAAATTGTTCACAAATTTTTTGGTCCAGGTTTGAAGATTATTTTGGGATCATTTGTTTTCAGTAACCAAATAGATAAACAAGCATGCAAAACAACAAGCAAGTGATTCCAAGCACATCTAAAAATAATGAACAGGAGACAAAGAAACCTTGTGCATGAACAATCGAGTGACTAAATGTACTAATCACTAGGAGTGCTAATTGTGTATGTTCCAAAAAAAATTTCAATAACACACATATTCCTAGAAAAATGAAAATTTGGCCTCACTAGGGTTTGTAGTAATGGTCTAACTCTAAAACTTTTGTGATCTCAAGAAGGTGAACTCCAATCTAGGCACACCATAGTTTTGACATAGTCCGAGAAATTAATCAATCAGGAGCTTATAGGGAGATCTGATAGCCCAAAAAGAGACCACACCTATGAAGATTTCCTCCACAAGGACATTTATATAGCAGCTACTACTACCATGGTGAAAATGGCTATTACCACTTGAGGTTCCATCCACATGGTTGACCCAATTAGGCGAATGTCTAATATGGTTAACCCTCTCTAATGGTGACTCACAAAAGATACCACATGGAGATTGGTTCCAAATTCAAGGATCTGAGTTTTTGATACTACATAAAAAGGGAGTAGAGCATAGTCCTCTAGCCTTTTCACTTTTAACCAAAACAAAGTAGATAGATTAATCTGACATACTAACACAAGGATTATCTCACAAAGATCTATGACATCAACCATTTATGATCTATCAACCTCTCCGAAGAGAGAATGTATCAATCAAAAGTTGAAGACACGCGAATCTAGTAGAATGTGAAACTCTCTCAGTAACCTCCCTACCTACAAGGGAATCCTTCATCAAGAAGAGATCTGCATGCATGAATAAGTGGAAGAAGCCCACTCTCTTGAGATCACCCACAAATAGTGTTCATAGGGCCTATTTACTATGTGTAACAGATATGCAGAAAGCAAATATATGTTCATTTTATAGCCCGAAATGAAGTGTGTGATATGACAGCAAGAAAAGTAACACAAGCTTGACACGTGAGAGTTCATTTTTATCCAAATCAAAATGTTATCATCTTAAGAAGAATACATGAATTCCTCACAATGCGCTTAGTAGATTTTTACTTGTTTTAGCAATTTAGTTGCACTTTTCCCAATCAGATTCAACAAATATCAATCAAAAACATAAGATTTCAATTGTTAGGGTTAGCTGTTAGTCCAAATCTAAAAAATCAAATCTAAAAAACTACCAAAAATTTTGAAATGATAATTGAATTATGGAGTCAAAACTCGTACGATAGTGGGTTACCTCCCAGATGATAGTCTAAAAACTTGTACGACAGTGGGTGTCTTCGCATATGACAATCAAGCTTCCAAATGACAATGTGTAGCTTCTGATAGGAGCCTCGATAAGATCACCTATCTTACGATAGTGGGTACCTCCCGATATGACTTTCTGACAAAAGTCATACAAAAAATGTATGGACATAAAATAAAAGATCCCAGTTTTAACCAGAAAATGATAAGAAATTGAATGGAAACCCATTTCAGAGACCCATGGTGGGCACCAGAAATGTGTGTGTGAATTTTGTACCTAGTTGTAGACACAACACTTTAGTAAAACATTATAGGTTAACGGAAACCAAAATATGCAATGAAATGGAAACTAACTAAGTAGGTTATTTACTGCCCTCTAGTAGGTGTGAGTATGATACTCTCAGATCAGACTGAGACCAATGACAATGCAACACCTAAATGAAGGATTTGAATGCAAAGTATGAAAGACTATGAATGCAGATTAAGCTATATTTTTGTATTTTCTATGCAATAAGAGATGAAAAAATGTATGAAATTAAGCTATATAAATGAAATGGAATGAAGATTTAATCTAAGAATGCTATGAATGATATGAAGACTATGGTATGAAACTATGATATGAAACTATGCAAAAGCTAATGATCAACTATGAAAGATCTCACAAATCACCTGTCGCAAGTGCTCAATCCTTCAATTGCCAATTCACCAAAGTAATTGTGCAAATTTGAGAGTTGATATAAATGAAGAGTTGAGCCTTGATTTTATAGAAATCCAAGGCTTTGAGGATGCAAGAGAAAAGCCATAAATCACTCTTGATAAAATCAATGTGATTTTTGAGTTATCAGGAAATTAGAGATAATTAACTCACAAAAATCATGCAAAAGTAGAGTTTTACTCAAAATAGAGTTTAGATCAAATTTCAACTCATCATCAGATGTTAAGTTTCAATTTTAAAATTGATTGTTAATTTCTAGTTGCTTGCTTTTCAGATTGTGCATGATTTAATTATAAATTAATTTAAAAATAAAGTGATTTATTCTCAACTTAACTAATTTTTTAAATTAAAACAATTGATGTATGGGTTAATCAATTATTAAATCAAACTTTATTCCAAAACTATATTATTAAATATTGACAACTGACTTTAATTAATTAAATAGGAATTTAATCACTTAGTCATAAGATTTTTGATTTATTATCAAAATTAAATAATACAACTTAAGAATAATTTAATTAAATGTAATTAAACAATTAAGTGGCAGTATTAAATCTAATTAATTAAATATTCAAAATATTCAATTAATCAAACTTTAGGATAAATAGGATTTATCGCCAAATAATCATTAAATCAAGAATAATTAGGATAAATAAGAATATTGCTAGGAATATTCTCCAATGCAGAATTTATGATAAAATCAATTAAATTCAATAATGTGCAGATGTGCCTTAGGTTAGGACTTTCGTGTCAATTTCATTCGAATTGAAGATGTAGGAGGTTAATGAACCTATAGCCCATTTTTGGGGTATTACAGCACCGAGGGGGAGTATTTAGAAAAAAATTTGATATGTATATGTATATGGCAGAGATATAAGTTTTGAGACATAAGGTCTATATACACTCAAGTTTTGATACTAATGCCAAAGGTGGAGATTGTTATCCCTACTAAGCATTAATGATTGTCATTAGTATCAAAGGTTACCAAAGACATCAGTCGATTACCTATATTATCATAGTCAGTAAAAGACAGCATCATGAACCAGTCAGTTAAGTCTTCATACCGAGCACCAGACATTATTACCAAGCCTTAGACACTGACACTGACACCGAGCATTAGTATATTCACCGAGCAATTTATACAGTGTTTACCAAGGATCATAGAAAATGGCATAGTAATCAGGAATGGCACATTCTTCTATGCAAATGGTTACAACAGAATCAGAAAACATTTTACCAAGATTGAGGATCATTTGTAAATGTTAGATCTAGGTTATTTTTGTACAACGTAGATCTTAGGGTTTTTCTCTAAGTTGTTGAAACCTAATTTTGTATAAGCGACATAAAGTAGTATGCTATATATCTATATGTTTACACCATTTTTTTGTGAACTGATGTATGAGTGAAGAAGCACTTGAAGCACTAGCCAACCTTCAAGATTATCAATTGATAGAGTAGAACAGTATTCAGAGGAAATCAAATTAAGTAGAATTAGAGCAAGCTAACCGAGCAGTTCAGAGAAAAGATTCACATAGTATAAGGTGATATACATTTAGTACTTTATTAATCTATATCAGACAATATAAGTTTTCATTAGTAGATAGTTACCTATTGCTTTCTAATCATTGTAATAGAGTTTTGGTAAAATCTCCTAATAGAGTAGACTTGACAGTCTTTTTGTAAATCTCTTAACTAAGTACACACTCAAGTAGTGTTGTTAAAATCCTATAACTAGGTAGATCTAGCTGATCTAATATGTTACTCCTAACAGGGTAAGATCACTAGAAGTGATCAAAACTTGTAGTCCTAATAGGCAAACCTTGTCTATCTGCAGTAGTGAAGAATTTGTGGGTGTCATCCCCACTGCAGTTTTTACCTTCTAATAAGGGTTTCTATGTTACCAAAATACTTGTGTTATGGGACTGTTATATTGTTGATTTCATGTTATTTACTTTCACAAGTTGAATGGATGAATGATACATGCATTAGATACAAGTTATTTTGGAAGGTTACATTATTTACTATTATAGATCTGAAAGGTTGATGTGTTAAAGTTTTTGTGGGCACTGATTCACCCCTCCCCTCTTAGTACCCTATCTCTCCTAATTCCAACACCTTTATGCACACATTTAAATTCAAGTTCGAGCCTTTGGAGATCATAGGAGTTCAATTTTTTGAGTTGTGAATAATTATAGTTGGATTATCAGTGAAAGGAAGTAAAGTTTGTTGTGGAACCCTAGTTCAATCGTGACATTTCAAGAAACCCTTGGAAACCAATTTGAAGTGATAAAATAAGTCATTTATGGCCACTCTAGTTGTTTTAGATGCTGCTGAAAGGAAGAGAAATGTCTTTAAGAAACATCCCTTCAAGTCAGTCCTAGATGACCTAGAAGGAGCATTCTCTAGGACCGCAATGGGTGTTATGCATGTAGAGGACATACGTGCATATATCTATTGCAAAAAGGAACCTATTAGAGCAGACAGAATTAGGTCACACCTAGAAACCATGATGAATCCAGAAAAAAAAATTCACTGATGAGTTCATGCACTTGGAAGACAACCCTTTTGTTGAGTATGCCACATCATATGATTTTTACAAATCTGAATGGATAAAGATATTATTAAGAAGAATTCATGATGACCTATTTTGGATAGGAGAAAGTTCTAGTTTGAATAACTACTAATCTCATTCATGAGATGATAGGCATCATTCTTCCTATAGGCAAGGATGTCAGGAAACTGGTTGTGCAGGCTTGCAAGT
This sequence comes from Chamaecyparis obtusa, assembly GCA_027943335.1. Lineage (NCBI taxonomy): Eukaryota > Viridiplantae > Streptophyta > Pinopsida > Cupressales > Cupressaceae > Chamaecyparis > Chamaecyparis obtusa. Next base: position 2,241,189 of record BSBK01001523.1, on the reverse strand, counting down.
CTCGCAGTGACAAGCGCATAATCACAGTTGAGCCTATAGAAGAGAAAGATATAAAACTAATGTTAATGATACTTGGATACAAATTTCAACATGAAAATAGGGTAAATAGTGTGTTTGCAGCCACTATTCTAGTAGCCATCAAAATTGTGAAGGGAAATGGTGAATTCAACTTGTGTAAGATCTTACATGCACAGTTGATGGACAACATAAGGGCCATCAAGCATGATAAGAGAAAGATATTCAGGTTTGGGTCACTGATAATATACATGTACTTTCATATTGTTGGGAACATGTTAGATCTCTACCTAGACAAGAGTCTACCCACAATGCCTCAGATTTCACTCAAGGCATAATCAGAGAGCACCTTGAAGGACTTCCTGGAACTTGAGATCAATACTTTTAGGATAAAGATGCAGAGAAGGTATAGGATACCTGAGAGTATAGTTGAAAATTACAAGGATAGTATTTTCTTCATGGTGGAGATAGATATAACCTGCATGAAAGTTGTAGAGCCTAGGACTAAGTGGATCCATCCACCTGGCTATGAAGTAGAAGAACAGGTTTTGGAAGCATATGCACAATTTCTTCTATCAGCACCCAAGGATCCTAATGAACCAAGATGGGGTACCTATGAGGAAAAGAAAAGACAAGTAGATGTAGTCTTGAACAATTTTGTGACCAAGAGAAAAGCATCTAGAATCACCTCTAAAATACTAAAGATTCATGGTGTCACTCAAGCCAACTTGGATAAAGCTAGAGAAGCTAAGATAGCAATGCAAATTGAGAGCACACCTACTATTGAAGTCAAAACAAAGAAGACAGATGACCCTAAGGAGAAGCAAGTAAAAATAGAAAAAATAGATGATCCCAAGGAAAAGATTGTTGATAGCACTTATGCTCCCACTCCTATTGTTGATCTGGAGTCCTCTCAAGCATCTCCTAAGCCAAGCAAGAATCCCAAGAGGAAGAAGTAGATTGTTACAAGCCATCCATCAGCAAGAGCCACAAGAAGTCGAGGAAGAAATATTCAACCACCTCTTGAGGTAGGATTCCTACCAAATCTGCAAGTATTGAGATCAAGAATAGTAGATGAAGGAAGAATTGATCAAATAGCCAAGTTTTATGATAGATATCATGAGATTGACAAATTTGAGATTCATGATATGTTGATCAAGCATATGATCAAATCTAAGAGGACTATTCTAGAACTAAAGACATTCATTCCATACAAATTTTGGGACATCTTGGACACATTGAAAAGATAAGATATTGAAGAAGACTTTGGAATAAGAGAAAAAATACTAGATGATAACTTACCAGTGCGCTCAGTTGAAGGAAAGTCTTTTTTAATGGACTTTGTAAAGCCGCACCTCAGAACCAAGATGAGAACTTTGCACATCATGAATAAGGATTATGAGTTGATAGCTAAGGAGACTGAAAAATCCTTTGAGAAGGTATTTTTGTAACAATGCATGCATCCATCCTCTGTACCTGCAACCCAAGTTCATGTTGAGAAAGTAAAAGCAGTTAAGATTACCAATGTACCTATGACAAATCCATAGGATTCTGCACATATGCCTGAAGCCAAGAAAGACACCATTATGATTGATAATATAGAGAGAACAATGGAAGCCATATATAAGGACTTGGATAAGTTTGAAGAAGCATTTGTGAGCACTAGGGAAGTAGAAACTTTATGCAGTGATAATTCACCTAAGCATCAAGAAGAAGTGAAGATTGAAGATTTAACTAGACAAAAAGAAGAAGAGGAGAAAGAAAAAGAAGAGAAAAATGACAATGAACCAACAAATGAGCCCTCTATTGAAATGCCCATAAAGTTAATGATAGAAGTGATGGATAGCACACCTCTCCCTCCCATGCCATCAGTGTCATTAATGTCAAGTTTGACTCCTAACACAACAAGTCTAAACTCAAGAGGAGAAGAAGACCTAATTAAGATATGTGTTCTTTCAATGGAAAAGGAAAAGGATAAGCAAGTGATAATAAATCCATTATTTGTTGAGTCAGTCAACATTCTAAATAGTCTACTGCCAGAGGGAAAGAAAGTCACAAAAGTTTATTCAGTGGATGATGTCAGTACCATCCTGACAAGTTTCAAGACAAACTTCTCTTGCCTAGAAGAATCAACAGCCAAGGTTGCAAAAGAAAAGTATCTTAAGAAGAGGGTAAGTGAGATGATAAGTAACTTCTCACTTGACCTTAGCTCTCTAAATGTTGGTTAAGCCCTATTGAAGGAGATAGTAGCTAAAGGAATAAAAATCATAGCTGGCTGTATGGACAAGGACAAATTAACTATAGACCTCTCAAAGAAAATTTAGGAAGCTAAATCAATGATGGAGGTAGTAAGGAAATTAGTAGAAGATCCCTCCAAAGATGAAAACATGTGCAACAATGTCTATCAAGGTCAGGTAGACAAAATTGAGAAAGCAGAAAAAGAAATGGTCAAAATAAGAGCAAGGCAAACTCAATTAAGAAATGCACTTGTGCCCTCTTTGGATGTGCTGAATTAGAATATCAAGGATATTCATGCCACAATGGTGACATATGATCAAGGTCCGAGTTCAGATTTGGAAAATATAGATAAGTTGACATATGCTTTGTGCGCCCATCTTCAGATTGTAAATGCACTGATAGCATTTTGGCAATAAGAGATCTAGAACTTGAAGATTGCATATCCAGATGTACTCACTTTGTAAGTAATTGTAGATACATTTTTTAGCACATTTGTCATTTATGTCAAAGGGGGAGTATAGTATATAGTATAAGGGAGAATATGGAGCTATGTATATGATGTAAAGGGGAGTAGCATCTATAGTAGAAGGGAGATATAAGATAGAGTATATGTTAGAAACTTTTGTATAAAAATATAGTTAGTAACTTCACCATATTCCTTTGTTGCCATTAATGACAAAGGGGGAGATTGTTGGAAATTTGACTATAATATTGTATATGACTATAATTAAGTGTTTTCATTATGGCAACAAAGTCATATGGATTTTTGGAGTTAGCACACTTACTCATAAGATCAGAATTTGGTTAAGTATGAAGATTGGACAGTTAGCAGAGCACCAGATAATAGAGTATCAATGCGCATGTGTATGACTAAGTTATGGCATGTTCCCTTGAAGATAAGCTTCTAATTATGTAATCATGCTAATTCTAAGAGTGCATGATCATATGAGTTAGTATGAAGAAGTTATAGCTAAATAAAGTGACATAGATAGTGAGCGGCAAAACAGAACAGAGCATAGAGTCGACTATTGGTATTTTGGTTAGGGTGTATAATATAATTTTGTAAAGGCTATGCACCTATTATATTTAGGTTATAGACATGTTAATATCATTGTATGTAAACATGCTTGAGCCAATTCATTTGGAAGTGTTGTATGTAATTAGTTAAAGGCTTACTTAATGAATAGTTTTGTATGCGCATATAAATAAGACATGCGCCTTTGTATTTAAGCATGGCATGAGATATAGAGTTGATAATAGTAGAGAAGAAGTATGTGAAGACTAGTTATAATTTTGTAGAGATTTACAAGAGGCTAAAGCATCAGTGCACAAAAGGAACTAATCAAACAAGCAGTGTTAAAGGAGCAGTTCAGCATTGGTAGATATAGTGTGTATCTGATATCCAGGAGGTTGTAGCCTTCTCATTGAGCAATGAGCTCTAGAAGTGATCCACCACCCCTAATAGGGTTATTGTAAAAGACTCCTAACAAGGTCCAACCCTTGACCAGGTCACTATACTTATTACATTGTAAAGATCAACTCCTAACATGGTTGTAAGATTTTCTAACAGGGATCATAACACACTAGTGCAGTTCTTAGTGGGTGTCAATTCCCATCGGGGTTTTTACCTATTTGGGTTTCCCCATAATCATATCTAGTGTTATGTGTTGTGATTTTTTATCTTACTTGCATTGATATTCATTTTAGTACTTAAGCAATTAAGTTAAGTTTCAAGATATCAAAAAAAAAAGTAATAATATATAGAACATTGATTCACCTCCCCCCCCCTCTCAGTGTTCCCATTCCAAACAATTGGTATCAAAGCTCTAGTGCTCTGAAGACAAGTTTAATCACTTGAGGAGATCATGGGTTCAGAAGAAGTGAAGCATCTAAAGAATAATCTTGAAGCAAGAGAAGTCAAGTTTGTGCAAGCTACAGAAGATGTGAGCTTGATTTGGTCAGAAGCAAAGAAGGATAATTATGATGAAATAGTTGAGGATGCATTCGCAATGGACACACCTTCTATTTATGGTTAAATGACCATCATGGTCATAGGGGGAGATAGATCATCTCTAGACCCCTACATGGCTGGTATACTCACGCTTAGAGTATGTGCCTTTGGTTATGACTATTTGGAGTCTAGTAGATGTAGTATGCAAGAGTGCACTACCTGATCGATAGCAGAAAGGATGATTGGAATTCTTTGTGGGATTCTATGTTTACATAGCAAGAATTAATGGTGGAAAGTTGTTTTTATAGTCACCGAAGTTCCTTTATTTGCACATTTACATTCAAGTTCAAGCCTTTGGAGATCACAGAAGTTCATGCAGTTGAATTGTGAAGAATTGCAGTAGGATTATTAGGGAAAGGAATTAAAGTTTGTTGCAGAACCCTAGTTCAGTCGCAATGTTTCAAGAAACCCTTGGAAACTAATTTGAAGTTATAAAACAAGAGAATACTGTCAAACAACAAGGAGGAAATAGTAACCCAATCTCCACCTTCACTTCCCAAAGGTATAAATTTCTTGGGGGCTTAGCCAAGATTGACAATATTCTACTTCTAATAGGCTTGTCTTTAGATTCAAGCCTTGTTATTTATACTCTATTGGAACACAAGATTTGAGGTCATCCCCTAGAGTGATCACTTCTCTAGGTAGGCCCCCTAAAAATAACAAATCAAGATCCTTTATTTATGTTATCCTCAAACTCCTTAACAAGGATGCAAGAATAAAACATAAATAAGAAAATATTGAGGATTAAAAGACAAAGGGGTTCATTTTAAGCCCAAATCTAAATGTGAATGATTAATTTTAAGCCTCTTTTTTTTAATGTGAGGAAGACACACAAAAAAAGTTGACCAAAAGAAAGAAATGATTTTATGATGAAAAAGAAGACAATTATCACTTTTTACAATGTAAATAAGAAGGTTTGGAATATGTACACCTTGATTTTATGCTTTCAAAATTTATTTTAATTTATGCTCCTTTGACCCACTATGATGAGCTCCAAGTTGTCTTCACAAACTCCAATCAAGTATATGAAATCATGAAAAAATATGATAATTCAAAGAAAATAAATTGCATAAGTTGATTCTACATGAAATAAAAACTCATAATTGACTTATTATAAAATGATTCTATCATGCATTAAATATGTGCAAATAAAGTGCAAGCTCGTCACAAAATACTTTTTTTTTTTTTTCTTTTGACTCAATTAACAAGATTTGATTTGTTTGCTATAATTTCCTCCCAAAAAATAGAAATAAAAATAAGATACCACTATTAAAAATATTAGATATTTCCAAAAATGTAAAAATTTTAGAAAAATTCCTTAATTTGTGCCCTAGAGACCTGATTTATCAAAATAGACGTGTTTTCAAAGATTAAATTTTTGAGCCATTTTATTTCATCCGAATTAAAAACACAAAGAACATACCCCCTATAGAATTATTATACCTTTCCAAAAATGTATTTTTTTATGAAAAAGTTCACTGATTTTTTACCATAAATTAATTTTCAAGAAAAATAGGAAAAAATTTATAAATAACGGAAAAAAGATTAGAAAAAACTAATTTTTGGATTGAGACATATATGGATCATCCCATACATGAAAATAACATTTCACAGAAAAATTCCAAGCTGTTTGTAAGATATGATCATATCTTTCAAAACCATAGGGTGTTGTCTTCAAATCAATCTACACAAGGATTATCCTAGAAAAATCTTTAAAAGTGTAGATCTAATAGGGATGTGGGTCTCACCGAGTGTGCCAAAATGTATGCAATGAAAATCCTTGCAGTTGCACCAAAAATCAAAGGATGAAAACACAAGAAACATGAAGCATTTAGGTTAGAATAAACATGCTAAATAACTTGTAATGCAACCATATTCACTACAACCTCTAATGAGCTAAAACAAGGGAACCCAATAAACTGTTAGGATTTGGTAACACTGAGAGGGGGGGTGAATCATTGTTACAATACTTAACTAAATTCTTCACCTTCTTGAGCCAATAGATAAAGATATAATATAAAATGAATAACCATTCAACAATGATAAACATAGAAGAATTCATAACACAATATTATTTTTTGAGGAAACCTTGTTAAGGGAAAAAACCCGATGGGGATGGTACCCATTAAATTCTGCAATATGAATCTTGAAACCCTGGTAGGAGTTGTAGCCCTATTAGGAGCTGATTATTACAATATAGGTAGATCCCTATTAGGAGATGTATACAATAAGATCCTTTTTGAGGAATCGACCTTGTTAAAGGTCCTAGCCCTGTTAAAGGAAAACAAACCCTGTTAACAAAGAGTTAACAAAGTATTCCTGGAAGAAATCCTCATGTTCTCCTTCTTCATTTTTTCTCTACCTTTTATATGCCTTCACAATTCACATCAAACATCCATCAATTATCATCATCCCATCATCGCACACTTATACAAAAGTTTGTGTATGCTTATACCGTGTTAGAAGTATAATTATAAAAGCTAGTCGACATTGATCTAGCTAAACATCATATTAATTGAAGCGCATTTGCAAGATTTATTAACATCCTCACTCAGCCTTAAATACAAGATAGCATCTAAAAAATAACTTTCCAAAATCTCCCAAGGTAAACCTCAATGATCGCTAACATGTTATGCTGTGTTTACTGTCTTCACATCCAATCAACTGAACATATCTATTTGATCCTTCAATATTAACACATGCGACCTCACACGTATTCATTGGTATCCTACAAGCATGGAATTAAGATCAAAAGCCTTAATAAAACTTATGTAAAGCTCCCTCATCTTTTTTGTCAGACTAGGTTACTGGAACAGTACATGGACTTAGGCATTTTCCATTCATCAACTCCATTCAAACATACTCATCATATCTAATATGTGTGACCATAAAACTAATAAGTGTTTCCATAAATGATAACATTACATATATGTACATGTGCTGACCACTTTCCAACAATCTCCCACTTTGGCATTGATGGAAACACTTAGTGAAAAAATGACTAAGTGCATCATCAAAGAAAAAATGTAAAAGGAAATGATGTAAGGATAAAACTCCTAGGCTTAGTTTTCCACTCCCACCAAGAGATTTATCTTATCTCCTATTATCCTATGCTTCTATAGGATTTCCTAATAGGCTTAGATCATTAACTAATTCCTATTCACTCTTTACTACAAGAGTCAAAACTTGAAAACTCCACCTTGGATGATCCACACCTTAATTTTGGTTCTCTTTCTCACTTTCACTTAGATGGATCTAAGTGCCAAATCCACTAAAACTTCACAAATTTCAAAATTCATTGTGGAGACCTTCTTCACATTGAATTAATTCATATTCCATCCCATTTTACTGATTTTGGAAGGTTCTTTGCTCATAGGTTTATTGGATTCAAGATTTCATCAAAAGAGACCTTAATTTTAGGCCTATTTCTAGTAGCCTTTTTTTATGGCTTTTTCCCTTTCTCGACCAAAATCTCCAAACAACATGAAAATATAAATTTAGATATGGATACCATTTTGGATTAACTTGAATATTTTTAAGTTCTAAGGCTCTGACACCATCTTTACACCTCCTTCCTAATATCAAGCAGAAACAAGGCTAAAAGGCCTAGTTTCTAGGACAGCCTATCTAGGACTGATGAAAATTGCTCAAAACCTATCCTAATGGATTGGTACGACTTCAAAATTCTTAGTATGGATAAATAACATGAAAAAATACCATAAAAATTCCTTGGGACATACTTTACTTCCCATTACCCACATGAAATGACTTGATTTCTCCCTGTCAAGCATCTAACAGGGTATGTCTAACTCGCCTAGGGCCTGATCATAAAGCTAGCTCCCTTCCTCATGATTCTTGCTACCTTTAGATAAAATATTTATAGAGGCCCAACTTGAATATTCAACCACTTATTTTTTGTTTCCATGGTTGAATCTCACGTGGGAGCCATTTTCACAAATTCTGTCACAATGTGACCAAAGAAAAGTCTTGAACTAAAATAATTTGAAAACTATGATAAATCTACTCTAAACCCTTAACATATAAAATGAAAAAGTATTTAAAATGACTATATAATGTGACTCAACCACTTTATCAATGCATTTCCAGCTAAAATTATGATTGTTCCTTCAAAAACTAAGATATCACTTCAAAACAAAATTGCAAAGCTCAATACATTAACTCAAACTTTTTACAATATGCATCCAATGCTTGGAGATTCGAGCCATTACTCCATTAGGTGTCTCTTCCACAAATATAGGGCCTATTTTTTTATTATAACCTCCCACATTCAAAGGAATCTGAGGCTATCCATGTTGCATGCAATATTTGCAATTAGTGCAAATGTTGTTATGACAACATTCTTACAACACTTGGAAACTTTTATAGATGCCTTAATCCTATATTCTAGGCTTCTTATCCTCACATCTTTCAAGGATACAAGATCATTCATGATCATAATATTGATTTAACAACCATTAATCATTCTTAGGCCTAAGACATATTAATGACTCAATCTCCCTAACTCATAGCATTAAGAAATTTAAATAACAACTAACATAGGCTATTTGTGTGACCTTAGTCTTAGTGACTAATTCACCTAGCCAACATAAAAAAATACCTTATAAGGTCCTCAACCAATCTATACTAACTTCTTGACTTGGCTAGAGTCAAGTACAAGCCAAAATTGACTAACTAGTAAAGGTTAGCCTAGGTGCTCTTGTACCATCCTCCCCAAAATAAGAATTTCAATCCACCTTTAGATTGATGAGGCTAGGATCAATTCCCAACCTTTTGAACTCTATTTCCTTTACCCAAATAGCATCAACAAAATTCTACCCATATCTCTGAATGAGGTGCTCTTTATACTCTTTATGTCTAGTTTTCTTGTAGGTCCTTGTGTCTAGTACACTGTCTGCCCCTGTACCTACAGTAGTAGGAAGTTGAAGATCTTCCACATCCTTGATGACCTCATTGATATTCTGGTCACTATTTTTTTGTGGTCCCTTGTAATGGACAAGGTCTGCAACATTAAAAATATTGGATAATCCACTATCCTATGGCAGGTCTATCTTGAAGGCATTGTCACCATACTTTTCCAATATAGGACATGATCCTATCCTCCTCATTTGCAGCTTATGAGGAACTCCTTTTGTCAACCTAGATTTGTTCAAGTGTATCATAACAAGATCCCCAACGTTGAACTCCACTAACCTTCTACTTTCATCTACCTTTGCTTTGTGCTTGGTGGTGTTGTCTACCATTGTCTTCCTCGCTATTTCATGAACTTCTTGCATAGAAAATGCAAAGTCATCAGCATATGCACTTGCCTTGACTCCATCTTTTAAATCCCTCAACTCATAGACTCCTCTACGATGTAGGCCATATACAATTTCAAATGGACTCTTCTCGGTTGATCTATTGATAGTATCATTATAGGCATATTCAGCTTGCCCAATCAACTGATCCCATTGCTGACCATACTCCTTAGTTAGGCATCTTAGAAGGTTTCCAAGGCTCCTATTAACAACTTTTGTTTGACCATCAGTTTGGGGATGGTAGGTTGACCCAAAAGATAAGTTAGTACCCAATCTTTTCCAAAGCATCTTCCAAAAATGACTCATAAATTTTGTGTCTCTATCTAAAACAATGTTGATTGGTAGTCCATGTATTCTCACTATCTCTTTGAAGAATAGAGATGCTATTTGACTTGCATCATGTGTAGTCTTTCATGGCACAAAGTGAGCCATCTTACTAGACCTATCAACAACAACATAAACACTATCCATCCCTTGTCTTGTCTTGGGTAGCCCAACTACAAAATCCATGCTTAAGCATTCCCATGGCCTAGTAGGAATTGGTAGAGGTTGGTAAAGACCAGCATTTGTTGAAGTGCCCTTGGCCTTTTGACATACTACACAACTCTCCACATACCTCCTAACATCAAGATTCATTCTAGGACAAAAGTAAAACCTTGAAACAAGGTCTTGAGTCTTAGTGATCCCAAAGTGACCACTCAAAGCACCATTATGCTTTTCTTGAATCAAATTCTCTCTAATGGAGCCTCTAGGAACACAAAATTGATTCCCTTTGAACAAGAGATCACTTTGCAAAGCATAATCAGCATATTTAATATGAAAATGATTCTTTTATTCAGCACATACCGTGTAGATGTCAGCAAAGTCTTCATCATCTGCATATAGATCATTGAAATGATCTATCCCCATGCTTTTCAGCTAAATTTCTTGGAGTGTGAGGGCTCTTCTTGACAATGCATCAGCCACCTTGTTTACTACACCCTTCTTGTGCTTGATATTGAAGGTGTAGGCTTTTAGATACTCAACCCACTTCATGTGTTTGTGACTCAACTTCTCTTGTGAATTCAGGAAGCTAAGTGCTTGATTGTCTAAATACACAATGAACTCCTTTGGAAGCAAGTAGTGCCTCCATTTTCTTAGAGCTTGGACCAATGCATACATCTCTAAGTCATATGAGGAGTACTTCCTCTTAGCCTCACTTAACTTTTCAAAATGGAAAGCCACCGATCTGCCCTCTTGGCTTAGAACAGCCCCAATTGCTGCATTGCTAGCATCACATTCAATGGTGAATAGCTTCTCAAAGCTTGGCAGCACCAAAATAGGTTGGGTAGCTATCCTCTCCTTCAACAACTCAAAGCTCTTATTAGCATTTTCATTCCACACAAACTTAGTTTTCATTCCTCCTTTGATAGTGTCTAACATAGGAGCACAAATTGCACTAAATTGTCTTATAAACTTCCTATAGTATTGTGCAAGACCATGAAAACTCCTTACCTCAATTTCTGACCTTGGAGTAGGCCAATTCATGATAGCCTCTACCTTTCTCTTATCCATTTTCAGATTTCCATGAGATAAAACAAACCCAAGATACACCAATTCTGATTTGATGAACTCACACTTCTCCAAATTGATCATCAACCTCTCTTCATCCAGCTTCTTGAAGAAAATGTTAAGGTGCTCCAAATTCTCACTCTTTGTCTTGCTAAAAATCAGTATATCATCTAGATATACAACTATAAACTTGTCTATGTAGTCCTTGAGTACTTCATTCATGAGCCTCATGAATTTAGAGGGGGCATTTGACAATCCAAATGGCATGACAAGCCATTCATACAGCCCTTCATTGGTTTTGAAGGTTGTCTTCCACTCATCTCCTTCATGGATTCTTATTTGGTGATAGCCACTCTTCAAGTCTATCTTGCTATAGTACCTTGCTTCACCTAAATAGTCCATTAAGTCTTCAATCCTAGGGATAGGTAACCTATACCTTATGGTTATACTATCGATAGCCCTTGAGTTAGTACATAGCCTCCAAGTTCCTCCCTTCTTAGGTGAAAGTACGATGGGTACAGCACATCGACTAATACTCTTTCTAATTAGGCCTTGGTCTAAGATCTCTTGTATTTTCCTTGCTATGTCCTCATTTTATTAAGGTGTCATCTTATAGGTTGCTTTGTTAGGTAGGGTAGCTCCTAGGATAAGGTATATCCTATGACTTATGGCTCTTTGAGGGGGTAAGGCTGAAGGTTGACCATCACTTACAATGCCTTGGTAAGTCTGCAACATACCTTGAATCTCCTTTGGTAATTCATTCTTCTTAGTCACCTTGTCTTCACCTCCTCTTGGTTTCAACACCAATGCATACCCTATGCCTTCACTCTCTTCCATGGTTTGTAGGAACTCTTTTTCACCTACCATAAGAACATTTGGACCTGTTGTCTTTACTTCAGCATCCTCCAGTAATGACTGAATTTTGAAGGTTGTATTATCCTTCTTGAAAGAATAGGAATTCTTTCCTCCATCATGCATGGCTTGGTGGTCAAATTTCCAAGGTCTACCTAGGATAAAATGGCATGAATCCATAGGAAACACATCACACAACACTTTGTCTTTGTACCTTCCAATGGAGAACTCCACCCATGCTTGCTCATTCACTAACACATGTTGTCCTTTGTTAAGCCAAGTAACCTTGTAAGGATTGGTATGGGATATCCTTTTCAATTTGAGCTTGTTGACTAATTCTTCTAACACTATGTTATCAGTAGATCTTGAATCAATGATGACCCTACATACTTTCCCCATTATCTTGCATTTGATCCTAAACAAAGATCTTCTTTGGCTTGGCTCCTCCTTCACTGGTTCCTTGATTAGAGTTCTCCTCATCAAGAGGTTCTCCCCTTCCTCTGAATTTAATGGAATCTCAGAATGTTTATCTATTGCATTTGTGTCTTCATGAACAAGGTTAGCTCTCTTATCACCTCCTTGTGATGAGCCACCTTTCTCAGGGCATCTATAGGTAGGGTGCCCCATTTGATTGCAATGGTAGCACTTCATATTGGAAAAATAATTGCCTCTTCCTCCTGATGAACCACCACTTCTTCCTCTAAAGCTAGAGTTAGAATTTCTTCCTCTACCACCTTTACTTGAGCTTCCTTCTTGCTACTCACTGAATTTTACCTCACCTTGAGCTTTTGAATCAAAACTTCTTCCACCATAGCCAGCTCTTTTAACTTTAGTATCCTTGCCTTTACCTTTGCCTTTGGAGCTCTCTTGCTTTCTCTTTCTCTTCTCCTCTATCTTCAAGGCCATTTGATAGCATTTTCTAATAGATTTGAAGTTCACTAGGCTCATCTCCTCTTGAATAGAACATTTGAGGCCATTCAAATACCTTGCTAGCTTGATGCTCTCATCTTCAACCACCTTGGACCTCAAACACAATTTTTGAAACTCCTCAGTATATGCTTGGACATCCAAATCTTTTTGCCTAAGATTGTGTCTCCTTCTATGCATTTGTACTTCATAGTCATCAAGAAGATATGTTTTCTTGACTTTGAATACCATACCCTTCCATGTCACAATAGGACCTTTACCATCCTTTTCCCTCTCAGTTTGCACAAACTTCCACCAAGTAAGAGCTGAACCTCTTAGTCTAGACTTGGCCACCATTACCTTTTGTGCTTTAGAGATACCATCACATTAAAAATGGTTCTCAATGTTGTCTATCCAATCCACAACTGAATTTGGATCCATTTGTCCACTAAAGAGTGGGACACCTTCTAAAGCCTTGCCACTCAATGCCTTCAGTGATTTCAAGAATGGCTCTTTAGGAAGAACAGGGTCAGGAGTTGGTGCTTCTTCCTCCAAATCCAATTCTTTCTCATTTGCTTTGGCTTCTTCTTTAAGTTCAATCTTCTCTTTGACCCTATCAGCTTTGTCTTGGACTTCACCCAAGAGCTACTCCATTTGGGCTAGTCTTTGCCTTAACAATTTATTATCCTCTTCTTGCTCCTCAACCTTCTTTGCTAGTTTAGCATTAGTCACCATGGTTCTAGCTGGTGTATTCTCTCCTACTAATTCATAATATTTATGCATTAACCACAAGCTTGATCAACCAAGCTCTGATACCAATATGATGTAAGGATAAAACTCATAGGCTTAGTTTTCCACTCCCACCAAGAGATTATCTTATCTCCTAGTATCTTATGCTTATATAGGATTTCCTAATAGGCTTAGATAATTAACTAAGTCCTATTCACTCTTTACTACAAGAATCACACCTTGAAAAATCCACCTTGGATGATCCACACCTTAATTTTGGTTCTCTTTCTCACTTTTACTTAGATGGATCTAAGTACCAAATCCACTAAAACTTCACAAATTTCAAAATTCATTATGGGGACCTTCTTCACATTTAATTAATTCATATTTAATCCCATTTTACTGATTTTGGAAGGTTCTTGGCTCATAGGTTTATCAGATTCAAGATTTCATCAAAAGAGACCTTAATTTTAGGCCTATTTCTAGTAGCCTTTTTTTATGGCTTTTTCCCTTTCTCAAAAAAAATCTCCAAACAACCTGAAAATATAACTTTAGATATGGATACCCTTTTGGCTTAACTTGAATATTTTTAATTTCTAAGGCTCTGACACCATCTGTACACCTCCTTCCTAATATCAAGGAGAAACATGGCTAAAAGGTCTAGTTTCTAGGATAGCCTGTCTAGGACTGATGAAAATTGCTCAAAACCTATCCTAATGGATTGGTAAGACTTCCCAATGCTTAGGATGGATAAATAACATGAAAAAATACCATAAAAATTCCTATGGATGTACTGTACTTCCCATTCCCCACATGAAATGACTTGATTTCTCCCTGTCAAGCCTCTAACCGGGTATGTCTAACTCACCTAGGGCCTGATCATAAAGCTAGCTCCCTTGCTCATGATGCTTCCTACCTTTAGATAAAATATTTATAGAGGCCCCAATTGAATATTCAACCACTTATTTTTTTTTTCCATGGTTGAATCTCACATGGGAGCCATTTTCACAAATTTTGTCATAGTGTGACCAAAGAAAAGTCTTGAACTAAAACAATTTGAAAACTATGATAAATCTACTCTAAACCCTTAACACATAAAATGAAAAAATATTAAAAATGACTATATAACATGACTCAACCACTATATCAATTCATTTCTAGATACAAGTATGATTTTTCCTTCAAAAACTGAGATATCACTTCAAAATAGAATTGCAGAGCTCAATACATTAACTCAAACTTTTTACAATATGCATCCAATGCTTGGAGATTTGATCCATTACTACATTATGTGTATCTTCCACCAATCTAGGGCCTATTTTTTTTAGAATAACCTCCCACATTCAAAGGAATCTGAGGCTATCCATGTTGCATGCAATATTTGTAATTAGTGCAAATGATGTTATGACAACATTCTTACAACTGTTACCCTAATTTTCATATTCATGCAAATTTGGCTAAAATATATTCTAAAGTATCTATTTTACTCCTACCAAGCATCTCTGAAAATTTCATGGTTCTACCATCCTTCCTCTGGCCTCCATAATTTGTTTTGTTCTCTAGTCTGCAGGTCCCAATATTTAAAAAAGTAGTCATTGAGGTGTTTTAACCCTCAAAACCCTAAGCCCTTGTTCTAATTTGCAGTTACTTTATCGACGGCTTAAGTGATTTATTTTAGCATGTGTGAATAAGAATTTCCTTGTTCACCAATTCAATAAAATTGTTTGGCGGTGTTTCTAAAGTTCTCATGATTACACGAACACCTTGTTCACGTAACCCTCTAAATTTCTGGCGGTCTCAGCTAAGGTCATTTGGAAAACTAGTGAATGGTCTTTATTCATGTGTTCACGTGATCCAACCCTGGGTTCATTCATGATTCAGTGAACCCCTTGTCTACATATTCTCCTATTCTAACCATGGTTAGGACTTTCTTCTCATGAATAAGAATTTCCTCATTCATTGGTTCATGTAATCCAAGTGTGGTTAACTCTACAAGCAGGATCAAGATTTTAATCTAACAATGGTCTATTTTTTGCAAGGAATCTTCAAATGTATCAAGCTTTAAGATTGGCCATAGATGTGGTATCTGGGTTTTATGTCAGAGTGGGGTCCTAATTCGAAAGATCTAACGATCGTCTCATCTTTGCATAGGCCATTGTCAGAGTTTGAGATCTTCAGACAACTGTCGATTCTCCTTGGTGACATAACCCTTCAAAAAAGCAAGTCCACTGCAATGTGTATACAAACAAAGACTTTTTATTGGTCCACATGGTAGTGATTTAGCAGCATGTTAGTGGGACCAGGTTCTTCTGGCATTTAGAAGTCCTGACAGTTGTCAAAGGATCGATGGCCGATGTATGTTCACAAGGGCCGTTGTCAGAGCTTGAGATCTTAAGATGACCGTTAGATCTTCCATGTCTATAGTGCTTCAGTGTGTCAGTGGGATTGATGCCACCTCATCTAATTCAGTAGCTTCTGATTGGTTAGCATGTGTCAAGTCATCTTTTTGTCAGTAGGACCAAGTTTTTTTCAACCAATCACAGGTTCTAACATCTCAAAGAATTCGATGGCTGGCGTATAATCTCATAAAGTTTCTCTGACACATGAGATCATGCACCGACTGTCAATCTTACTTTTTTTTGAGGCTCTTATGGTGGGTCCTCATTTGATGACTTTCTTGAATCTGATTGGTCCGCATAGCAATGACCTAGATGTTGCAGTGGGGCCGTGTCAGAATGTCTGCAGGGATGTCAGAAGGATGAAAATCGATGGCTGGCGTATCTTCGTGAAGATTTTTTCTAACACATGAGATTATGTGCCAGCCATCAATTTTGCCAAGTGTTCAAGATTTGTCAGTGGGTCTAGTGCTAGGTCAGGGTGATTTGCCAACTTCTTATTGGTCAAAGTAAAAGGAAAATCTATGGGACCATATTGCCAGGTGTGCTCAGGTGTTCGAATGTGATTGGTTGACCCATGCTGATAAAGATTCATAGGTGGATTGGTGTATCAATGGGGTCTCAAAAAGGAAAGGATCTAGCGACCGGTGTATAAGCGTAAGGAATATTCTAGGGCTATAAGATCATGCGCCCGCCATTAGATTGGAATCAGGTGATTGTGAGTCTGTTGTTAGAGAACTGTCAAGGTATACATCTGCTAAGCGGTTGAAGTGAATAAAAGATTTCCAAGTGGCAGGTCTAGGCCCAAGGTTTAAAAGAGTTCTTCATGACTTAAAGAAGAGAAAAGTCAAGGTGGGTCCTCATGCTGATTTGCTCGCATTTCATTGGCTATTGACTTCCACGGTGGTCTTGACTTGTCAGAAGGTATTTTAAGTCATTTTTTTAGCATGTCATGGCCGTTCATCTACCGGGAAGGGTTTTTGATTGATGGTCACATTTTAAAATGACCAGGCTAGCCGTTAACATTCAAATTTGAATTTTTGCACTGGTTTCCTGCTGGGGTTTTGTGTTCTTTCAGCCACACACAATGTCGGTTAGCTCAGGAATTGATTTCTCAAGATGGTTGAGGTTGAGAGGATGATGGAGGTGACCATTGGCTGATGTTGCAGGGTACTATGCCATGTTCCCACGTTGGGAAGTAATGAAAAGAGTTGGCACCACCTTTGCAAGTAGTACCTCTTCCAGGGAAATAAGATCAAATTTTCAAAGCCTTCATGGCTTAGTGGAGATGTAGGTGGGTAGATGGGTTGAAGTTGTTGTGTCTATAGGTGGACTTAGTCTAGGATCAACATGTAAAGAGAACGATATAATATGATGATTGGTTCTCAGTGATTTTCACAATGGGTCAGCAGTGTGCCTTTAGGGTTTGATACTTTTGTAAAATCTATAACACTAGTTAGGTTAGTTTTGACTCTTGCCTGCATGTAATGGAGGAGGTATTTACTATTTTTGTAGAGCCTTAGTGCAAGGGAGGTTCATTTTGTAAAGGAGAGAAGCCCACTTTTGCAAGGAAGTCATCTTTTCTCAGAAAGCCATCTGTGGTATTTGTTCTACCCTCTGGTTCTTCTACTCTTTGTAATCTCCCATTGATGATCAAGGCATTCTTGAGGTACTTGTGATATTTGTTCTATCCATGTCTTCACTGTCTTGATTATCTCTTATTGGATTGAAGTTTATGAATGTTGTTAAATGGAAATTGGGGTTCCTGGTCCTTCTCATTTTCTATGATTTTGTGTGTTACTGTGTCTAATCTGATTTAGATGTTTTGTGGGTATACTACAACCCCTAGCAGTCTTGTCTCATTCCTACACCTAGTTGCAGAAAAGGATGTTTGCTTGCAGGTCATAAGTTGTGCCTTTTGTTCAGACCTTCCTATGAAACACTTGTGCAAGCCTATCTAGTGAGTTGTGACTTATTAGACCTAATTTCTCCATTGATTTCATCCCTACATACTGAGATCCAAACCCTAATTTTGGTGTGTCACCTAGTAGGTAGTTTGCTTTCAAGTCATTTCCCTTACAAGCATTCCTTCTATCCCTTTCCCTCCAAAAGTTTTACTTTCATGTCAAGAAGCAAATTAAGGTGATTATCTAAGAGGAACCAGCCTAGAACTTGGAGGTTTCATCTCAATTAGCATAGGTCCCACAACCTAGAGATGAATCCAATGTTATACTAGGTTATCAAGACCAAGAGAGGTTGAAACAAAGGGTGCAAACTTAGTGTATAACAATTCTGGCACGCCCGGTGGGACTAGAAGTTATTCAAATTCAAAGATATGCTATCTCTAATATGCAGATTGCATAGTACAGGCTTTTAGAAGTCATTCTATCAAGTATATCTAGCGACTCCACTAGTTTCAAAGATCAAGGCTAATTTGTTCAAAGTTTTATGAGAAAGATTGAGACTAGGAGCTCAAAGCCTACCCAATTTTTAGAGTTTCCCTCAACAAGAAGTCACAAAGGCAAGACAACTCAAAGGACATCCCCTACAAGGAGAGTTCAATAAACACCTCTTGATACTTCAAAAGGGAGACCTCTTCCCTTTCATTCCAGAAGAAGAGGGAGATCTCTAACTAGAGATCTAGAGGAAGATTCCAATCCAGCAACAAATACAGCTCTTATAGTTGTCAATCTTCAGATTCCAGCTCCTACAATGGCAAGATAGTTTGCTTTTGCACCATTCAACCAAGGCAGCCCATTGGCCTTTGCTCAACATCATGATGTGCCTTTGGTGGCACTTAAGAGTATACCTAATTTCACAGGTGAGGGGCAAACAACTACTTTTGAGCACATAAGAGATGTGACCACCATATGCAGCATACACAACATTACTCAAGAAGATGTGGCCACAAAGTTATTAGCAGCCTCTTTAAAAGGTAAGGCTCTAGAATGGTTTAGAACTCTAATTGTTGGTTCTATTACTTCTTGGGATGAGTTAGGGGATGCATTAAGTAAGCATTTTGAGGATAAATCAGATAACTTGTCTCTAGTTGAACAGTTAACAACTATCAAGAGAGACCCTCAAGAACAAATGATAGATTATAATATTAGATTCCTCAAAACATGGAATAGAATCCCAGTCTTGGTGAGACCATCAGCTAACCATGCCTTCCTTTACTATTTGCAAAGCCTAAATGGTCAAATTTCTATCATGATCCAGTCTATGGGTGGTACTTCTCTACCCCAAGCTTTTGACATAGCTGTCAGGGCTGAAAATTGTTTGATCCAAGCAGGAATGATTGCTAAAAGGCCTCCAATGCCCATCTTTCCTAGCCTTCAGCCCATTGCACCTACCCAAGTACCCCCATTTACCCCTATTCCAACCATTTTGGCACCTCAAGCTAGTACTAGTGGCCAAGAGTTAACAACTAGTTTCTCCCAAGAGCTACAAGAGATAAAGAATAGCCAACAAAGTAGTCAACAAGAAATGACTAACTTGTTGCAGGCCTTGACTAAAGAGGTCACAAATCTAAAGAAGTGAGGACAAGGAATCAGACCACCATTTCAAACACAAGGCCAAGGTCCTAGTCAGCAGTATCAAAATCAAGGATAGCCTTATCAACAAAATAGGCCACTGTACCAAGGAGGCTATCAAGGACAAAGGCAAAATTTCAATCAAAGGCCATTCCAACCATATAACCCTACACCTCTCAATTCTGCAAATCTAATGAGGGACATGGTGCCTGGTCAAAATAATATGGCCATGGAAAATGAATGGTGTTTTCCTTGCAGTCAGCCTCACAATGAGGCTACATGTTCAAATGGATGGATGAACCAAGCTCTAATGGTTCAAAATGCCTCACAAGCTCAATTAGAGGTTTCATCCAGTGGGTCAGTTCCTCAACAAGAATCACAATAGCATGAGACTGCTCTCTTTAATTGGGAGAAACTAGACTACAATGGAGTCAATGATGAGGTTGCTTTTGTTGCCTTTACAAGAGCAAAAAGAAGAGCTCAAGACATGGAGAGAGCGGATTCCAACTCCAAAGCTACTACATCTACAGAGCCACTATAGAAAGCTACTCCCAACACACCTAAGGAGGCTCTTGTCATACCAAGAAAAGAGAGCCAGGCTCTCAAGGAGGTAGAGCCCATCATGTCGAAGATACAATAAAGAATACACACTGTGACACCTTATAATATTGTAGACAACATGAAGAAGGTGAATGTCACCATGTCCATGTGGGACTCTTTGGCTCTTCCAGGATAGCCTGAAATTTTGAAGAAGGCCATGATAGAGATAGCAACTCCTCAACCTGCAAAAGAAGCTGCAAAGCTAGTGTTGGTTAACATTGATCAAGAAAAGGAGGCTCCAAGTAGCAACTCCAAAGGCAATGCCACATAGGTAGGAACTCAAAGCCACCTCCCTTTTATGTATCTTTAATCATTAGAAAACCTTTAGTACATAATTGTATGGTAGATAGTGGAGCTACTAGCACTGTAATGCCCAAGAAAGTAGCTGACCAATTAGGACTAAAATATGAGCCCTTCCAAAAGAAGGTTACCCAACTTGATCGATCCTCATTCAATACTATAGGTGTGGCCAAGGATACTAGTCTAATCCTGCATGCTAGTCCTAATTTCTCCATCCTCCTTGATATATATATCATATATCTCCCGGCATTATTTGCTATATGTTTGTCAAGGGAGTTTACAGCTAAGATAGGAGGCTACTTATCTTTTGACTGGTCTCACATGTTATTTCACACAAGATATGGTACCAAGGTTACCATTAAATTAGAGAAATTAGTAGCACACCATATAGAACCATATGTTTCCAATGCCATCAATGGAAACTGCCCTATATTTGATGACAATGACTTCCAAACCGTTAATGAAACAAGCACTAAGATAGGAGATATCCCTGATATTTTTCTAGATGAAAGAACTTCAGAGGCCCAAGAAAGTCTTGTTTGGGATTTTGGTTTGGGAAACTATTTGGTACAGGAAAATGATGTCAAGGAACCAAACCTTATCAAGGAAAGTACTGATTTAGAGGATCAGGGCAATTAGGTTTGGGAATTATATTTTGATGGGGTTAGAAGTAGACATGGTTCTGGTGGTGGTGCTATGCTAGTGTCCCAAGAAGGAGAAAGGTATTATACTACCTTTAGATTCAATTTCTCCTGCACTAGCAACACTGCAGAGTATGAAAGTCTTGTCAATAGACTAGAATGGGCTAGAAGAAGAGGGCTCAAGGCCTTAAAATTTTATGGTGACAGTGAGTTAGTTGTCACCTAGGTGAGGGAGATAAGTGCAACCAAAAATGACACCATGAAAGCATAAAAACATAGAGTTTGGGATGCAATTGAAGATTTCCATGCTTTCAATATTGTTGCTATCCCTAGAAAGTTAAATCAAAATGCAGATAGGTTAGCTGCTATTGGATCCCAATATGATATTCCAAATAGCATTTCAAGAGAAATAGATCAACAGCATATCAAAGTGATTATCAAACCCTCTATTCCTGATAATGATGTCAATTGGCAAGTGTTTGACAATGATGAACAAATTCTGCAATTCTTGTTTGAAGAAGATGTTTTTCTAGAACACAATCAGGATAGGCTATCTCAAAACTATGGTGATCAAGTGATACAACTAAAGTCAAATAAGATACCTAGAGGTCTAGTTACCTTAGAGACTGTCTTCAACAAGGATGATCAGGTCAAGGAAAATAAAGTTGGCCTGGTAGTTCAACAAGAACATTGTGTTGAATTAGAGTTGGAACCAGGTAAGAGCCTACAATTTGGAAAAGTGAACACTGAATTGGAGAAACAAGCTTATACTCAGTTATTCAAAGAATTCAGTGATTTTTTTGCATGGCAATATGAAGACCTCAAGGGTTTTGATCCTACCCTTGTTCAGCACACTATTGAGTTAGAACCAAATGCCAAACCAGTAAGGTAAAAGTAAAGGCCTGTTAATCCTAAGCTTGAGTTGCTTATGCATAAAGAAGTGCTCAAATTGATAGAGAGTGGTATCATCTACCCCATCAAGCATACTAGTTGGGTTTCCAACCTTGTTCCAATCAGGAAGAAGAATGGGGAGCTGAGGTTATGTGTCGACTTCAGGGATTTGAACAGAGCTTCATTGAAAGACTACCATCCACTACCCTCTATGGAACAAATTTTACAATGTGTCTCTAGATCTGAGAGATTTTCATTATTGGATGGCTATTCAGGATATAATCAGATCTTAGTAAATGAAGAGGATCAATACAAGACTACATTTACAACCAAGTGGGGAACCATGGCTTATCAAAAGATGCCCTTTGGTTTGTCAAATGCAGGTGCTACATTTCAAAAGGCAATGGATATGGCCTTTAGGAGCCTAATGTACAAGTTTGTGTTGGTCTACTTAGATGACATAACTATCTATTCAAAGCATGCAGTAGACCACATCAAACATCTGAGGAAGATTTTTGAAAGGTGTAGAGAATTTGGGATATCTCTTAATCCCAAGAAAAATGTGTTTGCAATTCATGAAGGAAAATTGTTAGGATATGTAGTATCCAAAGAAGGAATTACAGTGGATCCTGAGAGAATTGTAGCTATCCTAGAGCTACCCCTACCCCATAACAAGAAAACTCTCCAATCTTTCATAGGAAAGATTAACTTTGTTAGGAGGTTCTTGCCTACATTGCAGATTTACTCAAGCCTTTGACAGCCATGTTAAAGAAGAGTTCAATTTTTGCTTGGACCAAAGAAGGGAAAGTCAATTTTCAAGCCATTAAAGAGGCCCTAATAGGAGCTCCTACCCTCTTAAACCCAAATTTTAGTAAGAATTTCATCCTTTAAGCTTATGGGGGTCATGATGCTATATCTACAATGCTGACTCAAGAAAATTCAAATGGATTGGAGCAGCCTATTGCTTTCTTTAGCAAAGGTTTAGAAGAATATGAATAGAGGTACTCTTTTGTAGAGAAACATGTGCTTGTTGTGGTAAAGAGCCTCAAAAAGTTCAGATATCTACTGACCCATAGTAGGGTACATTTAAAAGTTACTCATCCAAGTGTCAAAGATTTTTTGCTTTCCAAGGACCTAAATGAGAAAAGAGCTGATTGGATCACCAAGGTGATGGAATATGACATAGATATTTAGACTACCAAGCTAGTTAGAGGAAGAGGTCTTTGTGAGCATTTGGTAGAGGATGAAAGTTCAAAGAAATCAGAGAAAATGGATGCATCTCTAGTGGTGCAATCTATAGAAGAACAAGCCAAGGCAACAAGCTGGTTGCCTAATATGATCAATTATTTGAAGACAGGACAATGTCCTGCAGGCCTAGATTCAGCAAAAAGAAGGCATTATAGGTTACAATCCATTCCTTTTGTGCTGATTGATGATGTTCTTTTTAGAAAGGATCACAATGGTGTCCTTTTAAGATGCATAGATTCTAAAAAGGTAGCAGACCTCCTACTTGAGTTTCATGATGGACCTTCTGGAGGTCACTTTTCTCCTAGGACTATTGCTTATAAAATCATGAGGGTTGGATACTATTGGCCATCTATCTTTAAGGATAGTCATGATTATGTCAGAAGATGTATCAAGTGTGCTATGTTTGTAGGAAAAGAAAGGCTTGCAGCCTTACCCCTATAGCCAATCAGAATAGAGAAACCCTTCATGAAGTGGGGTATTGATTTCATTTGGATGATCAATCCTCCATCTAGTGCAGGTCATAAATGGATCATCACTGCTACAAATTATTTCACTAGATGGATAGAAGCAATTGTTTTAAAAGAGGCTAATGAGATTGATGTATTAAGTTTTTATGATGATATAATCCATAGGTTTGGCACTCTTGATTCCATCATTTCAGATAATGCATTGGCATTTACAGGCCTTAAAGTCTCAGAGTGGGCAGTCAAGAATGGCATCCATCTGAATACTAGTTCAAATTATTACCCCCAAGGAAATGGCTTGGAAAAATCCACCAATAAGAACTTAATTAGGATAATCAAGAAGACTCTTCAAGAGAATCAAAGAGATTGGCATACAAAGCTCAAATCTGCCTTGTGGTTAGATAGGATTACCCCAAAGAAAATCATTGGTAATTCTCCTTACATGTTAGTATATGGCAAAGAGGCTAAGTTGTCAATTTCAACAGAATTACCAGCTCTAGACTTAGCTACTCAATATGCCCTATTTGATGAAGAGGATCCCTTATAAATTAGATATGCTTAATTGATGGAATTAGAAGAACTCAGAGGAAGGTCAATGCAAGATATGGAGTTCCACCAGGACCAAACCAAAAGGAGTTTTGAAAAAAGAGCCAAGGTCAGGAACTTCAAGGTTGGTGATATAGTCCTCAAATGGGATGAATTCAGAGCTAGACCTAGCAGGCACACTAAATTTGATTCATTCTATGGTGGGCCATTTGTTATAATAGAGTGTAGAGGATCCAATGCTTTTCAGCTATTGACTATTGAAGGTGATCCCCTACTGATATCAGTCAATGGTTTCCATCTAAAACCTTTCTTTGAGGTTAATCCTTCCTTGTAATCTTTGTATGTTTCCCTATTTTCCTTGCTTTCTAGTTTAAATTTTCAGCTTTCCAAGTTCCCTGAGCACAGTTAGAGCCCTATTCCTCTAAAAAGTTTTGATTTTAGACCCCATTCCCAATGGATGTTCAAGGTCACTAGTTTCCATGTCTAGCAGGCTGACATCCAGCAGAAATCACCAAAATGTTACCCTAATTTTCATATCCATGTAAATTTGGCTAAAATCTATTCTAAAGTCTTTGTTTTACTCCTGCTGAGCATCTCCAAAAATTTCATGGTTCTACCATCCTTCCTCTGGCCTCCACAATTTGTTTTGTTCTCTGGTCTACAAGTCCCAATATTTAAAAAAGTAGCCGTTGTGGTGTTTTAACCCTCAAAACCCTAAGCCCTTGTTCTAATTTGCAGTTACTTTATCGATGGCTTAAGTGATTTATTTTAGCATGTTTGAATAAGAATTTCCTTGTTTTCTAGTTTGCTAAAATTGTTTGGCGGTGTTTCTAAAGTTCTGGGAATTACGTGAATGCCTTGTTCACGTAACCCTCTAAATTTTTGGTGGTCTCAACTAAGGTCATTTGGAGAACTAGCGAATGGTCTTTATTCATGTGTTCACATGATCCAACCTTGGGTTCATTCATGATTCAGTGAACCTCTTGTCCGTGTATTCACCTTTTATGACCATGGTTAGGACTTTCTTCTCGCGAATAAGAATTTCCTTGTTCGTTGGTTCACATAATCCAAGTGTGGTTAACTCTGTAGGCGGGATCAAGATTTTAATCTGACGGTGGTCTATTTTTCGTAAGGAATCTTCAAATGTATCAGGCTTTAAGATTGGCCGTAGATGTGGTATCTGGGTTTTGTGTCAGAGTGGGGTCCCAATTTGGAAGATTTAACGGTCATCTCATCTTTGCATAGGCCATTGTCAGAGTTTGAGATCTTTAGACAACTGTCGATTCTCCTTGGTGACATAACCCTTCAAACAAGCAGGTCCACTACAATGTGTATACAAACAAAGGCTTTTTATTGGTCCACATGGTAGTGATTTGGTAGCATGTTAGTGGGACCAGGTTCTTTCGATGTTTAGAAGTCCTGACAGTTGTCAGAGGATCGACGGTCAGCATATGTTCGCAAGGGCCATTGTCAGAGCTTGAGATCTTAAGACAACCATTAGATCTTCCATGTCTATAGTGCTTCAATGTGTCAGTGGGACCAATACCACCTCATCTAATTTAGCAGCTTCTGATTGGTCGACGTGTGTCAAGTCATCTTTTTGTCAATAGGACCAAGTTTTTTTCAAGTGGTCATAGGTTCTGACATCTCAAAGAATCTGACAGCTGGCGTATAATCTCATAGAGTTTCTCTGACACATGAGATCATGCACCAACGGTCGATCTTACTTTTTGTTGAGGCTCTTGTGGTGGGTCCTCATGTGCTAACTTGCTTAAATC
Organism: Chamaecyparis obtusa; assembly: GCA_027943335.1. Classification (NCBI taxonomy): domain Eukaryota; kingdom Viridiplantae; phylum Streptophyta; class Pinopsida; order Cupressales; family Cupressaceae; genus Chamaecyparis; species Chamaecyparis obtusa. The sequence goes on along the minus strand of BSBK01001523.1, from coordinate 2,215,175 downwards.
TGATTGGTCTGCATAGCAATGACCTGGATGCCACAGTGGGGCCATGTCAGAATGTCTACAGGGATGTTAGAAGGATGAAAATTGATAGTTGCGTATCTTCACAAAGGGTTTTTTTGACACATGAGATTATGCGCCAGCCGTTGATTTTGACAAGTTGTGTTTGCAGGTGGACTCAGTCTAGGATCAAAACACAAAGAGAAAGATCTAATTTGATGACCAGTTCTCAGTGATTTTCATGATGGGTCAACAATGTGCCTTTAGGGTTTGATACTTTTTTAAAACCTGTAACCCTAGTTAGGTTAGTGTTGAGTCTTGCCTGTGTGCAATGGAGGAGGTATTTATTGTTTTTGTAGAGCCTTAGTGCAAGGGAGGTTCATTTTTTAAAGGAGAGAAGCCCACTTTTGCAAGGAGTCATCTTTTCTCAAAAAGCCATCTGTGGTATTTTTTCTACCCTCTGGTTCTTCTACTCTTTGTAATCTCCCATTGATGATCAAGGAATTCTTGAGGTACTTGTGATATTTGTTCTATCCATGTCTTCACTATCTTGATTATCTCTTATTGGATTGAAGTTTATGAATGTTGTTAAATGGAAATTGGGGTTCCTGGTCCCTCTCATTTTCTATGATTTTGTGTGTTACTGTGTTTGATCTAATTTAGATGTTCTGTGGGTATACTACAACCCCTAGAAGTCTTGTCTCATTCCTACACCTAGTTGTAGAAAAGGATGTTTGCTTGCAGGTAATAAGTTGTGCCTTTTGTTCAGACCCTCCTATGAAACACTTGTGCAAGCCTATCTAGTGAGTTGTGACTTATTAGACCTGATTTCTCCATTGATTTCATCCCTACATACTAAGATCCAAACCCTAATTTTGGTGTATCACCTGGTAGGTAGTTTTCTTTCAAGCCATTTCCCTTACAAGCATTCCTTCTATCCCTTTCTCTCCAAAAGTTTTACTTTCATGTCAAGAAGAAAATTAAGGTGATTATCCAAGAGGAACTAGCCTAGAACCTGGAGGTTTCATCTCAGTTAGCATAGGTCTCACAACCTGGAGATGAATCCAATGTTATACTAGGTTATCAAGAGAGGTTGAAACAAAGGGTGCAAACTTAGTGTATAACAACAACACTTGGCAACTTTGATAGATGCCTTAATCCTATATTCTAGGCTTCTTATCCTCACATCTTTTGAGGATCCAAGATCATTCATGATCATCATATTGATTTAACAACCATTAATCATTCTTAGGCCTAAGACATATTAATGACTCAATCTCCCTAACTCCTAGCATTAAGAAATTTAAATAACAACTAACATTGGCTATTTGTGTGACCTTAGTCTTAGTGACTAATTCACCTAGCCAACATAAAACAATACCTTCTAAGGTCCTCAACCAATCTATACTAACTTCTTGACTTGGCTAGAGTCAAGTACAAGCCAAAATTGACTAACTATTAGAGGTTAGCCTAGGTGCCCCTACACCAAGAAATATACTGACAGAAATGTAAAACATAAAAATTCAATGCATACACTTCAAAAGAAACTTCCCTTTATTTATGTTTGTTGTATTTCCATTTTACACACACACTTGCTCTCTTTCTCACATTACATTTTTCTTTTTTTCTTCTATCTCTCCCACTTTGAAATCAATGGAAAAGGGTTCCAAAATGTCAAAATCAGTTACCAAAACAACAAAAATAGGGTGTAAAAAATCATAGCTAAATTGTCTGCAATACATCTCTACAACTTGTCTTCAAAACCTACATGTCTACATCCAAAGCTTCTTTGTTTGCCTCTGCTACCAGAATCATTCCATTGAGACCAAATGTGGCCTTATTTGCTTCCTCTACATCAGTAGGTACTAACCCTTGAAATGTTTTGAGACCAAGTTGAAGGTCCTCATGGGTACTCTCCAAGACACTGATCTTTGGAGTCAAAAAGATTCTTAATTATGAGAGTCTTCTCTAAAAATTTTCCTTTTCCAACTATAGGGTATGGATTTTATCCATGATCCTATTTGCTTCCTTATTTATGTCTAGAATTTTCTTACTTTCAAAATCCTTAGAGAGGTTTTCTAAAGCCTCTTCATCCTAAGCTATAATATCTAATATGCTCTTTAATTTCTTATGTGAAGTCATCCAAAGTCTATATAGGTCTTTTCCATCCTTAAGACAATAGTTGATTTCCCTTGCAATGGAAATCAATGTATTAAGATCACTCTTGATCACATCAAGAGTATCTTTCATCCTTAGCCTTTTAAAGTCATCTACCACTTTTATTCTTTCTTCTTCTTCTAATGTATCAAAATTTTGTTCTACTATACTTAGAAAATTATCTAGACTATTTATAGGATCTGCAATATCTACAGGAAGTGTAATCAAAAACTTACTCAACACTTGTGTTGCTCATTGGATTTTCTTTGAAGTTTTATCATTCTTCTTCTTTGACTTCTCCTTTACATTAGCAAAATCAAGTACTAACCATTGCATGAGATCTGTAATATCCATATCCTCTAAGTTAGTTGGAAGTGATTAGGATCCACTTGCCAACATACTAGGTGTAGAAAAAGGAGTGATAGGTAACAATCCTTTTTCCTATTCCTCTACCTTTTCCCGTTCCTTCTCCTTTTCTATTCCTTTTTCTTCACCTTTTTCTTCTAATATATGTTCTTTTTGAGGTGTTTTCTCCTTTTGTTTCTCTTCTCATCTAATTTTTCTTGAGTGATCTTGGGAGGCTCAAGATTATTTACTATTTCATCAATGTTGACCAAAGTTTTATTTATTTAAAATGGATTGGATGTATCATTCTTTTTGTCCACTAAAATTCCAACATTGTCAATGTAGAAATTAGGCAAGGTAGTATTAACTACCTCTGTCTCCTTTGAAACTTCAGCCTCTTCTATAATTTTGGCAATTGTAGGCTCTGTGGAGATTATTACTAGGGTTGGGGTCCTTATAGACTTTCCAAGATCAGGTCACTCCTCAAGGAGTAGTTTTCCAACCTTGTCATGTGTTTCCTTTTCAACCTCTTCATACTTTCGGGCCATAAACTTAATGATTTTGGTTTTGGTCCTTAGCTTTGGCCTTAACTTTTTAAGCCAATCTCCCATCTCACTCCATGTCATGGTAGGAATATTATGTAAAAGGATATCATGCCTGATCTTGGTGTCTTCATCCAGGTCTCTCTTCTTTATTCCTTCTAAGCTCTTAAATAGGTCCTTACTTATTTGACCTTCTAGTTCAATCAGATTCTTTTTGAAGGAGAGTATGTGCTCCAAAACTATATCTTCTATCTTATTTTTCTCTTCCTCATCATATCTATCAAAATATTTTTCAATGAAGAAAATTTTACCATCATTCACTTCTCTCTTTTGTAGAACTTTCAAGAAGGTTTTGAATAAATACCTTTGTGCTTCTTGGCCTTTCTTTTGTTCTTTCTCTATTGCTTTCTTCATGTCTGCTTCAATTTCCCTTAGGATGGCTTTTTCAAGTTTTTTATCCTTTTCATCTTCTTATTCCTTCTTTTGTTCCTCAGTCTTCTTTGTATCCATTACTTAAATTTCCTCTTCTTTTTCATGTTCTGCAATATTTTTTTTTTTATCCTTCCCATGTGAAGATGGAGGAGTATCAAGTGTTCTCCTTTTCCTTCCTAGTCCACTAGCCATGGCCTTTGGTCTAGCTCTAAGAGGTGTTTGACTCTGTGTAGCTTCTTTAGTATCCTATCTCTATGATGTTATCCTAGTATGTGTAGGAGTGGCATATTTTTCCTTTTATCCTTCTTCTTCAACCTCCACCACTTGAGGTGCCTCAATATTGGGTTGAGGAGGGGGAATATTATATTTCTCCCCAAGTTCTGCCACCTTTTCCCTGACAAACTTCATTTATTCTTTTGTTATACCATGTTGCCCTATTATTTTGTCAACAAGGGACTCAAATTTCTTCTCCTTTCTCCCCTTTACCAGATCTTCCTTTACTATTGTGTATTTCTCTTCATATGTGCCCCATCTAGGAACATTGGGGTCGTTAGGGGATTGTAGGACATGTTGGATGTGAAGCTCTAGAATGGTATAATCAACTTCATAGCCCATAGGGGTATCCCATGAAGTTATAGGTTCCACTGCTTCAAAACATGTGATGTTAGTTTCAACCATGAAACATATATCATTTTAATAGTTTCAACTAGTCTACAAGGGATTCTTTCCCTTTCATGCATTTTCTTCTAAAATATTTTCATCATCCCTGCAACTTTAGCATACCTATTTTGCTCATTACTTCTCCTATAAAAATCACTAATCATCTGCATAGAGCATCTATCATATCTCCATAGGTACATGTTAGGAAATCTTCTCATAACATGAAAGAATATATACATAATCAGTGATCCAAATCTAAAATGTGTTGTCCTATTTTTCTTTATTCCTACAAAATTTTCCATGAACTGATGTCTTAGGACCTCACATAGGTCATACTCTTCATCCTCAATTACCAAATTATTTTGTATGCCATGTGAACAAAATTGGCTGACACACTATTTATTTTTTTGCTATATTAGAATTTATATCCCAATATCTTTGCTACTAACTTGACATCTTGTGCGATGTCATTTACAGTCATGGCTCTTTTGTTCCATTTTCTTTTTGTCAATTTTTCTACTTCAAATCTTGTGTTTTTCTTTGCAGTAGGTATTTTACTTGTCATAGGTAATCCAGTAATCTCATGTAATAGTTTCTTGGTGATCTTGGATGGGGTTCCACCAATCCATATGAATTCATCATGTATCCTACTTAATACAATCTTAATCTAGTCTAATTCATCAAATTAAAATCTCTCCATGTATTTTACTACTGGCAACCTGTGAACTTTCCTACATTCTTCTCTTAGGGGTTTTTATGCATTGTATAACCCTAGCTAGCATTTCATCATAAATCTCTGATGTGCCTATAAATTCAATCTTATTGTGTATGTATGCCCTGATGTCTTCAACATGAAGAACACCAACTGGGATGTGCAAAAATGTACCCTCTTGATCCTCTTCGATAGATTTGAAGGGATGACTCTTAAATTTGTACCTATTCCTCTCAAGTACATTAAAGAACTTAGGTGTATCCATACTGATTACTTTATTACTACAATTGATAAAGGTTTCTTGACATAATCATAAATACCTAGCTCGCAAGGCCATGTGATGGTTTTGCGAACATAGCTACAAACATTTCAAGCTCCAATTACTACTCTAGACTCTTGAATTCTCTTTGATCTTCATGTAAATGGTAGGTAATTTGACCACAATGTTGACCTTATAGACAATTTGGCACAAATCCCAAAAACTTCCCATAAAGTTACAAGAAACTAGTGCGGGCTCAAACTGGTAGACCTTCTCATAGACATCTCCAAATCTAATGCAATCTTGTCCAAGATCACACAACATAGTAACTAATTTGTCTTCAAATTTGTACAACTTAAATCATCTAGATAGGGGCTCTGTATCTAACTGGTGTTAAACTTTCATACTCCCCCTAAGGCATACATTTCCCATCATAAAGATGGTGAAGCAATATACCCTAGAAATGATTCAAAAAGACTCTTAGGACTCTTGTGAATGCTTGCATTCTATTCTTCATCTTTCTTAACCTCAAATTCCATAGGTTCATTCTGTTTGACCCATTTCTCCTTAAATTTTTCTTTTAGTTCTGCTAGATCTTTATCTTCTTCATTCAATTCTTTTTCCTTTGTGAATGGTCTGAAGGACTTCTTCACTGGTCCTTTAAATCTATAATACTTTGCTACATGTCCATCATTGTTACACTTAAAACATGTCACCTTCTTCTTGGGTTTCAATTGACTGCAGTCAATTTGCAACTTGCAATATTTGGCAATATTACCAAAGTTGTTGCATTTGTAACACACAATCTTTCTAGGTCTGGCAATAGGTTTCTTAACTTCTTCAACTATTTTTTTAGCTTCATCCTTGTTGGGATTAGAAACATTGTCTTGCATAATATCATTAGCTTTGATTGTTTCCTTATCCTCAGATTGCCTAAGTTCAAAATTTTTACTACATTCACCTTTTTCTATATTTGCCTCATTCAAGATTTTTTCTTTTTTCTTCTTAAGAAAATCATTCAAGTGATCATATGTAGCTCTGCTAGATCTCATATCTATTTTTCTGCATTCTCTTATCTTGTGTCCATACAAGTAACCATTAAAAAAAAAACCAGAAAACTTGGGCTTAGGAATACCTTTTTTAGTTGATTTCTTTGATTGATTTTCATGACTTCAATCCTTGTCATTGTCCTTGCAAGGAGGTATCTCAATTTATTCTATCACAACCTTAGATTTTGACTTCTTAGGTGAATCAAGATTCACCTCAACTCTATCTTTCCTTTGGTCCAAATTGTCATTAAATCCTACAAGTCTCTTGTCTCCAATAGGCTTCTGCATGTCAATTTTCTAATCAAATTTCTTTCTTCTCTCATGAAGTTTTTCTATGCAACCTTTAGTTTGATCAAGTTCACTAGTAATGGTGATGCATTATTTCTCTACCTTGTCATATTTTTTCTTTAATGTATTCAAATCACTTTCCAAATTTTTCAACCTATCCCTTGTATTTGATAGTTCATTTTGAAACTTTTTATTTTCTTCCTTTTCAACTTCAAGTTCTTTGATCAGGTTCAATTTTGTGGCCTCCAATTCATCCTTCAAGGAATCCTTTTCATGTTTCAATTGCTCAATCTGATCTTGATCTGATAGCTCTTTAGTTTGTGCTTCCATGAGATCGTCTCTCAATTTTCTTTCATGTTCAATTGGTTGTTTCAAATTCTTGATAAATGCATCTACCTTCCTTAACTTGTACTTTAGATCCACTCTATATGCATTAGCAATATCCACATCTTCTAAGGCATTACATAATTTTCAATTTTTCCAAATCCATCTTGATCTCCCCAAAGTTGTTAAGCTTTTCCTTCAAGGGTCTAATGCTCTAATACCAATTTTTAGGATTTGGTAACACTAAGAGGGGGGTGAATCAGTGTTATAGTTCTTAATTAAATTCTTCACCTTCTTGAACCAACAGATAAAGATATAATAGAAAATGAATAACCATGTAGCAAGGATAAACATAAAAGAACTCATAACACCATATTTGTTTTCAAGGAAACCCTATTAAGGGGAAAATGTCGATGGGGATAGTACCCACTAAATTTTGCACTATGAATCTTGAAACCCTGTTAGGAGTTCTACCCCTAGTAGGAGCTGATTATTATAATATAGGCATATCCTTGTTAGGAGATGTATATGTGTGTGTGAATTTTGTACCTAGCTGTAGACATAACACTTCAGTAAAACATTAGAGGTTAGCAAAAACTGAAATCTACAAGTAATTGAAACTATGCTAACCATGCAATTTACTACCTTCTAGTAGGTGCGAGTATGATGTTCTCAGATTGGAATCGAGATCAGTGACAATGCAACACCTAAACGAAAGATTTGAATGCAAAATATGAATATGAAATGAATGTAGATTAATCTAGATTTTTGTATTTTCTATGCAATAATATGAAAAACTGTATGAATCTTATCTAGAATGGAATTGAAATGATATGCAAATTAATCTAAGAATTATATGAAGATGAATGCAAAAGTATGCAAAAGCTATGAAAAATTATGAAATGATCTCACAAAATTGCCTGTCACAAAAGCTTTGTTCTTCAGTTGTAAATTCGCCAGAGTAATTGTGCAAATTCGAGAGATATGAGATTGAAAGCTTGAGAGATTTAGAGAGCTTGTGAGATTTTGAGAGATTGAAAGCTTGTTTTTATAGAAATCCAAGGCTTGAGGATGCAAGAGAAAAGCCATAAATCACTCTTGATAAACTCGGGTTGATTTTTGAGTTAACAAGAAATTAAGAATAAATAAACTCATAAAATCATGAAAAAAGTAGTTTTTATCTCAAAATAGAGCTTCAATTTTTTTCAACTCATCATTAGATGTTGAGATTAGAAAGTTAACAAATTGAAATTGAAAATTGATTTAAAGTTAACTGCTTTTCTGATTGTGCATGATTTAATATGAATTAATTTAATAAATAAAGTGATTTATTTTCCACTTAACTGATTTTGAATTAAAACAATTGATTTATGGGTTAATCAATTATTAAATCAAACTTTATTCTAATTAAATCATTAAATTTGACAACTTTGATTTTAAATCAATTAAATAAATATCCAATTAATTGTTTGTAGGAATTTTGATTTATTGTCAAAATAAAAACAATATTAATTAGGAATAAATGCAATTAAATCTAATTAAATAATTAAGTGGCGGAATTAAATTAATTAATTAAATATTCATCATATTCAATTAATCAACTTTAGGATAAATAATAACATTTATCACCAAATAATATTTAATTAAAGATAATTAGATAAATTAAGAATATTTAAGAAATATTCCCTGATGTAGAATTAAGATAAAATCAATTAGGATTTCGATGTGAAGATGTGCCTTAGGGTAGGACTTTTGTATCAATTTCATTTGATGTGTCGATAGAGGAGGTTAATGAACCTATAGCCCATTTTTGGGGTATTACATTTTGCCCCTCTTTGAATTACTGTGCGAAGCGCAGTTGTTCAAAGATAGTCTATGTATGATAAAGATGTTTGAGACTGATTTGAAAGATTTGAAAGATTAAATGATTCTGAGATAGAAATCGATTGAGAGATTGGAAAAAGATGTCGACCCAGGCCCAGGATGACCAGGAATTGAGATGATGCTAGCTATATCAACAATGAACCAGTGATTACGAAGAAGTGTCAAAACACCTGATTCTGAACCTTATGATTACGAAGAAGTGAGTGACCTAACCCTAGGTCCAGGTTGACCAGGAATCAATATTGGTATCACATCTGAATACTTCAGTTACGAAGAACCAAGGAAATAACACAATTGAATCGATGGTTACAAAAAGCTAATACAGTTTACAAGATTAAAGATTAGGATACCAGATTGATATGGAACTCAATGAATCTGATATGTCCCAAGTGATAATAGATTTTTCCCAAGTGATGAGCATTTTAGATGAGTCAGCAACTAGACGTGGTTGTTGTCTTGATCATTGAGGAAAGAATTTTAATTTTTAGATTTAGATTTACAGACTTGAATGATGTGTAATACCATGCCCCCTTCGGGATTAAAATTGAAATCTGACAAGAAAAATCAATGTTATAGTTTAGAAGCATGTTAATTGATTTGAGAAGTGGTTATACACATTCAAGAATGCATTCTACATCATTTTAGAGGTCTAGAAGACCAAGTTTGACTAGGTTTGACCATGAGTTGACCAAGTTGAAATTTCAATAGTTTGATGTAAGATAGTTAGTTAAGTTGAATACTGGATTTCTATGATGATTGAAGGTTGATTGTGCAAGCAGTTGACAATATAAACGATCTCAGATTTTGATTTTGATCCCGAAAAAGGATTCTACTTGCTATTTCGTTGGATGGACCTTTGTGTAAGATTCGGCTCTTGTAGTCATGTTTAGCATTTTTGGTTTTGAAAAATCATTTAAGTGTTCAAGCAATTTGTGAGATCATGCAAAGTGCAAAATGAAATGCAGAAGGAAATGCAAACCTAGGACCTAGGACCTAGTCACTGATCATGTGTCGATTTGTTCTCATCATTGAAATTTTAGATAACTAGATAAATCAATACAATGCCCCCTAGTTATGAAACCATAGACATATGAATATTGATTTGTATGCGCAAGAATCAATACAATGCCCACTGGTTAGACAACCATGGACACATGAATATTGATTTTGTTTTTAGAATGTCGGATTAGATATAAGCACTAAGGCATAAATGCCAGGATGACCTTAATATCATGTCCATTTTGATATAGCAATTTGTATAAGCATCAAAACAAAAACATCATGATGACCAAAATATGCCTTGCGTTCAAACACATCAAACAATCAAGAGATCATTCTAAATCCAGTGTGAATTACCTGTAGTGACCCTTTATCGCTCACATCCTTAGGCAAGATCGCGTTTCACAGTAGGAGAAAGAACTCACTCAAAAAGACAATAGTTAGATCAAACTTCTTTGAATTTTCTAGGTATCAATGGTCGAGGTACTCATGGCCATCCAATTTGAAATAGAGGCTCTTATAGACAGACACCATTTCAATCCAAAATTAGATTTTCACATACAAGTAAAAAACAAAGAAAAGATTATGCCCCCAGTCATCACTCCCTAAATCTTGTAAAGGACATCATCAAAGAGCTCAAAGGGACAAAATATGCAAAAATCTTAATGTGAATCAGTAAGCATACAAGGATATAAAAGCATGTAAAAAGCATAGATTGTTTGATGTTTGATGTTTGATTGCGTTGTTGTAGATGCAAAATCCTTTCTAGAGAAGAGACTGACTGACTGACTTAGATAAAGCTTCAAAGGAATCTGACTGGATATGATACGTCTAAGATACATTGGAGGCCATAGGATATGACTTTGATTGCCCCCAAGTTTGAACATTGATAGGATATAGATGCTTTAGCTGATTGGTGTACAGACCGACTTATTGAAAATAGGAATGCGTAAACAAACTGGGAGATATGTACAAACTAAAGCAAGACTGAAAGTTGGGAAAGACCAAGATTGCGTTGATAGATGGAGCATTTTGAACAAGTGACGCCTGATTGTCAGGTTTTCACCATCTTGGTAAAGATTCTATTTTTGCTACCAAGGTACCTGTTTCCAGGTTTTCACCAAGGCACTTTTTTTCTTTTTCTCATTTTTTTTGTATTTTTCATTTTTTCAATTTTTTTGTACTTTTCCACTTTTTGATTTTTTTGTATTTTTTATTTTTATTTTTATTTTTTTTGTGAATCATCAAGGTGCCCATTGCTAGGTTTTCACCAAGATGTTCATTTTTTCAGGACTTTTTCCAATTTTTATAATTTTTTCAAGACATTTTACCATAGACTGAATGCCTTAGGCATAGAATTTCTTCAAATGGAGAATGTTGATTGGTTCTCAAAGCTATTCTCCTTCAGTTGTTGAGAGTTGATACACACCAGAGCCAAAAGTAGCAGTGATTACAAAGGGACCCAGCCAGTTGGGTTCAAACTTCCCCTTGCGCTCTTTATGTGATTGATTTTTAGGATTCTCTCTCAAGACTAGATCGCTGACCTGAAATTCTCTGTGTCTGACTTTCTTGTTGTAGCCTCTAGACATTCTTTTCTGATATACTTTGAAATGTTCATACGTTTCTTGTATGTGCTCATCTAGTAGTTCAAGTTCTTGCAACCTAGACATTTTGTAGTCATCATTAATTACTAGACCATGCATTCTGATTCTTAGTGATGGAATTTCAACCTTAATAGGCAATACTAATCAATATGTACAATGGATTCCCCTGAATAGAATGGGCATCAAACTCTCAAGCAAGATCACATCGTGTAGTCCCAATGTCTAGCAAGGTGGAGAACAAGAGGGATTAGCAAGCTAGTGGAAGAGATGGAAGACAAGAGAATGAAGGATAATGAAGGGAAGAAATCCTCAAGGGCAAACTCCTCAAGGGTACCCAAGATAGGGAAAAAAATTTATGTAAAGCACATTTGGACAAGCAATGAAATGCCAGCATAGGATAAGTCACAAAAGCATAATGCCAAAGAAGGAAAGGATATAGTCCAAAGGAGTAGACATGTCAAGAGGTTTCAAAGCATCGTGTTCTACTCTTTTTTTATTAGATCAAGACCAAAGGGGAAAAAGATAGCAAAAGGCTAGAATGAATGGAGGAAAATAAATATGAAGGCTAAACATGAAGGGAATGAAAGCAAGATCATCGTAAGATAGCTCACAAGATAGCCAAATGTTCGTGTATAGATCAACATTGTCAAGATCAAAGAGAGAAGATGGAATGGATGAAATATGTAGAAGAATTACGCATGATGCCTGATTGCTAGGTTTTCATCATGGTACTTATCAAAGGTGCCACAAGGGAGTGATTTCACCATAGGATGAATTTATTTCTCTTTAATTTTGCTACCAAGGCACCTATTTCCAGGTTTTCACCAAGGCACATTTTCAATTTATTTTTTTTATTTTTATTTTTATTTTTGGAAGAAGGCAAGATTTTTAGATAATGCTCTTTGAAAGGATAAACCATGATATAACAAAGATTCAAAATAATATGGTCAAAGATGTTGATAGAGAAAGGAAGATGGAAGAGAAAAATGGAGGATAAGGTTTTATGTAAAGCGAGTGAGGTTGGAAGATAGGAGGAATAGGCAAGTGAGGAAAAAGGATAGAAGGTAGGAGGATAATGAATGGAAGGATTGTGAAAAGGTAGATGGAAAGGAAAGCAAGATCAACATCAACACACACCTTGAAGGGTGGCGAGAGGATGGAGGAAATGTGAATGAAGGAATACGTGAAGGAATATGGTGAATGGATAGTAGAGGTTGTGGTTTAGGCACGTGGAATGGAAGAATGTTTTTGGAAGAAGATGAAGTGGAAACCTTTGGAGGCTTGAATGTCAACTTCACTTGTTGCTCAACACCAAAATCTTTCAAGAGAGACTTTGGAATCCATATATTTGTAGGCTTTTCATTTCTTTTTGATAATCTAGAGATAATATCTTTAATGATGAATTTTGGAACCCATACTTGTCTTGTAATTTTTTTCTTAGATATCTCTTTTGACTTTATGCCTCCATGTCGATTAGAGGAGACATGGTGATCTTCTCTTTTTGATGGATTCTTGTATTGCTTCTTTTTCTTGTATTGAACATTCAAGTTACTTCCAAAAGACTTGGGACTTGTGGAAGAAGAAGGAGGATATGACTGGTTTAGATGATTGGGTGGATGAAAAGGATTCAAGGGTATGCATCTATGTTGATCTTGAGGAAAGATGGGAGATGGAGGGATGTAAGGACCCAAGATGGATGGTAAATTAGGAGAGTTAGGAGGGGAAATTGAAGGGACATAAGGACCCAAGATGGAAGGTAGATGTGAAGCCCTTAGTAGTGGTGGAAGAGGTCCAAGGATGGAAGTGGAAGACACAAAAGGATAATCAACAAGTTCATAAACATTTATATGACAACCAAGGACATCAGCATCTTTAGAGTGAGCATTAATATTTTCAATAGAATCATGGACATCTTGAATATGAACACATTCTTTGATAGGATTGTTCAAAGCTTGCAAAGACCTAGGAAGAGTAGAAAGTGGAAATGAACATGGAGTGGTAGAATAAGAAGATGGAAGACTTTGATCTTGAAAAGGATCTTTGGATAGCATAAGCACATAATTTTTCTCTTGATTTTCAATAGGCTTAACATTGGAAGTAACAACACCATTTTTACCAACCTTAATGGAAGTCTCATCTTTGGAAATTGGAAGTGGGGTAAGGTTATTTTGATTGTCAATAAGCTCAATGGTGTAAGTAGTTGCGTGATCTTGCTTAGGAGAAGACTTAAGACATGGTGGAATGCATGAGAAAGGGTGTTTAGGATCAAAAGAACCCTGAAGTGGGTAAGAGACATCGTGAAAAGGATTGAATGGCATGGAGGGTTCTTGATCTTGATCTTTCTTTATGTTCTTTTCTTTATCATTTTTAGAGTCCTCTTGACATGGAGCCACTTCTAAGGACAAGGAAGCATGTTGGAATTGTATGGAAGACTTTGGAAGAGATGGTGAAGGACTAGCTGAAGTAGGAATTATAGCATATAAAAGCTTAGGCTCTTTAGGTTTAGCATTATTGAAAGTATTTGCAGCCAAGTGAAGGTTAGCTTGAGTTTCTTTAAGAGGTAGCCCTTGAGGATAACTATAGGAAATGACATGAAACATATTAGGACCTTTGGTGGATGAAGGACTTGTGAAAGATTTGATAGGCTTGGAAGCTTTAGGAAATGTATGGGTATTGGAGGAAGTAGGGGATGGAAGGGAACTATCACAAGATAAAGGTTCAGCATTAACATGATCTTTCTTGAGAGTGTAATCTTTATTTTCAGCATGAGAGTTCTTAGAGGAGAGATCCTTATAGTATTGACATTTATAATCAGCTCGGTAAGCTTTCTCTTCCTCAATAGAAGTAGATGTATCATCTAGGTACAATTCACAAAAATCATCAAAGTCTCTTTCAAAATCAGAATCATATGGATCACCATCATGATCTTTCCAATGTGACGACCCATTTTTAGTAAGCACGAGCACATGACAAGGAGGACTCTTAGGAACAAAGGTGTCATAGGTATCATTATATTGTTCATCATCATAGTCATCAAAGATGGGTATGTCACTTTTCATGGAAGATGTATCATAAGGATTGTCATGTTGCTCATTATGGTATGTCTTGAGAAGAGAAGTAATACTCTTGGGAGGATTAGAAGAGGGACGAGATCATGGAGAAGAGGAAGGTGAAGACCCAGTGGAGGAAGAAGATGAGGAAGATGAGGAAGAATGAAAAGACTTAGAAGATGAAAGATGTTTGGAAGAAGGAGGTCATGACAGGATCATGTGTATGATCCTAGCAAAGGCATCTGATTTAATCAATTTTTCTTTTATTTTTATCATAAACTTATCACTCATGGGATTTTTGGAGGAATAATACTCTTCGAATTGAGCAATGAGTTCGACATCATCCCTTTTCAAGAGAGGTTCCATAACAAGATAGTTGAAATTCATGGTTCTAGAAGAGGAGGAATCAAGCATGGAAGTGACAGAAGAGATGAATAGAAGAAAGTAGAGTAGATAATAAGAGGAAAAGAATCAAGAAGACGTGAAGAGTTTAGGAAGAAGAGAAAGGATGGAAATGGGAGACTAGGAAGACATGGGAGATGTGGAAGAAAGAAGACCAAGAGTCATTTTGTGCAACTTGATACCATTTAAGTTCATTTGGATGTTGAGAAACATGTTATAGCACCTAAGATCTAACCCGAACTGACCAAGGACGACTAGAAATGATAGGAATCAGCTCACTATTTTGACAAAATTGCAAGACAGGTCCGCGTGAGAAAAGGAAAAAGTTTGACAGTTTTGGTACAATTTTTGA
The DNA here is from genome assembly GCA_027943335.1 of Chamaecyparis obtusa. NCBI lineage: Eukaryota > Viridiplantae > Streptophyta > Pinopsida > Cupressales > Cupressaceae > Chamaecyparis > Chamaecyparis obtusa. The sequence goes on along the minus strand of BSBK01001523.1, from coordinate 2,200,122 downwards.
GGCACATATTTCAAGACAAATATTTTGAGACATAGCACTGGCTGTTCTCTAACAAAATATTTAGTTCTCACTCCAAAAAGGGATTTTTGCTCAGATTTTGCAATTTTTCAGTGTTTCAGTATCAGATTGTTATGCAAATTTTGAAGATCTGTGTAACAGTTTGTTTCAAGTAACCAAGAAGATATCAAGCATGCAAAATAGTAAGAAAGGGAAGCAAGCAATCATCTAAAAACAATGAACAAGGGAAAAAGCAACCTTGCACATGAACAAGCAATAGTGACTTATTGTGCTAATCCCTAGAAATACTACTTGTGTATGTTTCAAAAAGTTTTTCAATAACGCACATATTCCTAGAAAATGAAAAATTGGCCTCACTAGGGTTTGCAGTAATGGTCTGACTCTAAAACTTTTGTGATCTCAAGAGGGTGAACTCCAATCCAAGCACACCAGGGTTTTGACACATTCTGAGAATTTAATCAATCAAGAGTTGCTAGGGAGATCTGACAGCCCAACAAGAGACCACACCTGTGAAGATATCCTCCACAAGGACATTTATATAGTGGTTGTTGCTACCACGGTGAAAATGGCTATTACTGCTTGAGGTTTCATCCATGTGGTTGACCCAATAAAGGGAATGTCCACTATGGTTAACCCTCTCTAAAGGTGACTCACAAAAGATACAACAGGGGGACTAGATCAGATTCAAGGATCTGGGTTTCTGGTACTATCCAAAAAGGAAGTAGAGCATAATCCCCTAACCTCTTCACTTCACCAAGACAAAGCAGATAGATTAATCTGACACGCTAAGACCAAAATTATCTCACAAATATCTATGATTTCAACCACTTATGATCTATCAACCTCTCCGGAGAGAGAATGTATCAATCAAAAGTTGAAGATGCACAAATCTAGTAGAACACAAGACAATCCCAGTAACCTCCCTACCTACAAGGGGATCTTTCGTCAAGAAGAGCTTCGCATGCATGAACAAGAAAAAGAAGCCTAGTCTCTCAAGATCATCCACAAATAGTGTTCATAGGTCCTATTTACTATGTGTAACATATATGCAGAAAGCAAATCTATGTTCGTTTTATAGCCCAAAATGAAGTCTGTGATATGAAAGCAGAAAAAGTCGCACAAGCTTGACATATGAGAGTTTGTTTTATGTCCAAATCAAAGTGTTATCAGATTGAGAAGAATACCTAAGTTCCTCGTAATGCGTTTAGTATATTTTACCTAATTTTTAACTTTGTTGAGCAATCCCGCGCAAGCAAGCCACGAACTCTCCGACAAGAAAACAAGAAAATGAGATATGCAATGTATATTCAACTTATGAAAACCATAGGGTTAGATCTAAAAATCAATTTTTAGGAGTAATAATAACCAGCAATGAATCCAAATGACAACTCATATCATGCATTGAATTATATGAAAAATAAGTGCATACCCATCACAAAAATTTTATTTTTTTTGCATTTGACCTAGTCAACAAGATCTAATTTTTTTGATATGATTTCGGCCACAAAAATAAAAATGCAAAATAAAGACCCCTTCTAGAAAATAGAGAGCTTTCCAAAAATGTAAAAATTTTAGAAAAATCTCTTCATTTTGTGCCCTAGAGACCCATTTTACCAAAATAGACCAGTTTTTGTAAATTGACTATTTGAGGTATTATATTGCATCCAAATTTAAAACACAAAGAATGGACCCCCTGTAGAACTTAAAGAGCTTTCCGAAAATGTAAAAATTTCCAAAAAATATGCTGATTTGAGAGATATGAGATTGAAAGCTTGAGAGATTTAGAGAGCTTGTGAGATTTTGAGAGATTGAAAGCTTATTTTTATAGAAATCTAGGGCTTGAGGATGCAAGAGAAAAGCCATAAATCACTCTTGATAAACTCAGGTCGATTTTTGAGTTAACAAGAAATTAAGAATAAATAAACTCATAAAATCATGAAAAAATAGTTTTTATCTCAAAATAGAGCTTTAGTTTTTTTCAACTCATCATTAGATGTTGAGATTAGAAAGTTAACAAATTGAAATTAAAAATTGATTTAAAGTTAACTGCTTTTCTGATTGTGCATGATTTAATATGAATTAATTTAATCAATAAAGTGATTTATTTTCCACTTAACTGATTTTGAATTAAAACAATTGATTTATGGGTTAATCAATTATTAAATCAAACTTTATTCCAATTAAATCATTAAATTTGACAACTTTGATTTTAAATCAATTAAATAAATATCCAATTGATTGTTTGTAGGAATTTTGATTTATTATGAAAATAAAAACAATATTAATTAGGAATAAATGCAATTAAATCTAATTAAATAATTAAGTGAAAGAATTAAATTAATTAATTAAATATTCATCATATTAAATTAATCAACTTTAGGATAAATAATAACATTTATCACCAAATAATATTTAATTAAAGATAATTAGATAAATTAAGAATATTTAGGAAATATTCCCTGATGCAGAATTAAGATAAAATCAATTAGGATTTCGATGTGAAGATGTGCCTTAGGTTAGGACTTTTGTATCAATTTGATTCGATGTGTCGATATAGGAGGTTAATGAACCTATAGCCCATTTTTGGGGTATTACAGTATACAATAAGATCTTTATTGAGGAATCGACCCTGTTAAAGCTCCTAGCCCTATTAAAGTCAAACAAACCCTATTAGGGGTTTACAATAGGTGCAACAAGACTTACAAAAAATCTATTGTCTTGAATGAGTTAACCTTTATTCCTGGAAGAACTCGGCTTGTTCTCCTTCTTCTTGATTTTTGCTCTTCCTTTTAGATGCCTTCACAATTCTCATCTAACATCCATCAATTATCATCATCTCATCATCACACAATTATACAAAAGTGTTTGTATGCTTATACCATGTTAGAAGTATAATTACAAAATCTAGTCAGCATTGCTCTAGCTAAACATCATATTAATTCAAGCACATTTGAATGCTTTTTAAAAATCCTCAATTGGCCTCAAATACAAGATGGCATCCAAAAATAACTTTCTAAATATTCACAAGGTCGGCCTCAATGATTGCTAACATGTTATGCTCTATTTATTATCTTCACGTCCAATCAACTAAACATATCTCTTCGATCCTTCAATATTAACACGTGTGACCTCACATGTGTGTTCATTGGTGTCCTGCAAGTAAGTCATTAAGATTGTGAGTCTTAATACAACTTATGTGAAGCTTGCTAAGCTTTTGTGTCGGACTGGGTTATTTGAACAGTCTGTGGACTTAGGCATTTTCCATTCATCATCTTCATTCAAACATATGCATCATATCTAATATGTGCGACCATAAAATTGATAAGTGTTTCCATAAATGACAACATTCCATATATGTGAATGTTCATATGTGTGCATGTGTTGACCACTTGCCAACATAAACCTTGTTTGATTTTCTCTTTTAATTTCTTATGGGTGTTCTCTCCCAACACAATATGTAATAAGTCCCACTATGATTGATGAGTGTAGGATTGAGAAAAAGTATGAGAAACTTGCCCCAATCTTCACAAAATGATGATGCAAATGAGAAATATTAATCTATGATGAATGCAAGGTTAAACTAAGAATAAGATGCAATATTGAAGTAAACTAGATTCATTCCATTATGTAACATGTGATATTTACATTATCTAATAGATGCAAGAAGATACAATAGAATGACTATGTTACAAATGATGTCTATATCTCAAATGAGGAGTGGGGCCTCCTTTTATAGAAATTGAATAGGATTTGATGGAGGAGATTAAGAGGCAAAAGAATGGATGACCAAGATTAAGAGGTAAAAGGGGACTGACTAAGATCAAGAGGCAAAAGAAATGAGTGGCTCGGATTAAGAGGCAAAATAAAAGTCAAACTTCACTTTTAGAGGGAAAGAGGAATTTGAAAATTATTGGAGGAGAAAAAGGATAGAGAGGTGGATACCTTGGAAAAGGTGATTGTGCACATGATTAGAGGTAATCTACCGTTTAATCAAGATTAGAGGAATATTAAAGCAAAAAGTAAGATTAGGAAAAATGGAGAAGGGATTAAATTAAAATAATGTTAATTTAATAAAGGTTTAGAAGAACTTTAGGCTAGTGGAGGAATAAAATAAATAAAATTTAGTTTATATTAAGAGATGGATGGAATATATATTAAAATAAATTTAATATATTATAGTATTTATTTATAAAATTTAAATACAAAGGGAAAGTGAATTTATTTAATTAAATTGGGTTTAATTAAATAAATAGAGGAATAGGAAAATATAGTTCATTAATAAAAATCAACTATAATGTTATGGGAAAATATTAATAAAAATTAATATTAGAGTGCAAAGGACAATTTTGGGTGTCTACAGTTTTATCTCAACCAAAATGTCTAGCCAATCCTCCACTATGTTTTTCTCTGACTAGGTTCCCCTTCATGGAATTATTTGGAATGCACAAGTGGCTTCCTTTGACTAACATACCATCTTGGGTTATAAAATCCAACCATATGGTCCTATCTAGATTAATGGGTTCTATGCAAGCTCTCCACGCCTCTTCAAAATCAGGATCCTTAGGATATAAAATATTGAGTTCATGTAACCCAACAAATTTGATCTGCATCTCTGTCAACAATTTTTTTCTCTGACTCAAGGCATCTACAACTCTATTATAATTTCCACTCATATGCTTCAAAAAATTATTTGTAAATTTGCAAAAAATTAACTTATTTTAAATTCTTTTAATTCAACTTTCCTTGACTATTCAAATATTGTAAAGCTTAATAATCAACAAATAAAACAAACTCTTTCTAGGGAAAAGGTAATGTCTCCACTTCCTCAATGGATGAACTATAGCATAAAAGTCATGATCATAAACAAAAAAAATTTATCTGCTCTCATTAAACTTCTCTTTAAAATAAGCAATAGGTTTACCTTCTTGACTCAAAACAACTCCAATGGCATTGCCACTAGCATTACAATCTACTTGAAATACCTTATTAAAATTTATAAGTGCCAAAATGGGGTGTTCTATAACTTTTCTTTTTCAACAAATTAAAACTCTTTGCTTCTCTCGCTATCCACTTAAACTCTTTTATATCCCCTCTCATTGTTTCAATTAGTGGTCCACAAATACTACTTGAATTCTTGATAAACTTTCTATAAAAGCTAGCCAAGCCATTAAAAGATCTTACCCCATTAGAACTCCTTGGAGTAGGCCATTCAAGGATATCCTTCACTTTCTCTAGGTCCATTTTAAGACTATCTATCGAGACAACAGATCCCAAAAAGACTAACTCCTTCACAAAACTACACTTCTTCAAGTTAATCAACAACTTTTCTTCCCTTAAATATTCAAAGACCCTATTAATATGCATTATATTATCTTCTATTATCTTATAGAAGATTAGACTATCATCCAAGTAAACAATGAAAAACTTACTCAAAAATTATTTTAGTACATTGTTAATGAGCTGCATGAATATGTTCAGTGCATTGGTTAGCCCAAAGGGCATGACTATCTACTCATACAATCCCTCCTTTGTCTTGAACGCTATTTTACATTCATCTCCTTCACTAATATGGATTTGGTGATGTCCACTCTTCATATCTATCTTTGTGAAGTACTCATTTCCACTCAAATAATCCATAATATCATCCATCCTTGACAAGGGAAACCTATACTTGATAGTGGTATTGTGGATAGCCCGAGAATCTATGTACATCCTCCATTCTCTATTTTTCTTTGGTGCAAGTACTACTAGTACAATAGATGGACTCAAAATCTCTTGAATCAAATCCTTCTACAACAACTCTTACACTTGTTTGTTCAATTGGTCAATCTCTGCTAGAGTTAGTCTATGGTTTTCCCTATTTGGAAAACTAGCTCCATGAATCAAGTCTATTTGACAACTAATCTTTCTTATTGGTGGAAATCCGTCAAGTACATTATTATATACAATATCTTGAAACTCATCTAAAAAATCTACAACTTCTACATGTACATCTTCTACTTCCTCTTTATCAACTTTTGGAATTAAAGAAAAAAAAACATATGCTCATCCTTCATGCATTCTAGAAAACTCCCTCCATCAAATTAACATATTCTTGCATTATACATACCTTCTCCTTTATTTCCTTGAATGGATTTTTCTTGTTTCGAACTCCATCCTTTGTCAAAGAATAGGTATTCATATACCCATTATGTACTGCATGATGATCAAATTTCCATTGTCTCCAGATCGGTTTAGGAATGATCCAATGATGATTGGGTCTTGAGCAATTTGGATAAAGAGATCGAGGTTATGATATGAGAAATGTTAGAAATTGATTAAACAATTTTCAATGTCTAATCGATAAGGGAGGACAAAATACTAACATATAGTGAAAACCATATACACAACATAAGGGAAAACAATTAGAATGTAGAACAATGTTTCAATTGTAATGCGAAAAATATAACACAAAGACAAGCAGGCTCAAGCCAATTTTAGGTGTCTATAATTTCAAGAATTCATCGATGTCTTTCCTAGTGAGATTTCAGGTATGCCACCTAAGTGTGACATAGATTTCCGCATTGATCTTGTTCTAGGAGAATAACCTATATCTAGAGAGCCTTACTAGATGACCACACAGGAGTTGAATGAGTTTAAGCTGTAGTTTGAGGATCTTTTGGTGAAAGATAGTATTCCTTTGATTGTTTCACTATGGGGAGCACCTGTACTTTTTGTCAAGAACAAAGATGGATCTTTATGCCTATGAATTGACTATAGAAAGTTGAACAAGGTAACGATCAAAAACATGTACCATTTTCCAAGGATTGATGATCTCTTTGATCAGATAAAGGGAGCTAAGGTATTCTCCAAGATTGATCTCAAGTTAGGATACCATCATTTATGCATTCAGGATGTAGATATTCACAAAACTGCATTTCGCACTCGCTATGGACATTATGAGTTCACACTAGTTCCTTTTGGTTTGAAAAATTCTCCATCTATTTTCATGTGCCTAATGAATAGAGTATTTCACTCTTACCTTGATCATTTTGTTCTTGTCTTCTTGGATTATATATTGATATATTCTAAAACCATGGAAGAACATGAGGAATATCTACGACTGGTTCTATAGTGTCATGGGATTGGCAGGATACTACAGCGAAGTGTGACTTCTTTCAACCCGAAGTTCAGTATTTGGGGCATGTAATTTCAAGTGAGGGCATTTTAGTGGATTCTTCCAAGATTCAGGCTATAGTAGATTGGCCAACCCCCACCAATGTATTCAAAGTCTGCAGTTTCATGGGATTGGTAGGATACTACCGTAGGTTTGTCAAAGACTTCTCTAGGGTTGCATATTAGATTACTTCTCTCCAAAGGAAAGGGAAGAAGTATGGTTGGATAGAGAAGTGTGAAGAGGCTTTCAAGAACCTCAAGAAGTGTTTGACTAGTGCACCCATCCTAGAAATACCTGACCCAACAGGTGATTTCATGGTGTGCATTGATACTTCTTTGGAAGGCCTAGGAGCGGTCCTTATGCAAGAAGGACGTGTGATTGCTTATGAATCTTGCAAACTCAACAAGCATGAATTGAACTATCCTACACATGCTCTTGAGTTGGAAACAGTAGTTCATGCATTAGTCTAATAGAGACATTTTCTATTGGGACATCGATTTGAGCTTCATAGTGATCATTGCAACTTACAGTATATCTTTACCCAACCTAATCTGAATGTTAGATAGAGGCGATGGATGGAGTTTCTTGCTGAGTATGAATTTGAGGTCAAGTACATCTAGGGTAAGGAAAATGTGGTAGTTGACACCTTGAGTCACAGGAGGCATGAGATATCAGCTTTGACCCTTGGTGTATATTTGCAGAGTTATATACTCCTGGAACTTCTTTCAAATACTTGGTACAAAGAAGTGAGAGCAGAGATTGACTCAGTGAGACCTTGGGAAGGCAAGTTTTCAAGCTATGTTTTGGAGTCAGAAAGTATTTTTCGCTACATGAGCTGAATATATGTACCCCTATTAGATGATCTTCGTACCTTGATTTTATCTAAGGCTCAACATGCACCTTACTCGGCACATCAAGGTGTCAAGAAGATGCATGAAGGCCTTCGACAGCTATACTATTGGTCTAGTGTGAAAAGTGACATTTCTGATTTTGTGACCAGATGTCTAGAGTGTTAGAGGGTTAAGGCAGACTACCAACATCCAACGGGACTTTTACAGCCTAATCTCATTCCATCATGGAAATGGAATATCATCTCCATGGATTTCATTGTAGGTTTTCATATGACTCCATGCAGACATGATACGATCATGGTTACCATTGACCAATTGACCAAAGTGGCACACCTTTCTCCTATGAGACTATCCTATACAGAAGCTACAATAGATAGAGTTTTTATGTAGGATATTATGAGGCTACATGGCATTCCCCGCAGGATTATATCAAAGAGGGATCCAGTATTCACTTCTGCATTTTGGACTTCTTTGCAACATGATCTTGGAGCACAATTGAATTTTAGATTGGCATGTCTGTTACGAGTAGTGGTTTCTATTGCACCAAAAGATCGATCTATTAATACCTGATACAACCACTAGACTTATAGAAGACATGGGAGGTGGTTAAGCCATGTCACGAATCCCAAGTGGAGTGCTGAGCATTTTTCCAACAATCTCCCCCTCAGCATTACCCGAGGGGATTCGAATCTGTGACCAAGCTCTGATACCACTTGTTACAAGTAGTGGTTGTTGTTGCATCAAAAGATCGATCTATTAATACCCAATACAACCACTAGACTTATAGAAGACACAGGAGGTGGTTAAGCCATGTCACAAATCGCAAGGCGAGCGTTGACCATTTTTCCAACAATGTCACCCTGAGACCAATGGTCGGACAAAGTGAGTTAATCAGGTGCTTGAGGATATGTTAAGGATGTATGTCATGGATAGGCAGACTCACTGGAAGGACTATTTATATTTGGTCTATTTTGTCTACAATAATGGGTATCACAGTTCGATCAATATGTTACTTTTTCATGAGTTGTATGGTTGTCATTGGCGTACACCTTTGAGTTTGGATAGGCTAGAGGATCATAGTTTGTTAGGTCATGAGATGCTTCGAGATATGGAGCAATAGGTGGAGTGCATCCATGAGCATGTGACCATAGCTTAGGATATACAGAGGAAATATGTAGATGCTCATAGAGTGGATAAGCAATTTGTAGTTGGTGTTAAGGTGTTTCTAAGAGTGCATCCACAGAAGAGTCTGATCCGTTTTGGAAAGGGTTCAAAGTTGGCACCTCATTTCATTAGCCCTTTTGAAATTCTTGAGAGGATAGGACCAGTTGCCTACCGTCTTGGTTTGTTGCCCATCTTGTCTCATTTTCATGATGTTTTCCATGTTTTGGTACTTAGACAATATATACCAGATGTTGCACACATGTACTTGATTGGAATGTTTTGCAAGTAAGGGACAGGAAGCTGACTTTGGAGCATGTTCTCATACTTCAGCGACAGGATCTGACCCTAAGGGATCGCACCATCGAGAACGTAAGGGTCCAATGGGACCCTATTGATGAGTCTTCAGTGACTTGGGAGGACGCATTGAGATTACGAGATTTATATCCCTATTTGTTTGTAGGCTTCCAGGAGTAAGTCTAATTCTAGAAGGTGGATGTAGTGCCCACCCATTGTTTTCTTTTCAGTTTTATATTGTCAAACTCTTTTAGGCTACTTTTATGTGTTGATTATTTTAGTTGTTATGTGGTTTTGGATGTATGACATTACATGGTGATTTGATTTGGATAAGTATGGATATTATATATTTGCAGTTAGATGATGTTAGTTATTTTTTGATGATGATTAAAATGATGTACATGGTTATGATTTTACTTACCCCATACTTGCATATGTATGCTTATACTTCATGTTTCATGTGTTTGATATGGTTGAGGGAAAAAGTCCTAGTTACCTACTTGCAGGATCCACACAATGTCTCGATCCTTGCCATTGCTTGTTATGTGTGTGTGTGTGTGTTTGTATATGCTTGTCTTTTATGTAGGTTTGCAAGTACTAGGCATCGACTTCCCTGAATCGTCAAGATGAGCATGCCCTATTGCAAGTCTCAATGGTAAGAGAGGGGAGATAATGCTCAGATCCAAATCCCAACCTAAGTCATTCTATTGTCCTGAAATAGTGGAGAAGTTTTTGATATTTTTACCCTTCCTGAATTCATCTAAGTGGCGTGAGTTCATACTCTTTCCCTTGAGCATGATTATGATTTTATTAGTTTAGTTGATTTATGGTTGGTTGATATGTTTGTTATAATTAAATAGTTTATTTAGATTAATTATGTGATTTAAATAAATTAGATATTGCTATATATAATTATTCTAAATGTGGGAGTATTTAATTAATAGAAATTAATTACATTTATTAAATTTAAAGATTTAACTAAAAATCTTATTTGTGGAAATCAAAGTATTTAATTAATGCAAATTAATTAAACACATTCTTTTTAAGATTTAATTAATTATCAAATTTAATTTTTCAATAAAAGATAATTTATTAATTAAAAATAAATTATCATGTGAAAAATTATGTTAGACTAAATAATATTAATTTCATTTAATTTAAATACAATTTGGTTGCACAAATCAATTAGAATAAATAAATAAAAGAATTAATTAATTGAGAGTTAAGTGAGTTGACAGAAATAGGGAAGGCAAAAACATTTGAGTTACAAATTAGAATTGAGGGAATTGTGGAGTTGATGAAAACAAGGCTGTTGGGTTGGTTGAGTTCCAAAATTTGTATGGTGAGTTCAATTCCTATATTGGAAAGGGTTGGCCATTATTCTCAACACACAAGTTTGAGGATTTGGGTGAAGGAACCGAATTGAAGAATTTTTCTATGAAAGCTTAGATTTTTCCATGTTTCTGGTCTTTGTCATATTTCTTCAATTGGTGGTTTGAGGTAGGATTTAGAAACCCTCGTAGTGTCAATTCTGGTATTTCTGAAAGATTGTCTTCTTTGTGCCTGTTAGATATGGTTATTATGGTTGTTTTGTGATTTTCTTTTCATGTTGAAATTCTGGAATTAATTGTAGGAAATTTGGTATTTGCATGAATTTCATAATTTAATTTTTGGTTTTAAATTCAATTAGGGTTTGAATTGATAGTATGGTTAAAATTCATAATATTATTCGTATGCGAATTCCTCTTTGTTAAAATTATGTGAAAGAAATTGTGCCTCGTAAACCCTAGGTTTAAAACTTACAGAATATTATTTTAGAAAATTTAGATCTAACAAGAGTTTGGATGAATTATTAAAAGAAACACTAGAAAATGAATTAACAATTGATTGTAAGAAAAACCTAGCTTAAATCAAATAAATGAGGTGTGTATGTATATATATATATATATATATATATATATATATATATATATATATATATAAGGAGGGAGGCGAAGGCCTCTCCCTACGCAATCCTTAAGGCTGTTCTGGCAGCCCTAAGGCTACCGTGGTAGCTAGACTACCCCGGCTAGCTAGCCCTGTCGTGGCAATGCTAGCTGCCCACGGCAGCTACTGTGCGACAGCCGGGGGGGCGACGCTTTTTTATTTGTTGTATTTGTGTATATAGTTTTTATTTTTTTTTAAATAATAAATTATTTTTTTTAAAAAACCCTATTTATTATATTAAATAAACTGAGTTAATATGTGTGTGTGTGTGTGTGTGTGTGTATTCATAATATATTTATGTATATAGTTTGGAAAGTTAATTTGGATAGTTAAATTTTGTTTATGTTATATTTGATGTTATTGATTAAATAGAATTAATAAATAAGGTATTATTATTTTTGTTATAATAATATTATCGATTAATTGCTATTTTTAATTTTAAATAGAATTGGGTTATTCTAGTGATTGTTTTAATTAGACTTATGATGAAATTATATTATCTTTAGTAATTTTAATCCTAAGATCAATTTATTTTAATAATGTAATAAATTGATTTATTAGGTGATTAGAATTTAATTTAATAATTGTATTATAGTTTGTTAGTGATTATTTAATAGATTAATTTTTCTAATGGAACTTTACAAATTAATTTATTTATTAAATTCTATTGCATGTTTTATTTTATTTCTTTTGGGGTTTAGGTTAGAAGGAAATCTTTTACATCAGTCTATTAGTACTATTACCAGAGGTGGGGTTAGGGTTGTGTTTTATTTTGTTTGTCTTGCACAGTTATGTGGCAATTGATCTTGTTATAACCCAACCTTATGGACTTGATTCTTATGATCGAAATTGTTATTGTGTGTTCATGTTATTCTTTGGAACCAGATTTGAATATTATGATTTACGATGACCTTGAGTTATGGTTTTGCGATTATGAACCTAGGGTAGGTTATCGAGGTGTTAAAGGGGAAGTAGCTTGCTTTGGAGGTGTCGGAGCCCGGAAGTGGCTACCTCGGTATTCTTAGTGAGTTACTTAATCAAGTGATAATATAAATTAAATGGGGTTAAAATGAATTAATAAGATAATGGTTTCCTCACCCATGCCTTGAGTGCTAGTATAGGCTAAGGATGAGAGCGGGAGAAGATGTTTGCTCATCTACTAGTGACGGTGAGTCTGGCATGATCGGTTATTTTTGTCTACACGAGAGGATTTCAAGTTCTACATATGATCACACTTAGGAGTCGGAGTCCAGTGAGATCATTCCAAGGGGTTGACATATGTGATGACATTTCCCTAATTTCATCTTAGGTTTCTTACATGTCTTGGTTGTCTATAGATTAGTATGTGTACCTTTGATTTTGAGATGTACCCTTGAGATAGGAGCTTCTAGGATCCTTGCTTAGTTTTACCTGGTTGGTTTGGTATTTTTATCTAAGTGGGATCTAATGTTATATCCTCACCACGGTGGGAGTGGAACCACATGTTTCCACGAAGTCGGGAGGTAGTGATTCTTTTACCATTTGAGGCTTCGACAATCTTGTACTAGTGTTGGATGATCCTTTTTGCAGTTGCTTTCTATCTTATCTTCTTGGAGACTTATTCTTGTACTTTCTTTATTTGTACCTTGTATTTAATTGCAATTGCATACCCTGTGACTCGTGCAGTGGATGCTGGAGAATATGTATACTTCATTATTCAGATGTATTTATGATGTAATATGTAGATGATTTAGATAATTATTGTAATTGTATTTATGAAGTTTCTATGTCAAGGAACACTTGAGATTTGTAATTTGAAACTGAGATTATGTTGTGTGTACTTATGGACTTTACGTTTTACTTCTTGTTTATTCATTATTGTTTGTAAACTCTTAAGAAAAAAATTATTCTGCAAACTTAGTAACATGTTTTAGGTTAATATCGCATGGGTTTTATGACGGGGCATTACACTTATCTTACCATATCCTTCATCTGTTCTGAGACATTTACATTCAGAGGTTTCTAGTTCCATTTTGAGGGACTTGCTATTTATTAATAGTCTTTAATGATGTTTAATTATTTAACTTATATGATAAACTTATAAATTGACTTTATAATAAAGTGAGGCCCATGTTGAGGATTATGCGTAATTACTATTCATTGAAAAAGTATATTTTATTAATGATATATTATAAAGTCAACAAATGCAATTTTTATATTCATTAAAGAGTCTTGCTAGTGAAGATTCATGGTAAAATATTATAAAAAAACCTTGGAGAGATTGAATTCATCCATTGTGCATTTGAGAATTTGGTGATTGTGTGTGTTGAGTTTGGAACCAAGGATTTCAAAACTCAAAAACTTGAAGAATTGGTAATTCTCAGAATTCCAACACTTTGAATTGGTTGTAGATAACCATTGGATTGTTCCTTAGCTATGGCTTCATCCAGGAGCCATGAATGGTGTCAAATGCTTTGAAGATGGTGAGTTGTGGAATAGGTTTCATTAGTTATTGAACAGTGGTGATGAATAATAGACAACATATTCAAATTACAACCTTTAGATTAGTATTTGCAGAGTTTTAATGGCAGTCACACTCTGTGTTAGCTACCAAACCCTCTACATTCATAGCATGGTAATTGTGGTGTAGTTTTTAACTTCAAATATTTGCACCTTTGCCTTGTCCATTTGTTCACAATTTCTAGAATTATATTTGTTGTTGAAAGTTTAGTGTTCTTATGTAGAAAGAACAGTATCAAGTGCAAGCATTCTCACTTCTCATTGTTATTTTTTCTTCTCTTAGTGCTAGCGTGATTTGGAAGAAAGTTTCCTTTGTTTTCGTAGTGAATCATCCTTATTGTATAATCAAAATTTCTATTATAGTTTTCAAACAGACACTGAGAGTGTTTTTTGGTTGTGTAAAAGAAGTAAGACAAATGTTTGATGAAATGACTATGAAGGTTAAATAAGACAAAGGTTTGACGAAATGACTATGAAGGTTTAATAGCCATTTCTACCTTATAGTGTTTCATGCAACATGTTTAACAAAGTGACAGTATTGTACGAGTGTCTTTTCCGAATATTATGACTTTGTAATGACAGTAGTTGAATGCTTAATTCATGCAAAGTGTTTGTCATAATGCCAATACAAAATAAATGATTAATTTTAGAATATTAATGCCATGAACTCACAGTGATATTTGATCGTCTTAATTTTGCAAATGTTTGATAAAATGTTCAAGGAGAATTAATGTCTAATCTTGGTTATTGAGGACATACACAAAGTGTTTGACAATATTCCTTGAGTCCGAATTCCACAAGTAAGATCATATTTTAACAAGGGTGAAGTTAGAACCAATTGGAGTTCATACAAATAGAAGTTTTTGTTAGATACAACTGAGAGGGGGGGGTGAATCAGTTGTATGTCCTTAATAAAAATGTATATTTTCACATCAAAACATTAAATGCAAATCTGAAACCTCAAAAGGAACACAAATCAAACACCAAGAATTGTTCTCGAGGAAACCTTGTTGAGGGAAAAACCTCGGTGGTGATGAAATCCACAATATAATGCACTAGTAATAAAGTATCTTAGTTACAAGATCTTGCCCTATTAGACAGATATAAGATATAAGATCTATTCAGTTTTGGACAAGATGTTATTAGGTGTTATCCTTCAATTGGTGATAAATTCAATGGTGATCAAGATTTGGTCCTGGTTGTGGCATCCCCATTGGTTTTGGAATATATCTCTTGTATTTCAAAGTTATTTATCCATCGACAATTATGTCATGTAACATGCTTATCTTATGCATGACCTATCTTTGCCCCGTGGTAATGTGTGATGAACCTTATTGAATATCCCAAATTGTTTTTTTGTTATTCAAGCTGACATGTTTTGCTAGGCCAACTTATTTATATTGTTCCATGAATATGTATTTATATAGAACATTGTTTTTGGATCCGAACATGTCTATGTGTGGAAGTATGCAAGGTGGTGAAGCATGTAAGTAGAGCAAGAAGTGCGAAGGATAATAGTGAAGGTAGAGAAGAGCTAGTGACAAAAAGAAGTATTCAATTCTGCAGAAGTTGTTGAATGTTGCCTGAAGATTCCTGACCAGATTTGTTGTTGACAGTTGTTATTGTGCTCTTAACCATAACTATTTCATACATATATAGATGCAACATTATTAGTTCACTTTTGCTTGTAACACTATTTTGTAATCAGTCTTTTTATATCAGGACAGTTAGCCCAATCGACAGTGAGTCTTACCTGCAATGAGCACTCTAACAGTGAGCCCTTATAAAAACCACGTTAACCGGTGTTTATATTCATGAGAATTAGCTTCTCTGTGGTTTTTCCCATCTTGGGTTTCCACGTAAGTGTTCATGATGTATGTTGTTTATGTGCTTTCATGTTCATATCCGTTTTAATTATCTGATTAGTTTTATATTGCTTTGGATTAATTAAAATAAAATAAAAATTATTTTGGGATAACTGACCCCTCTCAATTATCTAGTTTGTTCAACAAGGGCAAGGGTGTTGATCTTTCTACTTTTATTCATGTTGCCATTAGTTATTTTTAAGATTTTGACCATAACAATTTTCTCTCAATTTCCTTCTATTCCATTTACATTTTACCCTAAATCTTCGATTGAGAAGTGCGTTGATTCCATGTATTAGCATTTTTAGAGAAAAATTGAAGCCTTTGTTGAATGCTTGGACAATAATATGGAGAAGAAAATTGATGAGCGATATTCTGCATCTTTTTATACCAATTCATGTTTCTATGTTTTCGATATTTGGATAGGTTTAGTACCCTTTTTTTTTGTATTAAAGATCGAGAGTAACAAAATTACAAGCAGGAGGAAAACAAAGGGAGGCTAGGCCTCAACCACCAAGGTCACCGAGGAGAGTATCAAAAATACATCGCTGAATAGTTTCAGATACAAAAAGGAACAGAACAGAACAAAAGACAACAGAGCACTAATGCAAAATGTGGTTGACGAGGTCGACCCAAGTAGTCCATCCTTTGGCCCCCTCCATCCAGATCACCTTCTTACAATCTTGGATTTGAGCAAGCATTCAATAAAGGCTTCAATTTTGCTTTATTCAATACTCCCAATGGTTTTGGTTAATAGACATTTCAATATGGTTTTTGCTCTTGCTTATAAATACATCTTTGTTCGAGTTCCTTCATGTTGTTCAGCTATGTTCTTGATAGGTTATGGCAGCTTTATTCAATACTCCCAAAGGTTTTTGGATTGCTGTCTTCTTGTTCGATCGATGGATGTTGTTGACGGTCATTTTTTTCCTAATGTTTCTTCTTGTGACCGTCATTGTAACTATTTGTTGCTTTTAATTGCTCAAATGAGTCATAATTGTAAACTGTTTTCCAATATGAAAATTAAAAATAAATAGAATTTGACATTTCATATTTAATTTTCTCTTGTATCCATTTCAATTAATGTCCAGATATTTTAATTTTAAAAATGTAAGGATATAGAGAGCTCAATGTGGTTCATTTATATTTAGTTTACTCACGTGTAACATTTGGAGGAGCAACTTGTGATGGAATGCATATCATTTTACTAAAAAGATATTCAGTGTAATCAGATTTCCACAATCCATTTGAATTTAAAAATAAGCTTCTGGTTTTGATTGTGTAAGTATTTTTAGCATCAACATTTCTAATCACACTCCGTGATCCATCATCGGGATGAAAGAGAGTGCAAGAGATATGAAAAATGTAAGATGCAGACTAAGACTAACTCCATGATCCATCATATTTCTCTAGAGCTAGTCTTAGTCTGCATCTTACATTTTTCACATCTCCTACACTCTCTTCATCCTAATGATGGATCATAGAGTGTGATCCAAAATGTTGATGCTAAAAATACTTACAAAATCAAAACCAGAAGCTTATTTTTGAATAAAAAGATATTACCGTGTAATGGATTTATGAGAAAACAAAAATGCTTAAACGGTTGAGCAAAATAAATGCAGTTAAAACTGTCACTGAATTTTCTGCTATAAACTTATTTAAAGGTCCACTTCCACTATAAAGAATCAGCACCCATGTAAAATGGATCAGAACATAACCTCATTAATTAATAACTGGACAAAATCAGTTGAAATACTCACTGAATTTTTTCCCTGTGCTAAACCTTTATGGATGGTCCATTTCCAGTATAGATAAGTATGAACAATCGGCACAATCATATAAAATGGATGAGTACATAACCTGCTTTTGAGAGAAGAAAGAATTTTCAATTTATTATACACTGATGAATGAGAGAGCCTCTAAGGCCTGCATATAACACCTTACATTTACATAGGTTATGAATTCTCTAACCCAAAGAGTCCTTTCCCTTCTTGTTTCTTTTCTCTTGTACAATTTGTTTCAGATCCTTAAAAATATCTAGTACATTTTAGTAATATACATCATGACATCATCAATAGTATCAGTTGATGCCAAAATATATCTTATACGGTCTAGTTATATACATCAATGATCATGCCATCAATAATTGATCTCGGAAAAGGATCGCATAAAATACTATTTAGCTCCAATGCTGTTTTGCATCTAGAGAGAGAGAGAGAGAGAGAGAGAGAGAGAGATGTCGCAATGTGGCATGGCAGAAATATATATGGTCAATTTAATTACAAAATGTATAAAGTGCCTTTAGGTTCAAATGTGGTCCTCTGTGGATGCCCTTCATTCCATTCTGTCTCTTGAAACTTGATAGTTGATATTATATTACCAACATCATGTGATGGAGCTGATTTGTCGGCTTGTTAATTTTGCATATTTTCCTTTGTTTTTGAGAAGCTCATCATGGCTACCCATCTGTATACAAAAAAAAACATTCCAAAACAAATTTTTTATCAGTTTCCTGTGCCAAATTAACTAAAACATATAGGAGGATCATAGAAACAAAATAGAGCATCCTTATCTAAAAATACCGTCATGGCTTTGTGCGTGCATAGCCAAATTAAGAAAACCTTCTCTAATCAAATTCAGATGGTAGAATTCAAATCATAATCTTTTGCAAGGCCCATGAAGCATTTCATTTCATGTCTATGCTAGATATTAACAGTAATTCTATATAAGGTTGCATGTTATACTAGACAAGCTCTTAATTAGTTCTCATACTCAAAGTTATTCTAAATGGATTCTCCCAGTGGCTTACAAATGTGTTTCCGTTTCAGAGTTTCAACTTTCCTATGAAATGAACAATCAAACTTCCACGTAAAATTCATCACCCAACTTTATTGCTAGTGGCCTTCATGATATACAAAATTAAGTTCATGTATTCAGTGAGATAAGTGAAATCAATATTGTGAAACTGTATGGTAGATGTGTGTTGCTGAGATCCTAAGAGCAACAAAATAAAGTTTACGTCAAATCCTGCTGAAAAATTGCTAAATATGATATTGAAGTAAAACTGTAAATGCAATATAACCTCCACAATTCTCCCATTTTCCATGACAACAATCCTGTCTGCTGCACGTATTGTGGATAGCCTGCAAAATAAGTTACTTACAGTTAAGATTAAGATGGTAAACAAAATATGTTAGCTGACTATTGGCCTTTCCTACAAACAATTCCAAATCCACATTTCATTTAGGAAAAAGATGAACGAAATGAACTTGTCTATGAGCATAATGAAATCACCTGTGGGCAATAACAAGTACAGTTCGTTTCCTCTTACCATCATTATGCATGATTCTTTCAATTGCTTTCTGTAAATAGTTTATACAAGGATAAGATACATCTACTACATCTTACAGTGATATATTATTGTGACTTTGAATTGATGACAGAGATCCACACCGTAGCCTAAGTCATCCAAAGAAATAATTTATATAGTGCCATGTAATCATCCACAATACCTTTATATAATTCTCACTTTCAGCATCTAAAGCACTGGTTGCTTCGTCGAGTACTAAAACTGCTGGTTTTCTTAGAATAGCTCTAGCAATAGAAATACGTTGTTTCTGTCCTCCACTAAGACGGGCATTGTTAATGAGAGTTTTGTAACCCTCTGGCAAGGAAACTATAAACTCATGAGCATGAGCTTGTTTGGCTGCCCATTCAATGTCACTGTGGCTAACTTTCCTTGCACACCCATAGCTTATATTGGAAGCAATGTCCATACTGAAAAGACGTGGCTCCTGTATATGACCCACCTTAGATTTTTAGCTTCACCTCACCTGCTTCAATAATGTAAGATTATAACACTGGTCCATGCTTACATTACAGCTTTTAATGAGCATACCTGACTCACAACACCAATCTTTGACCGAAGCCACATGACATCAAGCTCATTCAAAGGAATGCTATCAACTAAGATCTGCAAAGATGTTTCACATTACCTCAGTATAAACATGGTGAACCAACTTTGAGATGTTTGATTTCAAATATGATATTTGTACATATACATGCCAACTTAGAAATAGAACCAGGCCTACTAAGAAATCAATTAAATATTTGATTTACACATCATGAGATTGAGTCTTGAGATGATAGAGAACAAAAGACAATGTAAAACATGTAAACTCTAATCTAAGAAAGGGTATCGGAGAGTCATATACTAATAATTCCTCTCACATATAAAAAATAATTTATAAATCACACCAGAAGAGTGGATAAAAATAAAACATAGAACTGGAAATTTAAGTCACAAGCTGAGACTTTTTGAAATGAAAAATTGATGGCCTAGAACAGAATCAAATAAAACTAAATTGATCTCTGGGAATTGAATCAATCTTCATCAAGAATGGTTAGGGAAAAGTTGCTAAACACATTTCTTAAAGACTCCAACATGCAATTTCCACGCCAGCAGAGCCACACAACATTCTATTTACTAGTTTTTGCATTAACAAATATGAGTGAAATGCAAATGCATACCTGTCCACTTGCTGGCTCATACAAGCGCAGAAGTAAATTAACCAGAGTACTCTTGCCGCTACCACTAAGACCAACCTGCTTAGAGTTGTACACAACTTATGGGGCCACACAACAGGTGAAATATTATAAAACAAAAATATAGCCTAGAACTTACCAATGCAACTAGCTCACCCGAAGCAATTGATAAATTCACATTTTGCAAGACAGGAACCTGCAAGAGATGATACTAATGTGTAAAATGTAGTGTTACTCTATGCAAGCTTGAAATTACAACTCATAAATGCAATGGATCAAAACAAAAAAAGAGATGATCTTGAAGAACACAATTCTACTACTGAGGGGGGTGGGGGGGAGCCGGGTGGGGGGAGAATCAATAGTAGATACAAACTTTTAACATTAGTGCAAATAAATTCTTTAATAAAAATTATCAAACTGAAATCTGAAAGCAATTGTAACTGAAACCAAAGGAGATGCAACCACAAAAGAAATAATGCACAAGATTTTAAGTGGAAACCCAAGATGAGGATAGCCACGGTAAGAAACAGTGTTAGGATCTACTGTCCTAACCCAACCTCACAAATAACTTCGATTACAATGTTTAAGGGCAGCAACCCTTAGGAGTCACCAAACCCCTATTTTAAGAGCACCAACTCTTTCAAATTTGAGAACCCACTCAATAACCTGAACACCAAGCCAGCACCAATCAAAAATTACAAGTTACAATTGATTACAAACTCTGAAATTTCTCTTTTACAACATTTGAAACATGTAAACAAGCAATAACAATCTGAATATCAACAGACTTCAAATATCTGCAAAGACCTCTCTGCAAATTGAATATGCAATCAATATATATTTGCAAATATAAATCGATTACTTTTCACTGTTGCAAACTTCTATCAGCAACCTCTGAAAACTTGTTTACACAATTTTAAAACAGGCTTGAAACAATATTCAATGCACTGTTATACCTAGTCAGAATCACAATCAAATTTGTTACAGTTACAACATTTTCACTTATAAATGCACTCCTCTCCTTTATGACAGCATCTCACCTTTAGGTATCATAAATTCTTATAACTTAACTTCCAGAATATCTTATGCATTATTTCATTTAAGCCTCCTTTCAAACTGAAACAAAACTCCTATAAACAACACATTCATTTCATCCACTGATGTATGTGTAGACATAATTGACTTAGTCAAAGACATACCCTTCAGACCACACTCCATCACTCACACACTTCTTTCAAATCATTAGATGAGAGTATTATTAGAATGCCTCAATTGGATTGGCTAACTGCATATTGTTAGGAAGTTTTGAAGAAGTTACAACCAACTCTAACTGTCAACTGTACTCTAACTGTCAACTACCCCCAACTTCCTTTCGAACAGACTTATCTTCAGCTCCTGCCAATCATTACTTTCTAATGAATTAATCTTGAAGGTAAACAATGATCTATTATGATCAATCTAATCGAGAACAAAATTTCTGAAAACTATCTTCAAGAATTCAATTTACAATATGAAGTCAAGAGTATACAGCCTAATAAAAAGATCTAAACTTAAACCAATGATTGAGACGATTCCATAAATGTTTTCTTTGTGCAGCCCGGTTATGAAAAGAAGAAAATGATACGTTCTGTAGCAAAAAACATACAATCTGAAACAAGTCATTTCAAGATTTTTTTTACAATGATTACCAGCACTAATTATTATGCTGATCTGAAAGAAGTTTTTCCAAGGTTTGAATAATGCAGATCGTATTTTGTTGAAAACCACAAACTCAACAATATGATTTGGAAATCTGATTATTATGTATATATTCAATCAGCAAGATATAGAACTTAATCAGGTATCACTGGCACATGTTTTCTTCGTCTGTTCATAATCTGATTAATGCATTTAAACTGAATGTTTAAATAACATCAATGACAAGCTAGTGTAACAGATCCTTTTTTTCCTAAAATTTAATTAGAAATCATATCTAGACACTAAGTCATGAGGTTCAAATTCAAATTTGAGTTCGGCGATCATAAAACTTCGATGAAGTTCGGCAAGGGTAAAAATTTGAAAAAAAAATCAATATTAAATTCACACTATATATTATTAATCATTTTTTAAATATAATATATCCACAAAATTGTCAAAATAGTTTAACATTGCTAAATAATTCAACTAAATAACTCAATATTATTTTAAATAACAATATTAAATTAAATATGATAAAATTTGGATGAAGTTCAGCAAGGGTAAGAATTCGCCAAAATTCAAATTTCATGGATGAAATTTGACAAATGTTGTGACTTAGTCTATGTTAGGATAGTTCATATTATACCCAGGAGCCAATCTACAAACGTCCCCCTAAACACAGAGATAATCAACACAAGAATTGTATTGAAATGAGATGAGTATAAAGATACAAAGAGCTCTGCTTAAATAGGCAAGTGCATGTAGAAAGAAAGGATAGGGTTGAGACAAGTGTCACAACCTGGAGGAAGTAGAGTTCTAACAGAGCTCAACACTATCCTCTGGGATATGTTAGAGTCCAAATAGGACTAAATAATATCTATCTACCTCATTAATGAGGTTACCTTTGTACACTTAAGTATGTAGTAAATAGTAAGAAGTATTTACTCCAACACCCCCCCTTAAGTGCAACTTAGGGAGTACAACAATGCAATAGAAAAGATTTTTGGGTCCCAGAAGCAAAGCCATGTTAGGTACCCATGTACAACTACAATGCAATCTCTCATAACTGGAGAAAAGGAGAAAACCTAATGGGAGGAAACTCCTCTCCAAAAGAGAGAACAAACAAATGCTAAAAGAAAAGAAAAAGAAGGAATGGGGACTCCTCAAGACCCCCCAAGGACTACTTCCTTTACCCCTAACATTAGTCGCAATTGAAGATAGAAAGGAGATGCAAAAGGTTTGGTGAATATATTTGCAACCTATTGTTCCATAGGCAAATACTCCAAAAGACAGAATGTCATCTTGAATGAGTTGTCGAATGAAGTGCATGCAGATTTCAATATGCTTGAAGCGTTGATGTTCCACTCTGATTATCACACCAAAGAGTAGTCGGTTGATTAATCGGAAAACCAAACTCAGTCATCATTTGTTGAATCCAAAGAATCTCTTGACTAGCCAAGACAGCTCCTCAATACTCATCTTTACTTGATGATATAATGCAATAGCAGTTTTCTCTTTGCAAGACCAAGCAACTGGACCATAACCAAGGTAGAAAACATCAACATCTTCAGCCCAGTCTGAGTCAATGAAGCCCAAAATCTCAGTAGCACCTGATGTGTAGTGAATGCCAAACTGTATAGTGCCCTGAATGTACCGTAGAATGCGCTTAGCTACCTACAAATGGATCTCATTAGGATCTTGAGAGAGCCAATAGACAAGACTAACTGCAAAGGAAATATCAAGACGACTATGTGTCAAGTACAAAAGGCTGCCAACTAACTGCCTATACAAGGTAGCATCAACTGATGGAGTAGTATAGTCGGTAGACAACACAACACCTAATTGAAAAGGAGTAGGAGTTGGTTTGCAATTAGCCATTCCAAATCTTTGTAGCAAGTCAAGAGAATACTTCTGCTGGAAAATTGAAATGTTGGCAGAAGACTGATGAATTTGAAGACCAAGGAAGTAATGCAACAAACCAAGGTCAATCATATCAAAACGCTTCATCAAAGCTCTTCGAGTTTTCTCAATCATGGCAAGACAACTCCCTATGAGTATTAAGTCATGCACATAAAGAACAAGAATGAGAAGATCACCCCCATGCAATTGAATGTAAACTGTAGGATCGGAATGACATCTAGTGAATCCAAAAGAAAACAAAAAACTATCCATCTTCTCATACCAAGCTCTAGGAGCTTGCTTGAGACCATAAAATGAACACCGAAGCCTGCAAACAAGTGAAGAATCATGCACAAAACCTAGTGACTACTCCATATAGATCTCCTAAAGATCACCATGCAGGAAACAACTCTTCTCATCCATCTAATACACTGACCAACCCTTCGATGCAGCAATAGAAAGTACAAGACGAATGGAATCCATCTTGGCAACTAGAGAAAAGGTCTCATAATAGTCAATACCTTCAACTAGAGAAAACCCTTTAGCCACTAGACGAGCCTTATACTTACCAATAGAACCATCATCTGCAAATTTGGTACAATACACCCATTTGCACCGAACCAGCTTTCTTCCCTGAGGAAGAGGACACCTGAGGCAGTCTTTCAAGGCCTTGACTTCAAGACTAATCTTGCCTTGATCACTCACGAGTTTGAGATGGTCTTCGTTCATGCATAAGGATGAGATGGTCTTTAAAGCAGTGTAAATTCAGTTAAGGTTTGTATTTTCTGAAATTATGCAAAAGGATCGAACTTGAACAAGCAAGACCAAATACAAGACAATCTATCATCAGCAGAAGATGCAAATTCAGGGGTGATGTGATTTCAAACTCAGAAATCAGACCTTAAATCAAAAAACTGAAATTTAATTTGTGAGATTGACAAGTGGTAATCAAGATGTCAAGATTTTTTAGAGGGTAAATTTGCAAATCATGTGCAAGAATCTTCACAAGTTGATTTCTTTCAGATTCTGATTACAAAATAGTGATTATCTTCATGCAAAAACTTTACTCCTAATACAAATGTTTTCTCTTGTTTTGCAAGGAGTCATGCATGGAGAAGATACAAGTGAAAGATGATTTTCAAGATGGAGATGGCAAGCAAGAAGATTATATAGGACTGAGCTTCTTCATGTACAAGGATGGTGTTCAAAGGGCAATCATTTCATGTACAAGGATGATTACAAAATCAAGGTCAATATGGAAGCATCAACAAAGCAGTTGCAAGAGATTTATCAAGCAAGCAAAGAACATTAAGGTTGGAAACCAAAAATGGAAGTGCAAGTGCAATGGTCTAAGTCAACAGCTACAACAATGTAGAAGAAAGCATTATGAGATGCCCTTCTTACATTTTTCCTTGCGAAATGATTCAATAAAGAAAGTACTATTGATATGATGATCAATGTTGTATATCCAAGTTTGTTGAAAATCTCAACAAGGGTGATGATTGAATTGCAAATTTACACATCTCATGGAATGAGGAAAGTTAGGATGCAAATCAAATTCAAAGACAAAAGTGATTGCATGGAAGACGATGGTGAACAAACAAGGCAAGTGACAACATCATGATCAAGCCCAAATAAGAGAAGATGAAGGTCAACAAGTTCAAGTCACAAGGAAAGATCAAGGCCAAGGTATCAAGACAAGCACAATTACAAGAATGTTTCACGTAGAAGATTTCCAAAATGAGGAGGATGAAGAAGTGGAGTTGAAATGAAGTTTACAAGATAAGCATGCTGAGGTGGCGCCCTTTCATCTCCATCAGTCAAGTTATTCCAAGTGGACATGTGGAATGCATTTAATGTATGCCCTCATTGAATTTTCTCATTGGTCCATCCTCAAAAGGACATGTACTTCAAAAAAATGTAATTTTCTCATTGGTCAGCATTAGGGTTGCTTCAAATAGTCTTGGCCATTGATCTTAGATCAATCTGAGTCGTCCATTGTACTTCAGGCCTCTATATAAGGCTTTCACATTTCATTTGTAAAGGGAGATTTTGGAGAAATTGTTGCTAAGATACTACCAAAGTAATTGCATATTCATTGTTGATTCATGATGAATACTTGTGCTATTTTGGAGTGTTGCATGGTTTCTTACTTCTCACTTAGATAGGATTTTCTTATGTTGAGTAGGTGATGAAAGATATTATTTTTGATTCATGATGAAACTTATATTCATACCTTTTGGTACTTGTTGATTACAAGTAACAATGCAAGGTTAGGCTAAACTCATTGCAAAGCACTTAACTTCAATTGCTTCATGTTCATTGATTCACATGCTTTATGGTTTTGATGTGCATAAGTGATTTGAAAATCATCCACACACTCTTAGAATATAGCACCCTCCTTTGCGTTGTAGTTTAAGTTGGCAAAACAAGGACTACTTAGTTTCACCTCATCATCAATAGTCTCTTGCATTGGTAGAGTTAAAGAAAGTGTTAGCTTAGATTTCTAAACCCATATCCTTTTTGCACTTTATTTCGTTAGAAGTAGTTGAAGCACTTGCATTGCCAAGTCATTCACATTTAGAAAGCTGATATCCCATTGAATGAATAGTGTAAGTCCCTCTATGATTACTAGCAAATCACATCATTAAACTAAATTGTGTCCAACACTAAGTCGCATGTATGCATTGTAAACCTTGGAGTCACTTCACTTGATCACACAATTGTTACATTGTTTAACATTTGAAGTTTCCTTGTTCATGAGAAGATTGTATACTTAGTATTTTATCTTGCACATTGGAGTGGTCACAAAACTCACATCAACGGAATTGGCGCTAGAAGGAGGGCCTTGTTCAAGTTTATTTGCGAAGTTATCAACAAGTTAAGATGATATAAAATGGTGTTACTTTATCACAATATCTTTCCAATCCTACACATGGGGTTTGAGTACGAAGGAAGGCAAAAAGATATCTTTTCAGATTTGAGTATTTTAGCTTGGAGAGAAAGGAGGAACACTCAAGGGTACATGGAGGATGTAGTTGTATTAGACAAAGAAGAAGAAGCAACTCAGAGACTTGAAAGGCCAATCAAAGAAGACTTCAACATGAAAGGGAGACCCAAAATAGAATTGAATGTGAAAGAGAAGCTTTAAGGTTGGCTCAAACGTCTCAAGTCACTACTGCACCAAGAAATCCCACTCCTGCTCAAACAAGTCAAAGGAGAGAGAACAAAACTAGTTCCATATCAAGTCTATCTTTCCTACAAGCCCCAAGTTGGATAGGATTAACTCATTTTCGCCAAAGAAGTTAGAGAAGTTAGAGAGTCTTGAGGTCAACTCCAAAGAAACAAAAGGATTTGATAGAGTTACAATTCCACAAGAGAAAGCGAAGCAGTCGAACTATTGATAAAAGTAAAGTTGATTCTTCAACTCAACAAGTTCTGTTTCAAGCAATTCAATTAGCTCTTGTTCAAAAGATTCATATAGCAATGAGAACTCCCAATGGTGCAACTTGGTTGGTTGACAACCCCTATCCATTGATTTTCACCAGTTACCATGACATGCCTAAGAACCTAGAGAAGTTTTGTTCCAAGTTTCAAATCAACAATCCTAATTGAACAACTGAGGAACATATCAAGATTTTGGAGGATACATTACCCAATGGACAAATTGGTTATGTAGACATGGCATGCCTACTGTTCACTCATTCCTTGGGAGATGAAGCTCTTCATTGGTTTATTGATTTACCTACATCTTCTATAAACTCATGGGAGGTATTGAAGAAGGCATTTGTAAACAAGTTTGGTATTCCAATTTCACCATCTGAATTGTATTCACAATTGCAGGAACATGAACCAATTGCTTCCTTCAACGATCGATTTCATAAGGCTTATACAAGGTTGCAAGCTCCCTACATTGTCAATGATGCAGCAACAAGTGAAGGTTTTTAAAACACCTTGGATCATCCTCTATTTTTGTGAGACAATACCATCGTCCTCTAGCACATTTAAATGCGACCTATGCTAAGGCTATTGAAGTAAATAATTGGGTCAAAATGTGTCAGGACCATTGCCCACATGGGACCAGTTGCATATCAAGCTCCATCAAATCAAATCTATGGTTTAAACCAGCCTTTGGCACACTGTGCTCCAATTGTGCATCAAATTCGTCAACCTACATATCAAGTCCCATCAAATCAATTGGTGCTTCATCCACAAGTCCCTATTTCTCAAGCACCTCCATCAAAACCTGTATTCCTTCAAGGTGCAACATCATCTACCAAGACTCGAGAAGAAAAGGGGAGATGAAGGAAATTATTGAGCAAATGAAAAAGTTGTCAGCTAGTAATGTATTTGAGAAATCAAAATAATCAGCTACAAACTATGGATAGGAATTATCAAGGCCAACAAAACAACTATCAAGGAAATCAAAGAAACTACCCACGGAATTACCAAGGGAACAATCAAGGAAATGTTAAAGGGAATGGCCAAGGCTTTACTGGAAATAGTCCAGGATATCAAAAAAAGACATGGAACACATGACCAAACAATGGAGATGTACCATCACCTTTAGATAATCCACCAAATTCCTAGAATTGGTCAGCAGACAAAATAGTCCAAGTCGAACCAACATTATTAAGTTGTAGACTGCACAAGACAAACCAACATTCAGAATTGCAATGTCATGAATTCAAGTAGCAGCTGATATTTTTTAAAAGGAGATAAAGAATACAAAGAATCAAGGAAATTCTCCTACAATTGGATATGAACTTGTCCCCACCGTGAGATATGACCAAGCTTTGGTTGTAGAAGATTTTGTGTTTCCACCACTATTTGAGAATTATGAAGAACAAAATAAAAGATTCCCACTAGGATCAGCAAATGGTCAAGTGGAGGCACCAAAATTTAAGTTTCCACCTACCTCAACAAATGAACCAAGTGAAGAACAAAGTTATTTTTTTCCTCCATTACATGATAGCATTTTGGTGTAAGGAACAAAAGAAGTGCATGCATTCCAACAACCATTTGGGAATTCGGGGCCAAGAGTGTGCCAGAGGAATTATAGACTCCACATCCTAATGCAAGTAACATTCCAAGTTATCCGAGAACTCGCTACAATATAGGCAAAGCACGAACAACACTCCTAAAGATCGATTGAAAAGGTTGGGTCAACGTGTGATTGAAGAATTAAAGAAAGTGAACCTGAGTTAACCTCTGCTCGAATTATTGAGTGCCAGAGATAAGAGAAACTCTCCTTAGCAATTTGAATGATAACACTATTCAGGGGACTGTTACAAAAATATCACTAAAAGAACATCCAATGCAGTTCAAAATACAAATCTTGCTCAAAGCGTGCAATATGTTGATCAAGATGCACATAACAATACTCAAGGTTCACCAACTCCAATTTATGTTTCTCAAAGTTCAACAAATGTGACCAAGAATATAGAAAAGAGTGAAGATGCAACCACTCTTAGGAACACAGTCAAAAATGGAAATTCAACAAGTACATAAATTCTTGACAAGGCAAAGGAAGTGAAATTGGACACTAATAAAGAAAATACAGTCATCCTCTATCAAGGAAAAGATGAACCTGCTCCTTTCCTTTTATCTCTTAGGATATTTGGCAAACTTTTGGACAACTACTTGGAAGATTCAGAAGCAACCATGCTCCAGCAATGTAATGCTATTAGCTATATGTAGGAGATTAGGCTTTATGCCTACCAAGACAAACAAGAAAGTCACACAGTTAGAAAAGATTGAAGTCCTAGTGATAGGATTCAACAATATCTATATGCAATTAGCATTCGATCCAAGAATTGAGCAATTCATTGATATTTCAATGGGTACATGGCCACCGACTTTTCACAAATGTGGTTGTTATGGTGGTTGTCATGGAGAGGCGTATTACACATCAAATAAGGGTAGAGAGTACAGCAAGATTGAAGCTGATGATTACAGAATATGGTGAAAATAATGAGATTTTATTTTTAGAAACATATCTTGGTCTTTATAGGCAAAGGAAGAGGAAGTCTCGATGTTGCATTATTCACACAAAGAAAGAGATTTGCAAGAACTTCTGAATTATACAAAGATGCTCATTAAAGGCGATCAAGATTCATCTTCCAGATAAAACATGTTGTGAGGTTTTCACACCCTCGCCCCAAACAATTTGGGGACCCCCCTTTTTTCGAGCTAGCCTGGGCCTTCTCCTAGATCTCGATATCCCGATGCATTGACGATTTTGTTGGACTTAGACGCATGATGTTGATTCTTGAAAAATTGATGAAATTGGAGTGCTTGGTTTGGAATTTTCGATTAATTTTGGCCATCTCGCGGGAAAATTTTGCAAATTTTTGTATAGGGGGAGATTGACTTGCTAAACGAAAATGTAATGCTAAATTGAAGTTATTCCCTAGCAATTCGAAATTTTGAGCAATTAAAATTGAGATTTGATTTTAAAATCTAAAATTTTGGCAATAAGTATTGAAAATCTGGGCTTGTAAATTTCGAAATTTTGAAAGTTTGGGCTAATAAAATAAGTCTTGAGCAATTAAAATTATAAAGCTAGCCTTTAGAAAATAAATCTGGCCTTAATAAATAAAATCTGGGCAATTAACTATAACATCTGTCATCAATTTCGAAATTAGATTGAATAAATAAAAAATCTGGGCAAAATAAATTGAAATTTAGTAATCTGCATTGAAAATAATAAATTTTGGGCTTTAAAATACATAAATCTGGGCGCTTCTAATTAAAGTTTACATTGAAATTCAAAAATAGGGCCCTTGATTTCGAAAATCTGGCCTCTTTTGGTGATGCATGGCATAAGGGAATTAATTTGGGGCCTTCCTTCCTTGCTGGCGCCACCCTTCCCCCATATTAGTTTCGAATTTCAATGCTTGTTGGTGGTATTTTCATTGCAAAATTATTAATTGTAGGGCATGTCATCCCTCTTTTGGTTGGCATTTATTTATTAACTTTGTTTTTATTGTGTAGGTCGGCCCTAATAAAGGAGGGGCTTGGATTGGGTATATAGGGGAGGTTGCCCCCACTCCTCTTCTCACACTTCATCCACTCTTCTTCCTCCACAAAGGCAGCGAGCTGGAGCAGAGCAGAGGCTGCGACTTTTAGAGGAGCAGAGAAATTAAATTGAAAGAGCAGCGACATCCATCAAGGCTAGGGCATCATCAAGTGCAAGTAGCAGGGACTGCGACATCCATTTAGAGGCAGTGAATTCATCATAGAAGCAGCGACAGTGAATCTAGAGGCTGTGATTCTAATCCTTGGGGGCTTGTGACTTGTTGAGGCAGGGCCAGATCTGGTATCATAGAGAGCAGGGATCTGCTAGGGCAGGTCCGAACACAAGGGGTAGCAGGCCCGAGTTTGGGGCAGTCAAGCAGTAAGGCAGCGACACTGATCTAGGAGGACCTGCGAAACATAGCAGAGGCCAGCGATAATCATTAGGAAGGAGCTGTCAAGGGTTTGAGAGGGCAGATCTCGCGCAGTAAGGCCAGCGACTAGCATTGCAGGAGCAGCAAACTTATACAGCAGGCCCGAATTTCTCAAAGTCAAGTGCAGATCTGAATCAGAGCATATAGCAGTTTTGAATTGCAAGGCTAGGGCATCATCAGGGCAGGCCCGAAATCTGATCCATAAGGCCTGCTATTTGGCAGACAAGCCACGAATTAAGGAGATTTGCGAAATTTAGAAGAAGAGGCTCGAATTTGGAATGTGAGGAGGGCAAATTTTCGATCAAAGGAGGGAGATCTGATTTTTTCTTCAAGCATAAGGCTCAGAATTTCAAATCTGAGAGGTGTCAAGGTTCTGATTTCAAAGCTCTATTCCCAGAATTTTCGATTTTCTGGGCATCATTCTCAGAATTTTCAACCAAGAGGGCAGATTTTGATCCAAGATAATCAAAGAGGGTTCAGATTTTCAAAGCAATACACTCAGAATTTATCATGGAGGTAAGGTTCAGATTTCATGGGAAAGTTCAGATTTTGACAAGTATGGAGGCTATGGTTTGATATCAGGCAAGAGTGGCAAGATTTTTGATTTTTTGGGGGGCCTAGTTATTCAAAATTTGAAGGTAGAAGGGGCAAATTTATCAAAGCATAAGGTTCAGATTTTTCATATTGTGTGCAATTCCAAAAGATTGAAAGAGGAAGATATCATCAAGCAAGGGAGGCATTCAGATTTCTTTGCCTAGTCAAGCCACATGAATGAAATATTTTGCAAAGCGGAGAGTGGTCTTTTAGCCTTTTCTCCTTAATTGTTATTATTTCTTTGGTTACTTGTTTGTTTGGGTGTCGGAGACAAGCTCCGTTGAGAGAGTGAGTTGGTTCTTTAAGCTGATTACTCGATCGTTGTGATTGGATTTTTCCCCTCTTCTTGCTTGTTATGAATCACTCCATAGCGGATGCTAGTACAAGCAAGAATCCAAAGGGACTAATACCAAAATAGCTGACGAGGAAGTTATGATGCCCAAGACCACTTTCTTCTCGAGACTAAAGCGAGTCCGAGACACTAACATCGGTACCATTGACATGATACAATTGAGAGATGGGTTGAGAGAGGCCAGTCCTCTATGGCAAGGAAGATCAGTTTAACTTATTTTCTTAATTGTTATCTT
The DNA here is from genome assembly GCA_027943335.1 of Chamaecyparis obtusa. NCBI lineage: Eukaryota > Viridiplantae > Streptophyta > Pinopsida > Cupressales > Cupressaceae > Chamaecyparis > Chamaecyparis obtusa. Next base: position 2,167,536 of record BSBK01001523.1, on the reverse strand, counting down.
TTCTTTGGTGTTGTTTGTTTGGTTTTGAAGATAAGTTTCAGGATTGAGAGAAGGCTGGCTCATTAAGTAGATTTCTCGATTGTCTTGATTGGATTTTTTCCCAAAGGGAATTAATACCAAAATAGTAGACAAGGAAGATATGATGCCCAAAACCACCTTCTTCTCGAAATTGAAGTGAGTCTGAGACACCAACATCGGTACCATTGACATGATGCAATTGAGAGATAGGTTGAAAGAAGGCCAGTCCTCTATGGCACAGAGGAAAACATTAGTAAGGAGGCAGGTTTCATTGCAAATTGGAGGAGATTTGAAGATATTTGAGGCAAGGCTTGGCTGTTCATGCAAGCTAGTTTGGTTTGATTTGAGAAGGAGATATGGCCGGGGCAGGTGCCCCCAGAACCCAAGAGTATTCAAGCAGAGGGGGGTGCATGCAAACCAAATTCGAGTAGAAAGTTAGAGAAGAACATGAAGACCAAGAAGGTTAAGGAAGGCAAGAATAATGAAGGTGTAAAGTGAGAAGATAGGTTGATGGGGTCAATTCGATTTCAAAGCAGTGGCCAAGAGCAAGGCTCTCAAATTGCAAAGAAGGTTCACATCCAGGCAAGCCACTATGGCCAAGCAGGATTACCCCAAGTGCATGGAGACCTCACTCTTTCAAGGTCAAGACATCAAGTACAAGCAAGTTCAAGTGGTGATGAGAAAGTTTCTAAGGACAAGCTCAAGCATCCAAGGCTTCACCTCATCTCAAGGATTAAATAAATTTATAAGATAAGGTTGATGAGGTGGCAATTTCATGTGCATGCAATCAAATCATGCCAAGTGTCCTATGTTCTCATTGGTTGACAGATTATTGTAATTTTCTCATTGGCCCACAAAGTTGGTGCCTTCATGTAATTGGTTGAAAGATGGTAACCCTAATTAGGGTTTGTAAGGTTTAATCTTGGCCCTTGATTTTGCCTCTTAATCTTGGCTACTCGTCGTAATTTTGAGCCTCTATATAAGGCCATTTGTTCTCATTTGTAAAAGAGGGAGTTATGCTGGAGAATTGTTGCCAAAATACTATCAAAATTGTTCTCTATTCATTGTTGTGCCTTGCATGGTGGATATACATGATCATTTTGGTGTATTGCATGTTTCTTCTCATCTCTCAAATTAAAGTAGGATTTCATTTCAAAGTTGTTAAAGTAAGAATAGAAGTAGATGGCTAGTTGTATGGTGATATTGGTAAATGTTTGATAGGGATCTATATACTAGGCCACTAGCACCTTAGCGGCTTGTTAGGAAGCCTTATGTGGTAATCTAGTCTCATTCCCCTTGAATCATTGCATCTATGGAGGTAGCGCCACAGGCAAGTCTTCATTAGGTTGATCCCCGTCCATTTGATAATTTCTTCATTCAATAGGAGTAGCAGCAAAGCAAGCAATAGTTTAGCAGTTGAAGTTGAAGAGTAAAGTTGAAAGTGGTAAATTGGAGAAAGTCATTGAGTATACATTGCAAAGCTAAATTTCATCATAGCGAGAATTTGACATCCTCAAGTGAACGAACAATGTAAGCCCGCCGAAGTGATTACCAGCAAATCACATTTATATAACTGAGTTAGTATCCACAGGTGTAAGGAACCTTGGAGTATCTTATATACTTTTCAAGAGAGGGTTGAGTGTTTGGTACGCTGTATCAAGTATTTCAATTGCTATATGTTATGTAGTGGTACAAAACTCACATCAACAAAACATAAGTACATTTGAAAGCTTAAAGAATCTTGTCCTCAAAGGTATAAAGAAGGAGAAAAACCATACTTCATTTCAAAATTCATTGTTACCCAATTGGTGCAAGCGTCATGAAATCCAGAAGAGAGTCTCTAAAACATTAGGATTCAAAGATTTTCAAGCACTTAAAAATAGTAAGTGTGATTCGAAGGAAGATAGCTGAAAAGAATAAAAGGGTGAAGTTGAATCAGAGTTGGACTCAATTCTACAAGAGGCGTGTAATGATCAAGATCAATTTCATATAACTCAAGGAAGTAACCAAGTATAGGCATTACAAATCAATGGGTTCTTAGCCAAAGAAAGCAAATATGAAACCATGCCTGTGGAAACAGAAGATGGATTGAAAATTGCCTCCTTAGGGGAAGGTTATGCACTTGACAAAAGAGAGGGACTACTTAAGAACATGACAGAATTTCCTGATATGATTGCATGGAGCTATAAAGACTCGAAGATATATGATGACTCCATTTCACACACGATTCTTTTTGAGGATGGAAGCAAATCTTCTCAGCAATGCCAAAGGTCAAATAATCAACTAATGCGGCCACTTGTTTATCAAGAATTCAAGGAATTACTTCAGCAGAAAATTTCTTTCCAACACAACATTTGACGTAGGTCGCTAGTCAAGCTGCTTATCGAGAGGACCATCCTTTACCACTCTAGTTGGTGATGAAGGTGGGACCCTTTGCAAAGGGGGAACAAGACTATATTGGTATTGTTGATGTGAGTTTTAAGCCACTACAACATGCAAAATTGAATACTTAGTATTCCAAGATGAAACACCAAATCTCCAACTCTCTCTTGAATAAGAATGCTCATATGCTAAACAATGTATACAAATTGTGTGATCAAATGAGACAACCTCAAGGTTCCATCTTATTGTAGACTTTCACTCAATTGTAATGATGTGATATGCTAGTTATCACAAAGGGACTTATGTGGCTCATTCAATGGATATCAACTACTTTAACTTCTTCCAAAACAAACTACAAAGGATAAGGGTTTAAAGGACGGAACGGAGGACGGATAATGGGGTTTAAGGCACTCCCAAGACCAATCCTACCTGCAGATTAACAACTCGGAAGCAACAACACAAAGAGGGAGAGAAGGCATGCAGATATATTTTATTAACTCATTCAAACTTCATACATGTCAGGCTGTAAGACCTTCCCAGTTACGGCCAATACAATGAAATTCAATTACAAAATAGTCCTCATACATGTGAGGATCCAATACCTCAAATTTTGTCCTCTCAAACTACTGAATAAATCCTAGAACATCTCTACTTATTTATACAAGAGGCCATCGAACAGATTGGCTCTAAAGATCCTTAGATCCAGCATTGGAAAAAAGCAACGACCCAGATTTAAGTCCACACGTTTCCCAATAAGCAATCCCAACATTAATATCGCGACCAAAATTAACTACATATGTCGGCCTACATCAAATAATTAAATTCCACCAGTCGGTGAACTTAGGAACCGAGCAACACCGAACCAACTCGGTGAAGGAAATAACAAAACGGTAAGCAAGCTCGCCAGTGACGGACAAGAACACTTCACCGAGAACTCAAAAGTAGTTACCGAGCAAACAAAACAAGTACCGAGTAGCCAAACAAGCTCCAACATATTTTGGTTCATCCAGGATTGTCATAAACCCAAGATGCTCCTGCATCAGACACCCGAGGTTGGAAAGCAATGATTCTCTGAATCATGTGTTAGGTACAACCCGAGCAGAATTCAACTCAGATTGAGAAATCTATGTACTCTCTTCAATCAGTCTATTCTTCCATTTTACCAAATACTCCATATAATCCTTTCTTCTTGTGCTTCTACCAACTCTTTGTTCCAAAATCTGCTCAACTTCTTCTGTCTGCTTCTTAGGATAATCACTCGGTACTGTCACTTCGTCATCAGGTTCATGATACTCATACAAATCTGAAATGTTGAATATAAGTGAATATCCATGTCATCAGGTAACTCAACTTCATAAGCATTTCCACTGTCAAATTTCTTCAATACCTTGCAGGGACCAAATTTCATCTTCAACTTACCATATGTTCCAATAGGAAATCTGTCTTTCTTCAAATGAACCATTACCTCATCACCAACATCAAAAATCTTGTCATCTTGACCTATCTGCATTATCCTTGTATTTTCGATTACTCTGCTCCAACTTATGTTTCACTTCCTCATGCAATGACTTCATAAACTCAGCAAATTCTTCCCCTTCAACACTCCTCTTCTCTTCACCAAAAATATCTCATAAGTCTGATATACCTCTCAGTTGTATGCCATTAACAACCTCAAAAGGTATCTTGCCAATACTCCTATTCACTGAATTATTGTATGCAAACTCTGCTTGTGCCAATATTAAATCCCAATTACTCAATTTGTCTCCAACTAAGCATCTCAACAAGTTACCCAAACTTATATTTACAACCTTTGTCCATCAATCTGTGGATGAAATGTAGAACTAAATTTCAACTCGGTGTTCAGCTTCTTCCATAGAATCTTCTAAAAATAACCAACAAACTTACTATCTCGGTTAGAGATGATACTCTTCGGTAATCCATGCAATTGACAATCTCCTTAAAGAAAAGATTTGCTATATGTACTATATCTAATGTTTTTCTACATGGTATGAAATGTGCCATCTTGGAAAATCTATCCACAACAACAAATATGGAATCATTACCTCTTAGTGTCCTTGGTAAGCCAAGAACAAAATCCATGCTAATATCTCTCCAAGGTTTCTCAGGAACAGAAATCAATGTATACAATCCAGTATTTTGACTTACTCCTTTTGCAACTTGACAAACTCCACAACTCTTCACAAATTTTTGAACATCCTTGTACAATTGAGGCCAAAAATACCTTTCCTTAAGAAAACTCAATGTCTTATCAATTACAAAATGTCCAGCCAAACCACTACTATGTTTTTCCTTTATCAAATTAGTTCTCAGTGATCCTCTTGGTATACATAACTGAGTTCCTTTGAACAACATACCTTCTTGAATGAAATAGTCTTCAAACTTACTCGGTCGATCTAGTATAAGTGCTCTACAGACTCTCCACTGCTCAGAAAAATCAGGGTCATTTTCATACAAATTCTTCATATCATCAAAACCAAGAACCTCAATTCTCATTTCAATCATCAAAGATCTTCTACTCAATGCATCAACAACTTGGTTAAACACTCCACTCTTATGCTTGATCACAAATGTGAAATTCTACTAATACTCAACCCATTTCATGTCTCTAATTCAACTTATTCTGACTACCCAAATACTGTAAAGCCTTATGATCAGTATACAACACAAATTCCTTTGACATCAAATAATGTCTCCATTTCTTCAAGGCTTGAACAATAGCATAGAATTCTTGATCATACACAGAATATTTCCTTTTACCATTATTCAACTTCTCACTAAAGAAAGCAACAGGGTTACCTTCTTGACTCAATACAACTCCTATTGCACTTCCACTTGCATCACATTCAACTTGGAATACTTATTGAAATCAGGTAAAGATAACACAGGCAATTCAGCAACCTTCTTTTTCAAAGTTTCAAAACTGTTAATGATTATAGCTTCAGTCGAATAAATGAGATCATTCATATATATATAATCTTTGAATGATATCTTCTTGACCAAAAGGTGGCAATATCAACTAAGTTAAACATTGTAATTATGTTAACTATGTTAGCAATGTAAGTTGTCATTAGTGTAAATCTCAAACACCATTCCCACCAGTAAAGGTTCACCGGTCACTCACGTTACTTTAAAGGCATCGGTAGACTAGAAACAAAGTGTATGCACCGGTAGATTAAACAGAGGGGATACAACGGTAGACCAAACTAAGTACATTGTACCAGTCTTATATTGCATACAGGGATGAACCGGGTATAAGTATATACCGGTCAAAATTGCATAAAGATCCACACCGGATTCTACGGAACAATGAGTTAAAACCAGAATATGCAGAGCATCCACTGCTCAAAAGTGGAGTTAGCTTTTTAACAGGAGTTAGCTTTATTTATGAAGATGTTTTTCAAGGTAAACTCCAGATCAGAACACAAAGCTTTTTGTTAGTTGCATGATTTAATGTTGAGTTTACAACCTGGCGGTTCTATGAGTTAAGGGTTTCATTAAGGTGAACTCTTGTATAAATAAAGGTCATAGGACGCAAGAAAAAGTCTTGTTGAGAGTTGTTGAATAAAGAGAGCAGAGAAGAGATATCTGCACAGAGATCACAATCACCAGTGGTGAAAGGCGAAGAGGCAGAAAAGATTCAACAGCCAGGAAAACCAGGGAAGAGATCAACAGGTATGATCTAATCAGATAATCAGTGCCAATTCAGATCATTGCTTTTATAGGGTGTGAAAGAAAATTGAAATCCCTCTATCAGGGTGAACCCTAATCGGTTCTTTGTAAAAATCCTTTAACCGGGTAACATCTTTGTTGATGTTGAAAATCCTCTAACCAGGCAACTCCTAACAGAGTTAAGTTCTTAACCGATCTTCTACCAGATCCCTTAACCGGGTAGCACCTTCACCAGTGCTTTGTAAGCTCCTAACAGGGCGTCTTTACTTTTGTAGTAGTGAAGTTGTGAACTCTGTCTCATCGTGGTTTTTTTTTTTCTAACCAAGGGTTTCCACATATACATCTCATGTTGATCTGTGTGTTTCTATTTATGCTTATGAATGATTGTTTATATTCTTCTTATCTTGGAAGGATAATTAAACAAGTGTTGACTTGTAATAGAAACAAGTATTTACTGATTCACCCCCCCTCTTAGTAACCGGTTAGTAATAACAATTGGTATCAAAGCTTTGCTCTCTATATATAAAGCTTAACCGCTTGAGAGAAAGATCATGGAGGGTTACAAATATCAGAAACAACTTGAGGAAGCCAATGACATCATTGCCTCTCTAGAGAATAGGCTGAGAAGATGACTTGCAAAAAAGGAGGAGTTGGCTCTGCAATTGAATGAGAGCAATGAGACCATTGATGAACTCTCTAGGCAGAGTGGATTTGATGAAGCTGAAGAGGCAATCTCTGAGGTCATGGAGAGGAACTAGATCCTAACCGATCAGTTCTCCAACCTTAAGAGGGAACAAGAAGATAATGCCCTAAGGATGACAGAACTAATTGAGAAAAAGAGGAAAGTTGAAGATGAAAGAAACACAGCAATCAAGTCATTAACAGCCTTTGAAAGAGCAAGGAACATGGCAGAGGAAGCTGTAGGGGCAAATGATCTTGTCATTCTGCAACTCCAAGAAGACATGCATGATGACCTGTCAAGAACAAAACTCCAGAAGAGTTGTGGTCTGGTCGTAAGCCCAAGATCAGTCACCTGAAGATTTTTGGCTCTCTTGCTTATGTCTAGATTCCTGATGCTAAGCACTCGAAGTTGGACTCCAAGAGTCAAAGACTCATGATGACAGGATACAGTGACAATCATAAGGCCTACAGACTGATAGATATTGACACTGATTGTCTTATCTTCAGTCGTGATGTTGTTTTTGATGAAACTCGAGGACCTTTTCCTTCCTCTCCTGAGCAGTGCTCTGAGGATCAGCCTCACAGTGTTCCTCTTCCTCTAGCTTCACCTAATGAGAGGGAGGATGCAGATGCTGCCCGCCATGAGGCTCCTATTGCTGATCCTATTGAGGCTCCAGAACATAATCCTCTTTCTGCTCCTGTTGCTGCTCTTGAGCCCCTTCCAGATCCTCCAGACATTGGCTCCTCCACTCTCCGCCCTAAATGGTGGGTTAAAACTATTAGTGATCTCAGGGATGATGAGCTCATTGAGGGTAGAGCTTCCAAAAATAAGAGCAAACAGCAACCTACAATTAACTTTGCTCTTATGGCTAACATTCATAGTGTCTATGAACCCCAGACCTATTATGAGGCTACCGGTATACCTGAATGCGAACAGGCTATGGAAGCAGAGTTCCAAAGTCTTCAGAAAAATCACACTTTGGCCCTTTCTGACCTTCCTTCAGGGAAGAAGCCCATTAGTTGCAAATGGGTGTACAAGGTGAAATACAAAGCTGATGGAACCTTCGACAAATATAAAGCTCGTCTTGTTGCTCATGGTTTTTCACAGAAAGAAGGCATTGACTACAAGGAGACTTTTACTCCTACAACCAAAATGAGTACCATACGGCTTGTTCTTGCCTTAACAGCTCAGTTTGGTTGGAAAGTCCATCAGATGGATGTTAAGAGTGCCTTTCTAAATGGTGACTTACAGGAAGAGGTATACATGACACAACCCCTTGGATTTAAGGTTGCTGGTCAGGAACACAAAGTCTGTAAACTTGTCAAAGCTCTCTACGGTCTGAAACAAGCCCCTCAGGCCTGGTACATAAAGATTGATAGATACTTAACTGATCAGGGTTTTCAGCGGAGTCCATTAGATTCAAATTTGTATATCAAACATGTAGGTGACGCTATATTGTTTATAGTTGTCTATGTGGATGATCTGATCATTACTGGCAGTTTAGAACATTTGATCACTGAAATCAAACAAGATTTATGTCACACTTTTGATATGACAGATTTGGGACTCTTGCACTATTGCCTCGAAATTGAGATTTGGCAAACTGAGCACAGTATCTTCCTTTCTCAGTCCAAGTATGCCAGAAATCTTGTGGACAAGTTCCGAATGCAAGATTGCAAACTTGCTTCCACTCCTATGGAACCCAGGCTCAAATTGTCAGCTCGGTCCACTTCACCTGTTGTGGATGATTCTTTGTTTAGACAACTAGTCGGTGGTCTCATTTATCTTACTATCACCAGACCTGACATTAGTTTTGCAGTAAGCTACATATCCCAGTTTATGACAGCTCCCAAAGCTGATCATTGGACAGCAGCAAAGCGTGTCCTGCGCTATGTAAGCAGTACTTCTAATTATGGCCTCCTGTACACTCGGAGTCCTTATCCTACACTATGTGGCTACACAGATTCAGATTGAGTGGCTTTGTTGATGATCGTAAGTCTACCGCTAGATATGTGTTTAATTTGGGATCCGGTGTTGTCACATGGACTAGTAAGAAACAACAGGCAGTGGCCCTGTCTTCAACTGAAGCAAAGTATTGGGGAGCAGTTAAGGCAGCCTGTGAGGCAGTTTGGCTTCGGCAAATGCTTGCGGATATGCATGTTCCTCAAACAGGACCGACTCCCCTATTCTGTGATAATCAAGGCATGCTCAAACTGGCAAAGAATCTGATCTTCCATGAAAGAACCAAGCATGTCGAAACTCATTGTCATTACATCCGTCAATTGGTTGAAGACAAATCCATCCAGTTGTTGTATGTTCCTACATTGGAGCAGCCTGCAAATATCTTCACCAAGTCTCTCGGTTCTGATAAATTTGTAAAATTCAGGGAATCTATTGGTGTTATTGATAGATTGAGCATTATGGGGGGGTATTAGAATATTTAGAATGTTTCCTTTCTAATGCTTATGATAGCTCCCTGATAGCTTCCTGTTTTATAGCAGTCTTTCTTAGATACTTGCTATTCTTGTAAATACCATTGCTGTATATATGAGCGTGTTGCTCATTGTAAAATTCATTCAATACAAATAATTTGTTCATAATTATTTTAACCTTTGCACCTGTGGCCAGATTGGAAGGAGTAAGAATCCTTCTTGCTTATGCTGCTCACAAGAAGTTCAAAGTGTACTAGATGGATGTAAAGTTTGCATTCCTAAATGGAATACTGGAGGAGGAAGTTTACATTAAACAACCGGAAGGCTTCACATCAACACAAAAGGGTGGTATGGTCTATAAACTCAAAAAGGTTATTTATGGGCTGAAGCAAGCTCCAAGGGCATCGTATGAGAGGTTGCACTCATACCTCCTGACAATAGGATTCACAAGAACCGGGGACAACAGCAACATGTATCTCAAGACTGGAAAAGATGGGAACCTAATTGTTGAAATCTTTGTGCATGACATCATCTTTGGAGGAAATCACAGGATGAGCAAAGCCTTTGCTGAAGAAATGAAGAAAGAATTTGAAATGTCCATGATAGGAGCTATATAATTCTTCATTGGACTATAGGTCCATCAACTAAAGGAAAGTGTCTTTATTTCACAGACCAAGTATGTAAAAGAAATTTTTAAAACTTTTGGACTTGAAGAATCCAAACCGGTTGGTACACCAATGATAACTAGCTTCAAGTTATCAAAGGAAGATGATGCAAAAGAAGTAAATGAAACATTGTATCGGTCTATGATAGGAAAATTACAGTATATAGTACACAGTAGACCGGACATTGCACATGCAGTAGGCATAGTAGAAAGATTCTCTGCAAATCCTAAAGAGACACATCTAATAGCAGCGAAGAGAATTTTCAGATACCTAAAGGGGACTGAGGAGTATGGTTTGTGGTTTCCTCACAAGGGAAGCTTCCAAGTAAAGGTTTACACTGATGCAAATTGGGCTAGTAATATTGATGACAGAAAGAGCACAAGTGGTGGTGCATTCTTTCTTGGTGAAAGGATTGTGTCATGGACAAGCAAGAAACAGAACTGCATTTCATAGTCCACAACGGAAGCTGAATATGTTGCTACAGCAATCAATTGCACACAAGTAATCTAGATCAAACAACTACTTGAAGGAATCCAAGAACAAATACCCGAACCGATTGCAATTTACTGTGATAGTACAAATGCAATAAACATATCCAAGAACCCTGTCATGCACTCCAAAACAAAGCACTTGCCATCAAGTATCACTACTTGAGAGAGCTGGTACAAAATAAAGAAGTGAGATTGGAGTATGTTCCCACAAAAGAACAAATTGCTGACATCTTCACAAAGCCATTAGCAAAGAGTACTTTTGAGTGTCTCAGAGGTAAATTAGGGGTGATATTGGAGTATTATTGGAGTATGATTGGAGTATGTTCCCACAAAAGAACAGATTGCTGACATCTTCACAAAGCCATTAGCAAAGAGTACTTTTGAGTATCTCAGAGGTAAATTAAGGGTGATACCCCTTCCTGGTCACCAGTAAACTTGCAAAGGTGTTCATCAATTCATTATGCTTCAACGAAGGATTACACCTCATCTTACCTAGATTGATGACTAGGACTGTTGCTTGAAGGGGGAGCAGATTTCTTTAAGGTAGTCTTTCTGACTAGCCTTTCGCATTATTGTTAAAAGGGGGAGAATATTACCGGTAGAAGACTGGTAAATAAGGAAGGTGACATGTTTGCCTATTAAGGTTTTTCCATCAATGGCAAAGGGGGAGATTGTTGGCATTAAAGGATGGTAATCGGTAAGCTTGTTACCGATACATGGCAATTAAGTATTGTCATTGATTGGCAAAAGAAGAAAGAGGAAAGAGGTGCTGACATCTCAATCTAAGGACACCAGTGTTGGATCAGTGAATCGAAACAGTTATCAGTTAACTGACAACATTCTGTGTGTAGAGAGACTAGTTTGACAACCGATGACATCGTGCAATGAACAAGAGATTGTTTATGTTCATCAGACGCAACCGGGCACCAAGGGAAAAGCAACCGGTAACCAGTAACAGAAACTGAGGAAGGAAAGCTGACAGGTCAAGGCTCTTACCTGTGCACAACTTAAGCGAGTAAAGACTTCGTCATGATAAGATGAACCAAGGAAGTCATAGTCAACTGTCTGTTATCTAACTCCTTGACCAGGATTTACTGCACTAAATCCGATAGACTTTGAGTTACCAAGACAATCGATACAAGGCGCGATTGAAGGTTTTAATGCCGGAGTTTATGGCTTTAAAACATGGAGTTATCTCTTGCGAAGGAAATCTTTTTGACACGCATCTATTGTTTTCTTTTATTAAAGCAAATATTGCATAGCATGCATCGGATGTTTTCCTCAGTGAACTAATACTCCACTGGGTGATGAATCCGAAGGGGATCTATAAACAAGTCATGCATGAGAAAAGCAATTACGACAATGACTATATATTCCTCTGCCTGTCAAGAATATAATTTGCCCTCATTCTGCCAAAGTAAAGAGTGAACCTGTACACTGAAGAAGCTGAGCTGAACAGAAAAGAGAAGAGAGAAGAGTGTGCAAAGAAGCACAACAGGAAAGGAGAACATACCAGCAGCAACCAGTGATGTTTCTCAGTTGAGTATAACAAAGATCTTATCAGGCTATGAAAAGCCATTTCTAAAAAGTCAATCCTTCTATTGTTCTCTAACAATTACAATAGCGAAATCCCAGTATTTTTGGGTGGACATTAACAGGTCTCTTGTACTAAATCCCTTAATCGGGTGACATCTATTCAGGTGTTCTAAGTCCTCTAACCAAGCAGGCACTAACAGACCTTATTGTGTCAAATCCCTTAACCGGGTCGCATCTAACTGTGCGTTGTAATCCTTTAACAAGGAAGGCTCCTAACAGGGCGCACCTCAGAAGAGTGCAAAATTTGTGAGGTTTCCTCACACTGTGGTTTTCACCCGATTTGGGTTTCCACGTGATAAATCTGGTGTTACTTTGTGGTTGATTGCTTGCTGCTATTCTTATGCTAGAATCTGTTTTTCTTACAGTTGTAGTATACTACATCAAATTTGTTTTAAAGTTTTATAGTTTCTAATTCACCCCTCCCCTCTCAGCACCGGTTGGGACTGTCATTATGTTCATAATTGCAAATTTACCGATCAGTGCTTTATAATCCGATCAGGATTTTGCGGAGTGTTTTTCAAAAGAACTAGAGTTAGCTTTTCATTCTGCGAGCATTTCGAGGTAAAATGAAAGATCTATTTGCAAGCTTTTTGCTCAAGAGTTTTGCATGCGAAATTTTTGGAAGAGTTACAACTTGGCAGCACCGTTTGGTGCAATAATAATAAGATAATTTCTTATAAATACAGGTCATCATGCATGAGAAGCATTGTTGAAAATCAAGAACGCAGAGAGAGCAGAGCGGAAGAACAGAGTCTTCTAAGAAGGGATACAGTCACAGAGAGTGAAAGAGAGAAAAATTCAACAGCCAAATAGAGAAAAGAGTGAACAGGTATGTCTGATCGACAGATAAAGTATCAAAGAAGATCATTGCTTTTATTGTGAGAAGCACAATTAAATCCCTTAATTAGGGTGAACCCTAACAGGTTCTGTTGTATAAATCCCTTCACCGGGATCATAAGTGATCTTTTTCAAATCCCTTTACCGAGTAGTATTCTAACCAGCGCTTTGTAAGCCTTTAACCGGGCAGCTATATTACTACAGTAGTGGAGTTTCGTGGGTTCTGTCCCACCGTGGTTTTTTCCTTCTAACTGAGAGTTTCCACGTATACATTTTGTGTTGGCCTATGCATGTGATTTTTGTTTATGATCGTTTAAGCATTCTTTATATTTTCAATATTAACAAGAATAATAAACAAAAAATGATTACAAGAAATTGAATTTATTGATTCATCCCTCCTCTCAGTAACCAGTTAGGATTAACAGGATTTACTTCTTAAGAAAAAAAGAATCTAATGAAGTCTTGAGTAGATTTAAAGAATTTAAAGCTTAAGTTGAAAACTTATTTGGGAAAAGAATTAAAGTACTAAAATCTGACAATGGAGGTGAGCACACCTCAGGTGGATTTCATGATTTTTGTGTAGAGGCAAGAATTAAGAGGGAGTTATGTGTCCCCTACAACTCTCAACTAAATGGGGTTGCAGAAAGAAAGAACAGATCCATAATTGAGGCAGCAAAGACAATGATTCATGATCAAAACTTGCAAATGTTTCTATGGGCTGAAGCAACGAGGACTGTTGTCTACATTCAAAATAGGTGTCCTCACCGTGTCCTAAAGGATATGACTCCGGAAGAAGCCTTCACAAGAACTACACTAGCTATTAGCAACTTGAGGATTTTCGGAAGTCCAGTTTATGTTCATGTTCCTAAAGAGAAGAGAACCAAACTCGAACCTTCAGGTAAGAAAGGTATTTTTGTGGGGTACAATGAGACCTCCAAAGCTTTCAGAATTTACATTCCAGGTCATAAATACATTGAGGTTAGTAGAGATGTTACTTTTGCAGAAAATGTTGCATTGAAGAAGTCTAAAGGTTTGTTAATAGAAACTAATAATGAAGTCAATGAAAATCAAGATATGGAAATTGAACATAACGTTCAGATTCAAAGGGAGTCTTCAAAACCATCAGATCATAATGATCAAATTGAGCCCATGGATCCCACCGATGGGCCGAGAGACATTACAGAGAACAGGAAAAGACCTCTTTGGGTAAGAAACACCATTCAGGAAGCTGAAAAGTTTGCAGCCCCCAAAGGCATCTTCAGAGAAAGTAAGAGACCTCAAAAGTTCTCCAACTATGTTGCAATGATGTGCAACCTCATTGAGACTGAACCTTCTAACGCTAAAGAGGCTATGAACCAGCAAGCATGGAAAAATGCTATGGATGAAGAATATGAGTCCATCATCAAGAATGATGTGTGGGAAATCATGCCTAGACCCAAAAGTAAGTCTGTTGTATCCTCTAAATGGTTGTTCAAAATTAAACATACTGTTGATGGAAGTATTGAGAAATATAAAGCTAGATTTGTAGCTCATGGATTCTCTCAAAAGGAAGGCATAGATTATGAGAAAATATTTGCTCATGTTGCTAGATATACTTCCATCAAAACTATAATAGCTATTGTTGCAGCTAAAGGCTGGAAGTTACATCAAATGGATGTAAAGACTGCATTCTTAAATGGTGTTATCGAGGAAGAAGTCTATATTGAACAACCAGAAGGTTATAAGATTCATGAAAGGGAATCTCATGTTTGCAAATTAAAGAAAGTACTATATGGCCTTGAGCAGGCCCCACATGCTTGGTATGAAAGAATTGACAAATATTTGATGAGTTTAGGATTTTGTAAGAATGATGTTAATCCTAACCTTTATTTCAAGGTGTTTAATGATGAAATGCTAATTCTGGTGTTATATGTGGATGATTTATTTCTAACTTGTGAAGATAGTCTCATCATCATATGCAAGAAAGAATTAGCTTCAGAATTTGAAATGACAGATTTAGGCCTAATGCATTACTTTCTAGGTCTGGAAGTATGGCAAAGACCTAATGAAATCATCCTAAGTCAAGGAAAATATACTATTGATATCTTGAAAATATTTGGAATAATGGATTGCAAACCTATGTTTACTCCTATGGAAGCTAAATTGAAAAAGTTAAGTGTATCTACTCCTAATTCTAATTTTGCAGATCCAATTGAATACAGGCAATTGATTCGATCTTTGATGTATCTAGTTAACACAAGACCAAACATTTGTTATGCAGTTAGTGCCCTCAACTAGTTCATGAACAAACCAAAGCATGTTCAACTCGTTGCTGCCAAGCATATCTTGAGATATTTGTGTGGTACAGTTGGCTATGGCTTAATGTACTCCCTTAATACTGTCATCACCTTGAAAGGTTATTCAAACTCCAATTGGGCAAGGGATGTCACTGAGAAAAAGAGCACCTCAGGAGTATGTTTCAGTTCGGGATCTGCCATGATTTCGTGGGGCAACAGGAAACAATCCTCAGTTGCATTAAGTATTGTTGAAGCAGAATATATTGCATCAAATGTGGCCTCAAGGGAAGCAGTGTGGCTTCGCAAGCTTCTTGTTGGGTTGTTTGGACAACCTTGGGAACCCACAGCCATTCATTGTGATAATCAAAGTTGTATAAAGATGTCTGTCAATCCTGTGTTTCATGACAGATCAAAACATGTGGAGACTCATTATCATTTTGTTTGAGACATGGTACAGAGAGGTGTCATTTAGCTGAAATACATCAGCACTTAAGAGTAGATAGCAGATGTTCTCACCAAGCCTCTTACTCGAGTGAAGTCTGAATACTTCAGAGATAAGCTTGGAGTTGTGGAGAACATAGCTCTGGTTGAGAGGGAGTCTCAGCTTCCTTGATACAATAAGTTTTGTATTCCACCCTCTGCGGACAATGCAAGGTGGTGTTGTATTCTTCTCTAGGAGAAGATTTGAGGTGAAAGACCTCTTCCACCCGCTGAAGGCAATGCAAGGTGGATCCATCCTCTGTGGGTATGCAAGATGGATATCATGGAAAGAGTCCATGAAGTTCTTGATTACCCTATGAGAGTGTCATGGTGATGATCACAATATAACTCTTAAAATCCTCCCTAGCTAAGAGGGAGTGTTGAATTTAGCTAGATTGAATTGTAGCAAATTAAATTTTAATGTTGCCTTTGGCAATTAAAATTTAAATTATATTGTGATAATTCGATCACCTCTTGTAATTGTGCTGGGCCCCAAATAATGTAACTTATATTATACCATGTAATTGGGCTGGGCTCTAATTGAGCTTGTTGGGTGCTCAAGGCAATTGTACCTTGTTATTAATAAATTTATATTTGCGTTTTGGTGGCAAAAGACAAAAGGGCCGACCTACAATCTCAAAGCTTGTAATTGGTATATAAACAAGGCATTGTGTTGCCTTTCATAATTAACTCAATTAAGCGAATTCCTCTGCTAAGTTCGGCGATCTAATCTGCTCCTAAATAATTAGTGAATCAATCATTGAAGGTCTGCAATCATCAGTTATGAGTCTTGTTGGGCGAAGCTACATCAGTATAATCTGCTCTTATGGTGATCGAAGGTTCAGATCAATAATTGCAATCAGATAAGTCAGTCCTTTTCTTATGCCCTAGGTGGGCGAATTTGTAATTGTACTACTGCTGATATTAATAGTATATGATCTGAACTTTGTTGTTGGGTTTTTCCTCCAAGAGGGAGGTTTTCCTGTTGATATTTTGGCCTTTACGACAAAGATCAATGCATTGAAAAAATGATGATTATTATGCCTAAAATCAATATGATAAACGATGACTATATTTATCATTAAGTTCGATTTTATTAAAATTAATAATGAGTTAAATAATAATATAATGAGGAATTATATTATTTTATGCTCAAAATCGTGGCCCCAAAGTCAGCTGACTTGGAGGTCCACGTTTTGGCATGATGAACTCATATATTAAGGAAAATTGATGAATGCTAGAAGCAATCAAAAACGAAACATTGTCTTCTATCATTCATTGATACTTGGAGCAATCGAATTCATTCTCGGAGCAGCGAATTCGATCTTGGATGAGCAATTTGGGTAGCAGATCTAGCAGCCCTAGAAGAGCGAATTAGGGCAGTGTTGAGCAGTCCTAGAAGAGCGATATAAGGGCAGATCTAGCAGCCTTAGGAAGAGCGAATTAGGGCAGTGTTGAGCAGCCCTAGAAGAGCAATATAAGGGCAGATCTAGCAGCCTTAGAAAGAGTGAATTAGGGCAGATCTGTGCAGCACTAGAAGAGCGAATTGAAGACCCTTCAAGAGCTGATTCATAATAGTCATTGAGGGCAACATTGGAGGACCACTTTGAAGAATACAAAGTGCAGGTTTGAAGCCAACCAAAGGACAAATTCAGACCTTCAAATCCAGGTATTATCTTTCCTTAATTGTGAATATTTATTATATCATGTGCTTAGTATTTGAAAGATCTCTATAGTTTGTATATTCCTTGCCCTAAATCTGAAAATATTAACATTTCCCAAGGTATCTTTGTGTTCGTGTGTGTACATCTTGCTTATATTCTAAGTCTTGTTAATTCTGATCACTAAAATTAACAGTTTTCACATAAATAAATATATTTTATTTCAATTTCTCCCAAGTTGAGCGACTACTCTAAGGGAATCAGCCTATGCAAAAAAGAAAATTGAATTTTACTGATTAAAGGGGAGCGATCAATTTGATAATTCTAGTGGTTTGATGAGGGTTGGACACCTTTGACCTTTAACAAATGAATGAAGAGAATGATTAGTAGCCTATGGTGTTTGGCAATGATTACCTTCTATGACAGTGATTGTGATCTACTTTCCTTTGAGATCAATGACAACAATATTTCCAATAATTTGATGGTATTACAATCCAAACATTACAACTTACAAAGTAATTAAGAAATGCATTACAATATGACAAAGATAAGAAATTATTGTAATCAACTGTAATATCAGGTCAAATCATGAATAAACATTACCGCAACACAATGAATTACTTCATTCAATTCCCTTGTTCTCAAATGAAATGTCCTCCCTTCATGTCTTTCAATGGAAAGAGTCACAACTCTTCAACTAGCAAGGGATGCCACTCTTCATACAGTGCTGTTTGTTATTCCTAACTAATCACTGGTAACTGATTACTGGGTCAGCCCTTTTTATGAGGCATTGCTAATATCCTTGGTGGACCTTATCATGTGGCAATATTCTTGGACAACCCCTTGCTAGAAATTAATCTATTTAATCTTGGTCGGCCCTTTATTAACTACCTTGTCTGGCCTTATTTATAAGGTCTGTGATTTGTATTTGTAAGGGTAGTGATGGTTCATAAACCTGTGACTTCTTTTAGATTGGCGGGAGCATGACACCTTTTAACACCACACACAGGAGTTTTTTTATGCATTCTCGATCTTAGTCTTATAAAAATTCTCCATTAAGCATTTCTTTCTTTTTCCAAGCCAAATGACTTCATAAGTCTCTATTCCACAATCCTACAATGGTTAG
Source organism: Chamaecyparis obtusa (assembly GCA_027943335.1). Classification (NCBI taxonomy): domain Eukaryota; kingdom Viridiplantae; phylum Streptophyta; class Pinopsida; order Cupressales; family Cupressaceae; genus Chamaecyparis; species Chamaecyparis obtusa. Next base: position 2,149,200 of record BSBK01001523.1, on the reverse strand, counting down.
AAAGAAATGAAAACTGATGAGACAAAGCAAAATAGACAAGATCTAAAAGATAACTCGTCATTGGGAAAACAATAGATGTTAGTTTTGAGCTTGACCTAATATAAAAACTTCTTATGGGTACAATAAAGTTCAAACAATTCAATTCTTGATTTCTTTTCTATAACTCCAATTATAGAAAAGAAGGCTAAAATTCATCAAGAGTGAGCAGTTATAGAAAAGAATTCAAGAATCAAAATATTGTAGCAGTTTAGGTTGATAATGAACATCCTGGCTTTTGTTAAGAGAAAATCCCTAAATGGTTCTACTTGGCTATTTAATATATAATCCCTACTTCGCTATTTAATATATAATCCATGTAATTTTCTTTTGTTTTTACTTATAAAAGTTTCCTTTATTTTGAACAAGAATAGGTTACAAACTAGAAATCCAAAACTGCAAGATTATGCAGCAACAGTTCTACCTCGATATAGATATAGTATGCGCTGACAGGTATCCAAAAGACTTGAGATCTTGATCTACAAGCTCAGAACTTCCTATGCTTATATCTTGCTGGGATCGCCATCTCTGGTGCTTTTGATACTCCTAAGTGCATATTGGATCCATGTTTAGATGGATCTGTGCTAGTCATAGAATTTTGCTAGCTCCTGCAGCCAGCAGAGAGAATTGACCTGTAGTTGCCTTTTTTTTTGAGCTTTCAATGTCCTACCATCTTGTAGAAGTTAAAATTATGACATCAGATGCCACTGTTATATTTGTCTATTTTATATTATTGTTTTGAGTTACATATTTAAAAAAATGTCATTTTCCATATTCCCCACGCATTCAACTAAACACACTCATGCACTTAAAGCCTAGGTTGATGTGCGGTGTAAAATGCACTTCTTGGCACAGTTAAGAATGACGCAAGCACTTTGAAGAGCTCCTATTACTTTTGGCTTAAGGTTCCAAACAAATATGAAAGAATGCTATTATCCAAAGGAATAGATTTACTTTGTTGCATGTAGATGAAAAATCAATAATAGTCTTACCACGGGCCTTGCAGGGTAGTTGAAAGAAACATCCAGGAACCTAATATGGCCTTCCAGTTCTGACAATCTCAATCCTGCATAAGAAAAGGCAGTTTACCTTTATGTCTGACAATAATGACTTGTTATTTTCTTAGAATGTTATAATCTACCAATAATACACATGAAAGGAGTGATAATGTCATCTAGAAGAAGATAATTACTTTAAACTACAGAAAATTCCATGTTGCAAAATTGTGTATGTAAAGTGATAGGTATCAGACAAAAACCAGAAAAACTAGTACTTGTCAAACAATAACTAGTCTCCTCCAACTAGATCATATTATAAAATACTTTAAAACTTTACGAAGGCTGCTGGTTCTGTTAACTCTTTACAACTTCATGTGATGTTCAACACCTTGCTTTGGCATATCACAAAATAATAAAACAATTAAAACAGATGTTTATGAAACACTGCTGACCTCCTCGCTATAGAAAAACTTACAAATGATCATGATCTCAGCATCCTCCCCACAACAATCAATACAAAGCAGTATTGGTGAAGACCTCAACAAAAGATAATAACAATGTATAGGAAATGGTGAGAACCCAAAAGCAATAACATAATGATCTCAACTTAACAATTCATGAAAGGTGCATGAATTACATCTTCCCCAATCCTCTAAATTTCCTTAAATTAAAATATGAATGAAAACTTTGGACCCTATAAATTTATAAGCAAAGAGTGATAACAAGTGGTTTATAAATATAAATCCTCTGTAAATATTGTCTCACTACAAATTTTCATATGCACTCAGTTTGACACCTGCTGACTACAAATATTATCCTACCCTGCACATAATTAACGCTGCCACTTACAGAAGCAGCCAGAACTACCATCCTAGCTTTAACTAATGTAGCTAAGGGAAAATATCAAACTATTCGTGTATAGCTATTAGTTTGTTTGTGTCTTAACTTTAAGCAATTTCCTCATACTTGAGGCTGTACAGACCTGCAGCCTGGAATTAGAAAATGTATATATGCAATTTAAAAGTGAGAAAATTGTATTGTTGAAGCCTCAAGTTTTAAAGTCAAAAATGTCACCCAAGAAACCCTAAAGACCAAAAACCAGGACAAAAAGTCCACAGAAAATGAAAGTGAATATATAGGAACAAAACATCAAACAGAAATAATTCAGACCTGAAATTTCAGGAGTTGTCAGTTTGTCAAAAAGCAAACAGCTTACAGACCTGGAAGAGCTAGAGAAATCATGTTCACTTTGCTCATCTGAATCACTACCACTTTTTTTCAGCTGTATCTAAGATTTTGTATGTTTTCCCCATCTTCAGATGCCTATGGTGTTTCTTCCAAAGTGCCCCCATTAACCTCATTCAGCTTCTTCCATGTTCATCCTCCCTGGTGTTTCCAATTCACTTTGCTGGAAACCACATTCAAATTTCCCAGCAAGCGTGAAAAATATCTTATCAAAGCAGATGAAATAGTGGCATTGCATCTGTAAATAATATATTTTCTTTGGATTCTAATGAACATCAATACAATAGATCCATATAGTTTTTGGTGGCACGTCTATTTGCAATGATATACAATTTCACTTGTAAAAAAGGAAATTTTAGATGAATGAACTATAAAAAGACATAAAAAATTCTCCCTCACAACTATTTTTACCGGCACAGATTAAGTGCTGACATGCAACAAACATTAACTTCAGATTTTGACCAATGTACAATATTAAACTCAAAACTCATTGTTTCTAGTAGAAGAAAGAATAAATGAGATGTATTTTTAGTCTTGTATTATATTGTAATGTCCCTTTTCAATACTTATCATAAACTCTGAAATTGTTTCGAGGTTCCTATCAATGCAAAGGGTTAGGACTTTCCCGATTACTCACAGAGCAGGCTGGTTACTTATCATTTGGCATAAATTCTGTATTGATTATAAAATCCATGGCATCAAAACAAATATCAAAACTAAAAATATAAGTCTATGGCTAAAAGGAGCCTGCATCACTTGTCCCAACATCACAGCAAGTCATGCTGCCATCTAAGATAGGTCCGGGATGATGATGCAGACATGAAATCTGCTTCTGTCTCAATGACACCAACACTCAAAGGGTTTCCTCGTGCTCTATCCTCCTCTTTTGCCATTGCCACTGACTCTAATTAAATTAAAATTTAAAAAGTCACAAAAACTTAAAAAGAACTACGGTTTGCAACTATAGAAAAAATTAAAATATAAGAAAAAAATAGGGCTTGTTCTCTTTTCCATTAGCCTAAAATGAAAGAAAAAACAATTGCAGAACAAAATGGGAATTGGAAAATTGAAAAAAATAATACAAACTTACTTATTCAAATTCGCTCCAAAAATGTGATAGGCTACTCCAAATCAATGGTGGGTTCATCCAAATCCTCCTTAGGATCCTCTAGTATCATCAAGGTCCGCTAGAAACCTACTCTAATGGTATATATTTTTTCTCAAAACTAGTTTTTCAGTCCTACTTGTGTTTGAAAACAAAATGAATGTACTTTTAGGGTGTAAGATGATTTGAACCAATTTTTTAACACTTAATAGTTTTTTTATTATCTTTTTTTAATTTTTTATTTCCCCGGCCATGGCCAAGTCTAGCCCATGGGACTCGTCAAGTTTGGTTAGTTTGCCAAATTTGTCTGGCACCTAAGACTCAAGTCCCCAAAGATATGGTTAGGGTCACTTGCCTTGAGACTCCCCGAGTATTGGCGAGTCCAAGTGAGGCCAATACTCGGGGAGTCGTGTAACACTAGCAAGAACCATCATTTCCCCTTCCTTAAGCAAAAATAATCAAGAGCGCCTTAGCATAATTCCCATAAACTATGGGCTATGAGGGATATTTTTAAAAATATCATCACTTCACAATATAACTTAATAAAAGGCCAACCTAAAATTTATTTATTAAAAAGGGTTAATAAAATGTTGCTAGGACATAGGCCAAGTGTAATGTTTTACTAAAACACCTTTCTAAAACTACTCAAATAAAGTTTTGGAGATAAAAGAGAAAAATAATATAATAGTCAATTATTTTACCTTGAAGAGTCTATAAAAGGAGGAACTAGGCATAGAAGAGGAATTATCTATTGTCTTGTTATCAAACCCTTTCCTCAAATATCAAGCACTTGTGTTCATCTTTTGGTCATGTAATGTCCCCTTCTCTTCAGTGAGCACATGTGACTTGGTTAGCCTATTCTTCATCATCCCGATAGGCTAATTTGGAGATACAAGGGATGGTATGTTGGTCCTGTCAATCAATTTCTATTGGTGGAGAAATTAAAAGGTGGAATATTATTTTATGGGATTTTAATAATATTATTTGGTTAGAAAAAAAAAAGGTCACTTTATGTTAAAAGATAAAATTATAAAATTAAAATGACTTTATCTATAAAAAATGATACTAAAGTCATAAAGTGACTGTGACTTTATAAGGAGAAAATAAAATAAAAGTGATTTTTCAATCCCACATTGAGAGTGGAGGCACACAAATGGTTTGGAAAGTCTTTATAAAGGGGCGTCGTCCTTCTCCAAGCATTATTATGGGTGTTTACTTGACAACTGATATTTCTCCATATTGCTGATGTGACAGTGACAGCCATTTCCAAGGATGAAAATTGTTGGGAATTCGTAGGTTGGATGGAAACCCAACTCTACTTGTGAGGTGGATTTATTTAGAGTTCACCATTGAGCTTATTTGTAAAGTTTGGGCTCAATAATGGAATCTTATTGCAGACTGGAGGGTTATATGAATCTATATGGTTTTTCCTAGTTTGGACAATCTTTTGAAGAGCATGTTAGGAGGTGATAGCAGGATCAGATAGCATTGACAAGGGTTTGGTTGCAATTTCGGCAACATATCGGCTTGTGACAGCATGGGGTTCCATAGCCTCCACTTATGCCATAGATGGCTACACTGGAGGAGACCATTAGCAGGTGTTGAAGGAGTATAGAGGCTCCCATCACTTACAATCTAAATCAGAATTGCTCCAGGAATTCATCGGCCAAATTGCAGACCACTCTTTCCCATATCGAGTTGCCATTGGTATCATTTAGAGCACGCATAGGCCTACAAGCAATCTGGGTATGTGAGGAATCGAATCAGACTTTGTAAACGTTAATGTAAAGTAATTTCCCTATGATATTACAGTCTAATAACATTTGTTTCAGACCTGATATTGAATGTATTCAATTCTGATATATGCCTAATACAATATCATTTCCTTGAGATTGTCTTGTTTGAGTTATTGCAACCATTGTTAATCAAGCTCTATATGCATTACTACTTGATTTGGCAAAGAACAAATACCCCCAAACAGTGATCAGAAAATTGGATAGTAGTGAGTTCTATGCCAAATGTTTGACGAAATGTCAAACATCCAAAATTGAGGAAAATAGATCAGAATTAGCAGGGGTTCTTACAGGTCAATTGATGAAAACTAGCTAAAAGTTCACAACTCAATGTTACTAAAATTTGGGACATTACATACTCCAATTCCCTTTTATAAGCATTTTTTGAACTTTCGAAAAGTTAATAATTTTAAATTTACCTTTTAATAATAAACCTTTCAGCCCCAAATCAATGACTTTATTTTCTGGCACTTAAGTCAATTAAAATTCACCTTTATAAATAATTAGTATAAGTTGTCTTTTAATTCCCCTTTGACAACTTAATTATTATTTAATTAGATAAAAGGCACAGGGCCTGAATATATCAATATCATAATATATATTAAGTATTACATCAGAGAAATATGTTTCAGACATATTTGAAGTTCTTCTTTGAGGACTAAGATATCCATGTATGTAGCAGAAAAGCCCTCCAAGGCAAAACAAAAAAAAAAGTCACCCAAGAGCAAGCAAAATTACAGATTTTAATCAGGATCTCTAGAGCAAGCAAATTACAGATTAATGCCCTATACACTACAAGAACTTTCTCACATAGATGGTCACCCAATTCTTTCTTATGGGCTGTGACTGCCTTACTGATAAATTTCTCCTCTTGTCTTGAGGACAATATAAACAAAGAAACCTGAATTCTTCAGTAAGTGTTTATGCTTAAATAGGCCTCCTACAAATGCTTTTCCATGCTGTAAATCATATTCTTTGATGGCATTAAATAAAGTCATTCCTGGGAGCAATGAGTTGTGAACGTAATCCCCTGCAAGCTACCCCACCCGGCCATAGTATTGAAGCAGGTCCATCATTTGGGAAGCAGGATACCGCTTGTGGGAGGAAGAGAAGCCTGGGAGTCAAAGTTTGTATAATTTCCTCACCAATGACCACCCTAATCACATTTCCAACTCTCCCAGAGCTGCAATTAAAAACTGACTTATTTTCGAAGAAATATTACCCGACTCTAGATACTCACATCTAACATATGGGATTGCCGCCCTTTTATTGAGTGCTATTGTCTCCATTTCCAGCAAAATGAGGCAGAGGTAAACACACACAGAGAATGAAACAAGAAGAGATGATGGAAAATAAGGAATGGTGCATTTAATTAATGCTTCCATCTAGAAGTCAATAAATTCATATGCACCAGCCAGCAAGGTTCTGCATGATCATAATATCAAGGACCGAGAGGAGATGCTATTAGCAACCAAAAGTGATTTAATGATGAAAATAATGTCGATAAGAGGATGCAAAGAGTGTGAGGGGTCACATCAAGATCATCAGCAATTAAGCTCTGAGTACAAGATTCAAGCAAAATCATGCAAGAATGTGGATATGACACATGAAGTACCAAAATATCTGCTACAATATAACCTGCAAAAAGAAAGAAAGCATTAGATAATTTGGAGCTTGTGAGATTACAAACTGTCCCAGCTAATGCATCTGTTGCCAAATTAGCTTCCTGGTAGCAGTTACAAATTTGAAAATTTGGAATACGGAGTAGAGTTTCTCAAACCTCCTTTTAAAATATATTTGATTTCCAATTAGACACTGCCTTTGTTTTGCATGCATTGATATTGTTTGGGCATTCCCTTTCAATCGCCAGGGTGGATATGTTTAAACTAACTACTAATTTAAGCCCTGCTAGTAGAGCTTGTGCTTCTGCCATATTGTTAGTGCTAACTGGGAGTTTGGAAGACATTGCTTTGGTCACAAGCCCTGACTTATCCCCGAAATACATCTAATACCAGAGAGACTTGGATTTTCTTTAGTAGCCCCTTCAAAGTTTAGCTTAGTAAAATCATGAATTGGTGGGATCCAACAAATCAATTTTCTATTGAACTTTTTGTTATATTTTGCAATAAGCTTCCTTGGAAAGGAAGAGATATACGTTTCCATTCTGATAAGATGTCAGAATCCCAAGAAATGAAGCATGAATCCAATTTCTTGTGTTTTAATGTTAAGGTTTTGACTGTCTCAGAAATGGACTTTTCAATTCTATCAATTACCTGATTAACTGGGTCAACTTTTTTGAAAATTCTCCCAATCCTTTCTCGCCAGAGATTTGATACCAATATGGAAGGAGAAACTCTCAAGATGATTGAAAAAAGGCCTCCTTGTGTAAAAGAGGCCAACTTTCAAAAGTTTTGTGCAATGAATTCAGAAGAGGGAATGACCATCTCAATTTATATTGAAGCCACTGCCGACATGTTTATGCAGAAGAACATTGGACAAACAGGTGATCTGCTAATTCCACATGGCCAGCACAAAGAGAGCATGAAAAAGATCAGCTAGTCCTAGATAAGACAGTCTGGTACAAGTGATAATCTTATCTTTGAGAGGCAACGATGTGAATGCTCCTGCCTTAGGGAGAATGGCTTCATACCAATAGAAGGAATAAACTCTAGAATTAGTTAAGTTACCTTGGAATCTTAAAGATTCATAGTCTTGTTTGGCCCTATAATTACCGGTTGGTGATGGAGCCCAAATCAGTCAGTCCTTTGCCAAAAGAATGTGAAGAACTCTTTGTTGCAGGAGCCCAAATCGGGTTGGTCCTTCACCAAAAGAATGTGAAAAACTCTTTGTTGCAGGATCTTTGCAAGCAAAGATTGTTGATCTGTAGGGATTTGTAATGCGATAAATCCTTCAAAACTTCAGTTGATAGCTTCCCATCTTGTACATTATGAAAGTAATCCTTAACCTTAGCACCCCACAACTCCTTGAGAACTGATTTAGCTTCTGACAGAGAAGGATTATTTGGAAGGTGGGGAAAGCCATTCCAATAATCCTCCCAAAATAAAGCAAATTTTCCATTATTGATAATCCAAGATAAGGAGTAATACTTTCCCTGCATACTAATAGGAATACCACATCTTTGAATCTGAAGGAGGATTAGCAAATGCAAAAATCCTCTGTAGAAGATTTGTGTCAAGATATTTTGCTTGAAGAATTTGAACCCGTTTTGAGTTTGGTTCAACATATTGACAACTTATATTAATTATTTAATATTTGAATTATTTTCCACACATCCAAGCATGAAATATAAAATAGCTTGAAAGAAACTTTTGATCTTGCCAACATATTCTGAAGCTCGCTAGATAACCAACTTACTGAAAATTGATACATTTTAAAAATCGAATACTTCTCCAACAAGTGTGGAAAGCACCCGGAATATCAAAACTGCTTCTACGAAGAACCAATGAATTCAACCTAACCTCCTGCAAACAATTCCTAGGTGAAACCACCTCAAGGAGGAAGAGGATTTTTTGTTGTTCCACGCAGATGTGTCCCCCCCCCCCCCCCCTCCAGAATTCTGACATTTCTGAGATGGGGGACCTGAGGGAAATGTGCCACCGCCACCAATGCCAAGATGTTGCTAAGATGGCAGGACATTCCCAAGCTGTCCCAGGAACTCTCAAGACTCTTGTGACCTTTTCACACCATCGCCCCATTGCAAATGGGGAACCCCTCTTTTCTCTTTGTAGGTATTAGGGTTTTGTCAATATAGTTCGGTTTTGAGCTTAAAGCTTGCAGAGTGGTCAAATTTTCAAGTCACCAAGGTTGCAAACATGGACAAGTTTTAAGGGTTTAAAGTCATTAGGGATAAAATGCAAGAATTGTCAAGATTTGAGGGAGAATTCCTATATGTCAAGGTGTTTTGACTAGGTAAATGGCTTAAAAATTAATGCCATTTTTTACTTGTGAATTTGGACTAAAATGGTGAGATCATGCAAAAAAAGTGCAAAGTTCCTATAAGGGTCGATTTTCTATTCCTAGGAGGCAAAAACAAGTAAGAAACATGTTAAAAACCCTATTAGTCACTATGGAGGTTGAATTTCCACTCCAAGACATGAGGAATAATGTCAAAAGCTAAAAGTCCCTATGGGGGTCATTTTCCACTAGCCAGACACTTAGAATTGTTTTGGGAAAGAGTGGAAGTGGAAAGTCCCTATGGACAAGAAATTTCCACTTTGTCCCTATGAAGGTCATTTCTTCACTTAGCTAGCACTTAGAAAAATTTTGGAGAACTTGGAATGGAAATTCTTTATGGATATAGATTTTCCACTCGTCCCTATCACTATGGATTTTTCACTTTGTCCTTATAGAGCGAAAATCCCACTTGAAGGACTGAGGACCCAGTTTGTCCCTATGGACAAGGAATTTCCACTTGTCCCTATACCTATAGAATTTCCACTTGTCCCTATAGGTGTCGATTTTTGCCTTGAGGATTGAGATAAACAAATGAAGTGAAGATGTGTGAGGACCAAGATTATCCCTATAGGGGTCAATTTTTCCCTTGGTAAAAAAACTGAGCAAGTGTTGTCCCTATAAGGGTTGAGTTTCCCCTTTGGTGAGTGAATGAACAAGTAAGATGAAATTTCAAAGGGACTAATTTGTCCCTACAAGCATTGAATTTCCACAATGAAGATTAGTGCAAGTTTAAGGATGGATTTAAAAGAGAGTTGAGGTTGTCCCTATAGATATCAATTGTCCCCTTAAAGACTTGGTGAACTTTTCAAAATGAAATTAAATGCAAACCAAAGGAAATTAAATAGAAATCAACTTGCACGACATTTGATGTTTTAAAAGGCAAAAATTTATTATCCCACATTCGTTGTGGAAATTTTCACCAAAGCCCAAAATGCTATAAAAGGCCACCAAGCAGCAAGAGGGAAGTACAATGCAAAGGGTTGAGTAAAGACTAAGGTCAAAAGGGAGATGTTATGCCCTTTTTAGCCGTCCCAACATTTTGTTTGGCAAAATGTTGGGGCCCCCTTTTTTTCTCTCATTTCCCTTCCACTCCCTTTGTTTTGTTTTGTTTTTCCTTTTGGTCCCCTAGAGTTCAAAACTCCGGGGTCTTTCCCCATTTTGTCTCGTTTTTGGCCAAATCTCTGGCCTGTGAGGTTTCATAATGCCCTCAAAGTCGCTTGACTCTTTGTGGTGTTTGGACTTCATGGTCTCAGTTTCCAGCACACAAAGCATCACCTAACAGTTGTTAAGGACAGGATGCATTTAATGCACTTACCCCGACATGTTAGAAAAGCTCTTTTGGAGCTCATTTTGAACTCACCCAAGTGATAAAAAGCTAAGTGCGAGTTCTGAGTGCAAAAACACTTTAGACGAATTTTGTGTTGCTTTTTCATGCGATTTCTTGAGGTTGTTGTGGCTTTTCATGCTCTTTCAAGTGGTCTTTCATGTTTTCTCGTACAGATTTCAAGAAGGTAATGTTTCTTCATCACTTTCTTGAAATTCTTTTGTCCTCATTTCGTGTTTTTTGTTTTGTTTTGTTTTGTAGGTTAGAGTTCTCGTCTCTGAGCATAGAACCAATGGTTTTTAAAGAAAAATTTGTGCCCGAATCATGTTAGGGTTCCTCAATTTTGTGATTTTGTGCTTTCTCGTGCTCTAGAATTGCAATGTAGGTTATTTTGGCATGAGAATTTTGTAGCGTTCGTTGATTTAGGGCTTTTTTCGCCTTGTTGCAATTTGTCGTATTTTCGTGTGATGTCTAATTTCAAGTTACTTGCAAATGAGCATGGCAGAATGAAATAATCACTAGGGTTTTTGTGTGCCCTAAATTAATTGGCCCTCATAGGTTTACCTCTTAAGCTGAGCGACTCTCCTAGTGTGTTCTGGTTGATCTTTGGCAGGATTGGTTATGATTGCGTCATCAAGTTGTCACTCCCCCTTCTCGCAATTTTTCCTCAGGATACCCGTCGAGCTCATCCCTAAGTCAATCATTCAAGTTTTGATAGACCCAAGCTCAAATTCCCGAGCTTCCCCTCTTAGGAGCCACACGTGTGAACCGTCCCTTGGCCAAAGTTGTGATTCAAGTAGAAGTATCCAACACTTAGTGAGCACCAAACTTTTGGGCCTGACACTCTAGTTCCAATCCTACCTTGTCTCACCCAAGGACTCCTGCAGATCCCCAATCCTGTTTTCCCGATCCTTCCTTCCCTCAATCCAAAGTTTTAACCAAGTGGTGTCTCAGGACATCGTGTCCCAAGGATCCCTTCCCGACAGCTATCCCTTACCCTCAAAGTAAACCAATCCCAAGATGTTCGGACCCCTTTTCCCGAAGTAGTATTAGTATATGGTAATAAAGTGTCTTTATAAGGTACTGAATAAGGTTTTTGTTATTTCTTGCAGGATATAGGTTGATACAATGGCATCTTCATCTCGATCACCTAATCTGAACCCGAACCCAGTACCACCTGCTCCCCAAGGCAGAAAAACTAAAGCAGAACAACAGATTGATAAGACCTCGGCCACTATGAGGTACACGTACAATGGACAACTAAGGGTCTCCAAGCTGGAGAGCAAGGTTCAAAACATCACACATATTGATACTGGGGATGTCGATTTGCAAGCTATCCAGGCTCTTGCTGAGTGCGAGACCTCTAGAGTAGAAACCATCAAAGCTAATTCGGAAGATTCAATTGCAAGATCTAGTGCATACTACCTACTGTTGCATGAGTTTGGGATCCTACCCACAGCTACCTTGCCACCATCTTTGCAGTACCTGGAGCTGGTCCTCACAATTGCCAATCACTCCACTAAGGCCACGCGGAAGTGTGCGACCACGGAGGACAAAGATGTTGCCGATTTCAGTCCAAATGCAGTGGTAGTCGTCCTTTGTATCATGTTCTGGGAGAAGCCCACAATTATATACAAAACAAGGGCACTAGAACAATACTCTGTCAAGGCAGCAAACAACAAGAGGTGCTTGGATGAGAAGTGGCTCATTCATCCCAGGAAGGACAAACCCAAGATGACCGACTAGATCCCGCGCTCCGATTTCATCCCACCCATCTGAGCCATTATTGCAATTCTTTGTCACACCTTCGGGAAACCAAATGCGAAATATTATCAACCTTGGATGTTCTTTTTCATAGCTGGCATATGCCGCTCAGGACTGTGCTCTTCAACTGGGCACACATCATTTCCTATCAGCATCACAAGAAGCTCCTCACCGTTCATGGTGGCGAACGACATTTTTTCATGACACGATCCATAGTCTAGCTAGTGGCCAGATTGAAACATAAGCAGGCAAGCCTACAAATCCACAAGACCTGCAGAGATGCAACATTCCCTCATGTGGGAGTTTTATTCACAGCTACAGTTTGATCAGTAAGCAATCAATTTTGCCCACGTCAATGATACATTTGTTCTTGATAGAATCCACAGGTTGACAAGGGACTGTTGGCAAGTGGCTTGATGATTACAGCATAGAGGTTGTCATTTATGGCAACACTACTTACTAGCATGATCGCGTGGAGTATAGTTTAGTTTTGGATGTTCGCAATGGAAAAATGACTAAGTCCAAAAAGCAGTTGAAACGGTACAGTCATACAGTTTTGCCTTGCGAGCACAGTATATGAGGAATTAAGTCATGCGAGCTTAGAGGAATGTATTATGGGATGTAATAGACCTTCAGTTAAGATCACATGTATTTTGGAGTTGAATGGAGAAAGTTACAGCATGATCTGGGTACACGAAGACAGTACAACAGGTGAAACAGGGTAAATAAGTGGTTGCAATGAAACAAGGTAAATAAGTGGTTGGAATCCAGAAGTGCTACCTTGGATTTTGTTTAGGTCCTACCCTATCTTTATGGATGTATGTTCGCCGACTATGTAATTATGTGTTAGACACATTTTGTGATGTATTTGTGAGCCGACTGGAAATATTATGAGATCGAGTATATATGTTTTGAGATGAGAAGTTATGAAGGTGTGTGTAATGCATTGGGATGTAAAGATAATGCAGAGGATGTTGCGAGCTATTACTACAACTACTTTGGCATAGCAAATGTTGTTTTAGTTCATTTTTGTTGCTACAGGATACTTTGGTAATACTGGATAGTGAGTTTGTTGTAAGAGCAATAAGCTCTATTTTGTATTCACCCCTAATGGGGTTATAGACTCCTAACAGGGTTTGTCCTCTAACAAGGACTTGTACTAATGTAATATTCTACTCCTAACACGACAAGGTCTTCTAACAGGGACACAGTACTTTTAGTGCATCATTTGTGGGTATCATCCCCACCGGGGTTTTCCCTTAGCCAGGGTTTCCTCGAGAACAAATCATGGTGTTATGAGTTGCTTACGTTATGTGTATGTTTTTATTTCATTTATTGCATGGTTAAGTTTGAATTGGCTTAAAGGAATAAAAGTACTACAATACTGATTCACCCCTCCCCCTCAGTATTGGTTGATCCTAACAGGGACGTCAAATTCCAGCTCTCCAACGATGCAATGGACCTTGTAAGTCAATGGGGATGCTGATTTGCGGAGTTCTGCACTAGTACATACTTGAGGACAGTAGGTTTTTCTAGGAAGACCTTCCTGTTTCCCCGACATTGTACAGATAGGATTGTATTATTAGAGTTTTGTAGACAAATTTTGGATGTGCAAGCACTCATATCGTCAAAGCATAAGCTTGGTGTTAGATTTCTTTTCAGCCTCAGTGACTATAAGTGCTCCGCCAGAGCAACGAAGGAGGCAATTTTGGAGCTGCAAATCTTGAACCTTCGAGAATTTGATTTCCCATGGGATCCCTATGATCCCAAGAAGAAAATAGAGAAAATCCTCCCCAACATTTACTCTGTGCATGTGCCACACATATAGGATTTTGGGGCAGACTTACAGGATGATTTTGATCGCCGCATCGCTAGTATTGCAAAACGACCGCCCAACAAGTGCGAGTTCGGACTCCAAGAGATTCTGGAGGATTTTGAAGATAAAGAAGAGATATTAGATTTGACCTATAAGGTCAAGGGGGTAGACAAGAAAAAGCTCCCTGCAATAAACTGGGACGAGCCCGAGGAACTAAGTATAGAGGACCCCACCATGAACATTATTTCCCACAGTTATGAGTTCATTAAGCTCCGCCTCCAAAATAATTCCATGCAACGTCAATGAGGATAGTGAGGATACCCCATCTGATGAAGATCCTCCCCTCATCCATTCTCAAATGAACATCTCAGGTGCCTGACCACCCTTGAAGAAGAGAATTGTGGTCATTCCACACTCCCCACCACTGTTCCCTTCTTTGGAAACCCTGGTTCCCTTGACACAACAAGATACACCTACCGAGGACTCGGATTTCCAGAATGTCGAAGGATTTGCGAACCTTGACCCACAAGAGTGCGAAGATGTGAGGATGGTGCTCACCCTAGAAAAGAAAGCTTCCCTCCTCAAAGAAGCAAAAGTGAAAAAGAAAAAGAAAAAGTACATCACAAAAGAACAAGAAGCCCGGGAAAAAGAGGCCCAACTGCTGAGAGAAAAGGAGGCCACCTAGAAGGTCAAAGAACAAAAGAAAGCATAGGCTAAGAGATTGTGTCTCGAAGACAAGGAAAGGATAAGGATCGAGCAAGAAGAAGCCCTCTGAAAAGAAGAAGAAGAAAAGAAACAACAAAAGGATGCTCGAAAGAAAGTCATCGAGGCCACGGATAAAATAAGGCAAGAAGAAATTGCCATAGCAGAAGAGCTCGAAAAAAAGAAAGAGCGAGAAGAACATAATAAGGAGCAACCGATTGGTGGTCAAGCGAAAACCAAATCTTGAGGAACAACTATGACCCCGCAACCCAATAGCCAAACTCCACAACAAGTAGAAGCAAAGACCTCCGAGAACCCTACTCTCGGGGATATCCATGTTTGCCTCTCGAGACACCTCAGCTGCTAAACTCAATGCATCGGCCCTACCCCAGTGGTTGGAGTCGCAACTCAAAAGGAAGCAATCCTTAGAGTATCAAGGTCTCCCTCCAAGACATTACGGCGAGGTTTGAGCCTCTGAGGGAGGCTAAGAAAGCCAAGACCATTTTTACCACTCGTAGAAATGAACAAGGAGAGGCAGTGGTTGAGGTTGCTATGGCACCACCAAGCATGGACCAATCAGAAGTTGTCGTCATGACTTAATAGGTCACCCAGGTTAAGCTTGGGAAAAGAAATAAGTGGGGGAGAATAGGATGAGCTCAATAAAGTAGTCACCATGCGAGCTAGGACTAAGAAAGAATATCAAGCGAAGTCAGAGTTGATGGATTGATTGGCCTAGTGGGAGGTAGTTTTTCGGGAGTTAGCATCTCCCATTTCCTCCGCAACCCCCAAAGCATCTGATCAAGCATTCGTCCCACGAGAAAAGATGGACTCACTTTAGACAATGAAGAGAAAAGGCCAATTTACAAACTAATGGATCTCGGATCAAGTGGAGAAGGTCCAAGGTTTCCTCTCCAAGTCAATCAATCACTATTTTAAAGCAATGTGGACTTGGTAATAAGTTCGGCAGGCAATAGGTACTTGGGATACTAACCTCACCCGATGTGAATAGCAATCGCAGAACCTAAAGAAGATCCATGCCTTGGGTGAAGACGAGTTAGTAGCGTCGCACACTCTCGAAGATGAGGATGTGAGTATTGTAGAGGTTAGCCTCTGGAAGTGAACTTTCGGAATAGAAGTTTTGGGTGCTGCAAAGAGATCAGTCGCCCATTTTCCACCATTAGTACAGAAGTATGCTACCCGTTTGCACAGTATCTGTAGGAGACTGCAAGCTTCTACCTGGACAACATAACAGGGTTCGCATTTTTAGATTTTTTTATGGCTCATTTCGAGGAGCGAATAGAAGAAAAGTATGGTCCTTCCTGTAGTTTTGAGAAGGTCATGGATGAGTGTACAGTAGCAACACACGGGCTTGGGATACCTCTTTGAAGATGCGGATGCACACGGAAAAGGTGGATGCGGATTTGAAGGAAGCCAAGCTCCCAATCCAATGGGTTGAAAAACCCGATGAAGATACAATAAATCTGTGCATCAAGATATTCAAAGTGTACAAAGCGGTCATTAACCCCCATGTCTCCCAATTCCAACATTATTTATTCTTTCATTCTTGCAGAACTCCGGAATTCTAAAACCCCGCGGTGTACAATGCCCTAGCAATTCTTTATTCTTTTATTCATTCAAGTGTTGTCATCAGGACTCACCTAGCCACGCCGACATTCGACCACTTACATTTATATCTCTGTAGAGAAGATAGTGTCAAAGCCAAAATAAGTATAGGTATAGGGGTCAGACAAAAGTGACAAGCAGAATGAGCACACCGTAGGCATTACTCGTCTCAGTGAGTGGGCATTGTTCCTTCTTTTATGACAAGGTACTAGTAGGTGGAGAGGAGACAGGCCGCCGATCTAACATTTATAAGCCAGATCTAAAGATCAGAGGGTGCAGAGTACAACAGAAGACTTCCATGTCAGCCGCACCTTCTCTCAAGATCCTAATCCCCGGATTCCTGTGTTCTCTTTTCTTTTTTTTTCTCTCTCTGGAGATTTGTAAATAGTTGTATATGTTTTTAAATAATTGTAGATAACTATAAATGATTGTACAAAGGTAGTAACCTATAAGTATAATGTTTTGGACCATTTCAAGGGTCTGCAAAGTTGATGATTTTGAGGCACTATAAGAAATAGAATAGTTTTAGCTTCTAAACTCTTTTTTCCCTCTTAGTTTAGTATGACCTTGTGCTCCCTTCAAGTGGTGTATCTGAACCAACTATGGTTGGAGTTCCATTATCTTGAATCAAAGTAACGAACGGCTGTTTATCTCACTATTTTAGAGCACTACTTTGGTTTTGGGTAAAATGTGTATCACTTTCATTTCACGTTGTCCTTTACTCTAGAATGTTCTTGTTCTATGTTAAAGTGTTAATGGTATTTGATGCAGGAGCATCCTAGGATTCTTGGCAATCCTGTATCAACCAAAAATATGTTTGTTTTGAAAGGCAGATTGGTAGTTTTGATCTTAGTTGGTGAAGTATTTGCTCGGTTTTCGAGTTTGGTTGCTCGGTTTCAATGATTACCGGGGTGCTCGGTCTTTGAAGAACGCTTGGTAACTGAAGGCGTCGGTTGCTCCTAGCGCTCGGCAATAACTGCGTTGCTCAGTGATACTTGGCATGGTCAGCTCACTGGCGCTCAGTTATTTCTTTGTTGCTCGGTGTTTGGTTACCGACGGGTCTCGGTGTTGCTCACTGGCGCTCAGTGTTCTTGCAGACCGACTTGGTTGTTTGAATGGATCGACTTGGCCGACTAGTGCATTTAATTTGGGTCGCGTTCCTCAAGTTATGGATTGACCATTGGACGTGTAGGGACCTAGATCTGGCGTGTTGCATTCTCCTATGTGGATCTGGAGGCCAACATGGATAATTTATTTATTGTAAGGCTATTTGAGAGCCGACCATGTTTTGCATTTAATATTTGTATATTTGGAAGCCGACTAGTGGCTGGGAATTAGTATTTAAGTAGATGTTTGGGTAGTTGTTTGGGGAGATCAGTTGGAGCAGAGATCTAGAATCAATTGGATCTGGATAGAAGGATAGCAAAGTTAGTAGCTTGCGAGCTTAGGAACAAGAAGATTGCTTGGTGGCCTGTGTGCACAAGTTTAGATCTTTCTTGGAGTACCTACCAGCGTCTTGTTATGTTACAGACCTGGACTAGCTGAGGGGTGTATTGGATCCTGCGTGATCTTGTAGAACTGTTCTTGCTTTGTAATTGGCCGTAACCGGGAAGACCTTACAGCCCGACACATTGCATGTAATCAGTTGTTGGTGAATAAAATACTTGTTTTATTCCAGATCTGGTGTTATTGTGTGTAATTCCGTTGTGTTGTGATTTGGCTGCAAGTTTGGACAATGCTTAATTGGATCATCCATCCTTGACTGCATCAAGTGGTATCAGAGCGAGTTGATCTTCAATGTGTGGACAGATCGCCGAAGGAGAGGCAGTTTGCACCAGGATCTTGGATTGAAGATGCCTCTGAGGAGAGCTCGTGAGATCTCAGAGGAGGAAGCTGCTGGAGAGTTCAGTCTTGATGATTTTAGAGCTTTGCAGAAACAAGTGCAAGATCTACAAGAGAAATTGAGAAAGAAGAAGACTACATCGAAAGAAGATAGTGATGATGAATCTGAGGAATAAGATCATTTTGAAGAAGCTATAAAAGAAGCTAGAGATCCTGAAGAAAATAGAATCCTGAAGGCTATGTCTAAAATTGGGAAAAGACCTAAGATTGAAGTTTCTGCATTTGCTGGAAGCCTTAGGCCAGAAGAGTTGATTGATTGGATTAATGAAATAGATGAGTACTTTGAGTATGAAGAAATCAAAGATCCTAATAGGGTTAGATTTGCAAAGACTAAACTGAAGGGTCATGCAAATATTTGGAGGGAAGTTCAGTTGGAAAGGAGAGGAAAGGAAAAGATCACTAAATGGAACCGAATGATTGACAAATTGAAGAAGCAATTCATTCCAGTGGATTATGAGTTAGACATGTTTAAGAAGATGCAAGCCTTGAAGCAGACTAACAAATCAGTGCAGGAGTACACTGAGGAGTTTTACAGAATCCTGATTAGGATTGGTCATTCTGAAGCTGATAAAGAGAAGGTTGCAAGGTATGTTTATGGTTTGAGACCTAGTATTCAAGAAGAGTTACTTACTATTCGGATGACAACAATAGGAGATGCTTATCAGATGGCATTATAGATTGAAGAGAAGCTGAATAAGAAGTTTGAAGGAAGACAAAACAATAGGAACCGAGGTGGTAAGACTGGTGAAACAGTTGCTGAAAGTAATGTGGTAGAGAATCCTAAGAATACTGATGTAGGATCTGGCAGTGGTCAAATCACTAAGAATTTCAATACTGGGCAGAGAGGAAGGTGGAAAAATGAGTTCACTGGTACTTGTTATCAATGTGGTGAAGCGGGTCATAGAAGTTTTCAATGTCCTAAGAGAAGAGTTGCACTAACTACCGAGGAAGACATTGAGAATGTTGCAGAAAAAGGTGAATTTCTTATCACTAGGAGGTTGGCTACATGTGTCCAGGAACCAGTGCAAAGAAGAAATTTGTTCAGAACCAGATGTAAGTGCAAGGATAAGGTATGTAATGTTATAGTTGATGGTGGCAGTTCTGAGAACTTTGTTTCAGAAGAGATGGTTAGTAAGTTGAACTTGGAAAGAAAGAAACATCCTAATCCTTATCAGATTAGTTGGATACAAGATGTGTCTAAGGTTAGGATTGAAGAACAATGCTTGGTTAATTTTCAGATTGGATCTTATCATGATGAAATATTGTGTGATATATTGCCCATGGATGCTTGTCACCTATTGCTCGGGAGACCTTTCCTTGGCAATTTGATAGAAATGTTTTGTTTGATGGTCGCGCAAACACCTATGTGGTTAGGCATGAAGGATCTAGGCATAAGCTGTTACCTTTACAGGAGACAGGGGCTAAGGGATGTGGAGTTATCAGGTGTTGTCCTTATGACAAACCTCAGGAGCAGAGGATTGATGAGCCTATTCCTACAAAGCTAGTTTGGAAGAGAAGGAGAATGATATATCTGAAGACTTTGTTGAGATTAAGAGGCAGATGGTCTTTCTTACAGAAATAGTACAGCAAATAATGACATTTGTGACACAGAGAGATACGGATGATGCCGAGTTGATTGAGGAGTCCGGAGAGGATGGTATTTACTGAGGTACTGATGTGGTCAATAGTGGAAGGAATAGTCAGAGCCGATTGTTATCAGTTGCAGATGGGAAAGATAAGATAAGTGGGAAGCAAGAAAACTTGTTGCAAGGGACAGTGGATGAAGTGAAGACAACTTGGAATGAAGGACAAGACGAGATATGGGTTAAAAACAGATATGGAATACCTGTTCTGATTCCCTTATGGCGTTCCTGATTTCCTTATGAGAAAATCTTCTTTACTTGGGGTGTCTGATGCAGGAGCATCCTAGGATTCTTGGCAATCCTGTATCAACCAAAAATATGTTTGTTTTGAAAGGCAGATTGGTAGTTTTGATCTTAGTTGGTGAAGTATTTGCTCGATTTTGGAGTTTGGTTGCTCGGTTTCAGTGTTTACCGGGGTGCTTGGTCTCTGAAGAACGCTCGATAACTAAAGGCGTCGATTGCTCCCAGCGCTCGGTGATGTTTGGCGTGGTCGGTTCACTAGCGCTCGGTTATTTCTCTGTTGCTCGGTGTTTGGTTACCGACGGGTCTCGGTGTTGCTCACTGGCGCTCGGTGTTCTTGCAGACCAACTTGGTTGTCTGAATGGATCGGCTTGGCCGACTGGTGCATTTAATTTGGGTCGCGTTCCTCAAGTTATGGATTGACCATTGGATGTGTAGGGGACCTAGATCTGGCGTGTTGCATTCTCCTATGTGGATCTGGAGGCCAACATGGATAATTTATTTATTGTAAGGCTATTTGAGAGCCGACCATGTTTTGCATTTAATATTTGTATATTTGGAAGCCGACTAGTGGCTGGGAATTAGTATTTAAGTAGATGTTTGGGTAGTTGTTTGGGGAGATCAGTTGGAGCAAAGATCTAGAATCAGTTGGATCTGGATAGAAGGATAGCAGAGTTAGTAGCTTGCGAGCTTAGGAACAAGAAGATTGCTTGGTGGCCTGTGTGCACAAGTTTAGATCTTTCTTGGAGTACCTACCAGCGTCCTATTATGTTACAGACCTGGACTAGCTGAGGGGTGTATTGGATCCTGCGTGATCTTGTAGAACTGTTCTTGCTTTGTAATTGGCCATAACCGGGAAGGCCTTACAGCCCGGCACATTGCATGTAATCAGTTGTTGGTGAATAAAATACTTGTTTTATTTCAGATCTGGTGTTATTGTGTAATTCCGCTGTGTTGTGATTTGGCTGCAAGTTTGGACAGTCCTTAATTGGATCCTCCATCCTTGACTACATCAGTATTACTAGTACGAAATGGATTTGGCATCTCTAGCGTATATTGATTGATGATCATTTATGTTATACATTTACTATTGTCTAGAGTGAAATTTGATGGATTAAAATGAATGATGGTTATAGGTAGATGTCTTGCTAAACCTGTCCTATCTTTTGTTGTTTATTTTAAATCTGCACTAGCGTTCTCTTTCAGCGATATCAAACTCAGAGTCTTCAAAACAACCAACCGGCCCCTTGAACAAATAGCAGTGTGTCCAACTAACTTAATCCAACACCGTCATGACCCAACCCCGTGGTGCTTGGGAGGATAAGAACCCAGTTCCCTTTCCTCTTTCAGGCGGAGTTGTGAGGCATGAACACCGACACATCTTGACCTCTGTCGGGGAGTGCACAAAACGCCCGTCAACAAGAGACATTGAAAACTAATTGATCAAGGAGAAGGCCATTAGGAACCAGCGATCCAAGGAAAAATTAAAGATGAGCAAAGGGGGGTGTTGGTGAAAGAAGATCAGACATTTTAAGTCTGATATAAACAAAGAATCTGATACACCATGGTCTGAAAATTCTTTTTACAAAGGGCTTCCAAGTTCAAACCCTAGGTTAAAGTCTGAAAATTGCTTTCTTATAAATCGGTGATTTTATAGGTAATCAGAGAAAAATTTGGAACTGCCTTCCCTTTGCACAAACTAAGGCACAAAGTAACGATCGATTTTTTTTGGAGACCTAGAGGTAAAAATCAAAAGTTTAAGCGCTACAAGGCCACCAAGCAGTAAGAGGAAAGTACAAGGCAAAGGGTTGAGTAAAGACTAAGGTAAAAAGGGAGACATTGCAAGCTAATTGATCAAGGAGAAGGCCATTACCAACCAGCAATCCAAGGAAAGGTTAAAGATGAGGAAAGGGGGGTGCTCGTGAAAGAAGATCAGACATTTTAAGTCTAATATAAACAGAGAATCTAATATACCATGGTCTGAAAATACTCTTTACAAAGGACTGCCAAGTTCAAACCCTAGGTTAAAGTCTGAAAATTGCCTTCCTATAAACTTGGCAATTTATAGGAAATCTGAGAAAATTTCAGGATTGTCTTCCCTTTGCACAAACTAAGGCACAAAGTAACGATCAATTTCTTTTTTGAGAACCAGAGGTAAAAATCAAAAGTTTAAGCGCTGCAAACTCAATATTTTAGACCAAAGATCTAAAAATTTCTCCAAGGGCTGCAACTTGAAAAGAAAAATTGGAAAATTTTAGGGCTTTCCCTCCTTCAAATCTGACCTAGGGCAAGTGAGCATATCCATTCCTTTTTCAAAAATCAGAATTTCTAAGTGAGGAAGCAGCCAGGTAAGAAAAATTGTAGGTGGCTTCAGATTTTGTGGAGGAACCAATTAGATTTTAAAATGTTATTTGCATTATCAGAACTTAGGACTAATGCCTAAATTGTGTTTTGCAAAGTATTGGAGTCTGATTTTCTGAGTTTGTAGTGTTGTGTTCAGACTTGTCTTCAAACTTGATTTTGAGACTTTTGTCTTCAGACTTTCAGACTTTGTCCTCAAACTTAAACTTCATTTGCAACTTTTAATTCTCTGATTTCCTTAGTCATAAAAGTCAGAAATCAATAGCAAAATCAGGGATGGTAAAGTCTGAAATTCGTTTTCTCAATCAGATATCTTTGCAGAAACACTAACTTTGAGCTTCGTACAAGATAATGGTTGATCAAAGGGTGAAGAGGGCTGGTCAAAAAGATCAAGTTCAAAGGGGGATAACACTTCAAGATGACAAGGAAGCTTGGTCAAAGGAAAGAAAATTCGAAGATCAAGCTTGAAGAAATTTTTCCAAGATCAAGCCTTCATCAAGCAGCGACATGGGGACAAGTCCGAATTTAAAGACAAGATTGACTTCATCAACAAGTTTACGTTCAAGGACAAGAGGAATTTGAAGACCATGAAGAAGGCAAGTTCCATCAAACAATTGATTGATGCAAGGAAAGTGAAGGAAGCATGTGGGGTGATAGACAAAGAACAAATGGATGAAGAAGGATCAGCAAGAAAGGGCCAACAATATAAAGGTCAGGAAGATTTAGGCTAAGCATATTCAAGTCCAAGATGTGGGAGGATTGCCATGAGGACGAAGATAACTAGGAATCCCAAACAATAAAGGAGAATTAGCTCAAGGATATTGAGTTCAAAGGAAGCAGCCACTTCATAGGGGATCAAGGTCAAGATATCAGAATATGAACAATTTCAAGAATATTGCAAGGAGAAGATTTCCAAAGAGGAGAGGATGAGAAATGGAATTCAAGCAAGGATTGCTAAAAAATGACGTGGCATCCACTCATCCTCATCCAATCAAATTATTCAAAGTATACATGTGGAAAGCACCTTCTAGAAGATGATCAGACTGCATCACTTGACATCTTTGAACTTCTCATTGGCTAAATGGAGAATATTCCATTTTTCTACATTGTATTTAAAAATGTTATTTAATGTTTGTAGTAACCCTATTTAGGGCTTTCCTTGGGAAGATCTTGGCCATTGGTTTCAGCTTAATCCAAGTCGTCCATTGTATTTGGGGCTCCTACATAAACCCCACTCCTCTCATTTGTAAGGAGAGTTTTTAGAGAATTGTCACTGGGATAAATGCACGTATCGCAGCTTTATCGGCGATAATACACAACATTTTAGCGCAGAAAATTATCGCTGATAAGTTGTGAACTTATCGATGATAAAACGGTGATAAGACAATTATTTATCGGTCATAGTCGCCTAATAGGGGCTGACGGCCAAACAAAAGCTCATTCTTGTTTTTGTGAGTTGTGTTGCTGTTTGGGGCGAGACAAAACTTTCAAGATTTTGAAAGGTGATTTACAAAGATCTAGAGCGATTTTTAGTAGATTTGAATTGGATTTGAAGAGGTTTTTAAAGCAAAATCAGATTTACAGCTAAGTTTTCAAAAAAAATTCTTTTTTTCTTTTAATCATTTTATCTTCTCTTTGTTGCATCTAGAACCATAGAAACTCTATAACAGCATTTCCTAAGTACTCTAAATTGTTATAGAGCGTACTGAACAAGATTTAACACCTAGCTTTTAACAATTTTTTTAGATTTTTTCATCATTTTCTCAAGGATCTCATATTTTCTTAAACATTTGAAACCCTAACACTTTTTTTTATTTTATTTTTCAAGTTTCAACTATGTTTATAATTATTAAAACTAATTTAGTTTGTTTGCTAATTTTTTTAATTAAAATATAATGTATTAATTTGTGGTTTCAATTTGAATGTGTAGCTTGAAATTTAATTAAAATGGCAAATAGAGATTCATCCACAACTAGATTAGCTGCAGGGTTTGCCAATGCCTCAGTAGACACATGTCCATCCGGATATGTAGGCATGCGTCCTATAGGGGCTAGAAATATGCTTAGTTGCCGGATTCGCCCTGGCAAGGCCGGATCCGGGTCCGGGTCCGGATTCGCGTCGGATCCGGACCAAATCTTGTGGATTCGTCCGGATCCGCAAGCCGCAGATCCGGACGGATCCACAGGGTTTGGTCCGGACCCTGCCCGGATCCGTCACGGACCCGGGAGGATCCAAGCGGATCCAAGAGGATCTCGCGCGGATCCGCGCGAATCCTCAAGGACCCGCGGCTTTTGCAACTTGAAAAGTCAAACAATGACTTCAAAAAGACATTTTTATATTATTTTTTTTACTTCTAACCCTAAAACGACCCCTTTTATGAGTCTCCAAACACATTTTATTTCTCATTGTGCTCTCTATTATTCTCTCTCATTTTGCTCTCTCATTCATGCAAGCTTGAAGTGAGGTGATTGAATTCGAAGGAGCTCGATTGTGGAGTGACAAACACCTTCCAAGAAGCACTATTCAGTCTATTTGAGTGACTAAGGTATGCATTTGAACCATATTCTCAAGTTTTTTTGATAAGTTTTGATTCTTGAAGTATAAGTTTTTCATTTTGTATAAGTTTTGAAGTTTTCTTTTTTCATTTTTGTTATAGATTGCAACAATGAGTAGTCAAGGTTCAGTGGGTGGGGAGGGATCTCAAAGATTTAAAATTGATAAAGGGTCTCCTTTGTGGAGACACACCACAAGAATTTCTCAATGTGTTGGAGGTGGGGGGTATGTATGGAAATGTAATTTTTGCAAAATACAATATAGAAGCTCCTACTCCCGGGTAAAATATCATCTTTTAGGCCCTGCGGGTCAAGGGATTAACATGTGTGAGGGGGAAGATAAGAAGGGATTGCCAACTGCACAAATAGCAACTTTGGTAAAAGAACAAGAAGAAGCTGACAGAATATGTGCAAAAGGGAAACAAGTTTCTTATACCAGTAAACAGAAAACAATGCAGCCACCCACTCAAATGCAATCTAGATCACATCCATTCTTGCCTATGCCTTCTAGGGATGAAGATGTAGATCAACCACACAACACCCCCCGCAAGAGAGGCCCATTAGAGAGGGGATTTCAAATTGAATTAAGAGAAATTGCTGATGCCAAAGTTGGACGTTGCCTCTTTGCAAATGGTATTCCATTCAACTTTGTGAGATCACCTTATTTTAGTGACATGTGTGAAGGAATAAATGAAGCACCTTCTGGTTACCGTGGCCCTAAATATGAAAAGTTGCACACCACCATATTACAAAATGAGAGAAAAAATGTAGAGCACCTACTACAACCAATAAGAGATTCTTGGATTCAATCAGGTGTGTCTATTGTTTCAGATGGATGGAAAGATTGTAAAAACCGTCCTTTAATTAATGTAATTGTTGTATCCTCCAAGGGGTCAATGTTTTTGAAGGCGGTTGACTGTGAAGGCGAACTTAAAAATGCAGAGTTCATTGCCCAAATTCTCATTGAATCCATAGAGTCTGTGGGTCATCACAATGTTGTCCAAGTAATTACGGACAATGCAAAAGTTTGCAAGGCTGCAGGTGCTTTGATAGAGGCTAGATATGATCACATCTTTTGGACGTCGTGCACCGTCCATTCTCTCAATCTAGTGATGAAGGCAATTGGCACCGAAATAGACTGGGTGAAACAGGTGTATGAGGAGGGTGAGGAGATTCAAATGTTTGTGACAAATCACCATATGTCACAAGCAATTTTCAGAACTTACTCAAAATTGGAATTGTTGAAGGTAAATTTTAAAATTTAATTTATAACTTATTTAGTTTCATTTATCATTTTCTAATTTTTATGTCATGTTTTAACTTTCTACTAACATGTTTTAGGTGGCTGAAACCCGGTTTGCCTCTCACACAATTGTGTTGAGACGGCTTGTCAAGGTGAAGGAGGCCTTATCACAAATGGTTATTAGTAACCAATGGAGCATTTGGAAGCAGTCCAGTACAGTTAGGGCCCAAAAGGTGAAGGCATTGGTATTAGATGATGATTGGTGGACTCGTGTGGAGTATGTCTTGGAATTCACTGATCCCATCATGTCTATGCTTCGATATGCCGACACTGATTTACCATGCTTGGGGGATATCTATGATAGCATGGACACAATGTTGGAGAAGATAAAAATGGTAAGTCATAAATTTAATACATTCCTTTATCTTTGTTTATTGAGAGTTATTTAAATTCAAAATTGACATAATGATAACTTACATGAACTTCATTTGATATCCCAGGTCATACATAGGAGAGAGAATGATCCTGAGGACACCTTATACAAAAAGGTGGAAGCAATGGTTCTTCATCGTTGGAACAAGATGACCACACCATTGCACCTCCTAGCATATGCTCTTTCTCCTAGGTACTATAGCGCACAAGTACTTGGTATTCCAGGTAGAGTGGCACCATATAGAGATGTTGAGGTTGCCAGTGGGTATAAGAAGGCATTTGATAAAATCTTCCATGATCCAGATATTGGGGTAAGTGTTAGGAGAGAATTTGGATCATTTATCTCAAGAAGAGATCTCCACCCTACTGCTATCAATGACCAAAGCAAAATGGATGCTGTTACATGGTGGTATCTTCATGGGCAAGATTATCTATACCTCCAACCTCTTGCGATTAAGATTCTATCACAA
Source organism: Chamaecyparis obtusa (assembly GCA_027943335.1). Classification (NCBI taxonomy): domain Eukaryota; kingdom Viridiplantae; phylum Streptophyta; class Pinopsida; order Cupressales; family Cupressaceae; genus Chamaecyparis; species Chamaecyparis obtusa. Next base: position 2,121,976 of record BSBK01001523.1, on the reverse strand, counting down.
GTTTTTAAGGTTTAACTTGTTTTTTCTTTTTGTTTTGTCACTTGCATTGTAGAATTTAATACTTAACGCTCTTCAATTTATCTTGTATTTTTTTTATTTTGTTGGTTTTCTCTCTAGGTTGCGAGCTCTTATGCCGCTGAGCGGAATTGGAGTACTTACTCCTTTATCCACTCAGTCAAGCGTAACCGGTTGGCTGCAAAAAAAGTAGAAGATTTGGTGTATGTTCACAACAACTTGCGTCTCCTGTCACGGAAGGATCCAAAGTACAAGAAGGGGCCAACGAAGCTTTGGGATGTAGCACCCGAATCTGCTGACCTAGATATGACCATTCACGATCTTGCTAGAAGCACTTTGGCTGATGTGGATTATGATGGTGATGATGATGATGATGAGACAGCACCCTCTAGTGCTAGTGGAACTTTGGGTTCCATTAATGATGATTTTGATCAAACACTTGCAGCTACTGGAGACCCCATTGATCCAGATTTTTTTGATAATCCATTTGATTGATGAACCATTGAACATTGAATCATGTATCAAACTTAAATGAACAATATTTTGAAATGTCATTTTGTAATTCAGTAATATAATTCAATGTGCTGATTTTCTTTAGAATTGTCAAGATAGAATCATAGATCAATGATCAAGTATGCTATTTGAAGTTTTAATGATCAAGCATCATAGATTCATACTCATAGTATGAAATGATTTAGTTTTAGAATTAAGTATATTTCTCTTATATTTTTTGATATATAAATTTATAATGCATATATATATATATATATATATATATATATATATATATATATATATATATATATATATATATATATATATATATACTCACGAATCCTCACGAATCCAAAATGGGAAAAAAAAATTTCACGAATCCACGAACCGGATTCGCGAACCCGAATCCGTCCCCGAACCCGAATCGGCAACTAAGGAAATATGTAATGTCCCCATTTTTTGTAAGTCATTGATCTGATGGTGCCAGGTCATTATTGTGATCCTCGTGGTCTGGCGAGGTGTTTAGAGGGTCTTTGGTGTGAACTCACTATTTATAGTAAGTCAATAGATAGTTCCGATGAGCTCAGATGAGTTAGAGGAGTTGAATGATGCTCTCGGTTTTCATTTCTGGCTTCCGGTCTGGGCTCCAAGAATCTTGGAGAGAGCGTCTATTTTTAGTAAGTCACCCCATCAAGTTCATTCATCATCTTTCATCATCTAGATCAATCCTGTGCAGACAGATTTCGATTCAGACGCTTCTTCAGTTGTTTTCGCAAGACGGGTGGTCTATTATTATTATTGAATTAAATTTGCTAAGGTTGCCATTTTTGTTGGTATTATATGCTGGATACCTTAGTGTTATAGCTCGTTGGAACCAAGATGAAAAGTTCTAAATCTTGGGCACAAGAAACAGGGACCTTGCGTGTCATAATTTCATGATATTGGTGAAAAGGCTTTTTTTGGAGCCAAATGAATTAATAAATTATATTATTCAATATGTGCCTAAGTATAAAAAGTGTTTTAAGTGAAAAGTGTGTGAGAGAAGACACTTTTGAATTATAAAAGAAATGCTTTGTGAAAGGAAAATCATCCATTGTTCATTTTGATAAAAATTATGAAGTCTTTTGTTGAGAGCTTTCAACAAGGGTTTGAGGACTGATTCCTCTCTGCTGCACTTTGAATCATTCATGTGGTGGTGAATTGTGCATTTGATTCTACTGAAGAAATTCTGATAATTCATCGCTGTGAATTGATGTTGATGTATATCAATTTGGTTCAAGAATAAATTGAATCCATTCCTTCTACAGCTGGGGTTCGATTTTCTCTTATCTAGATGTCATGATTGAGTAAGGGAGGCTGATGTATCTCCTTATGATTGTTGCATTGACTGTATGGCTGCCTACCAATAAATACAAGCTGCATTAATTATTTTGGAAGCTGCGTTTCAATTTCAGGGAGCCACGTTTTGATTTCAAACAGCTGCGTGGAGTCCTTTCTTGCCTGCGAGTTCTTCCTAGGAGGCAGCGTTTTGATTCCTTGAGCTGCGAAATTCTTCCTAGGGCTGCATGATAACACCTGGAGTTTATTCATCATTCAACACGCATACCTTGCTTGCCAGGTGCCATTTTTTTTATGGAAATAATTTTCAAAATTTGAATTTACAAATTCTTTGTACATTCATACCTGTGAGTTTAATTTATAAATGGATTATTTGAAATTTATGATATTATAATTGTGAAGAAATATCCAAGTTATATATTTTCCTTGATAAAATTCTATGGAAGTGTTATCTATTTGAAAGAATTAAATTTCCTGGAGCCAAGAGCTAGTTAGGCTCTTTATAAAATAAGGCTTGGAAATACGTCTTTGAAGGACCCAAAATTAATAGCATAATTTGCACAAAGTGTGAAAAAGTAATTAGTGGAGGCATATACCACTTGAAATACCACCTTGCAAGCATCAAAAAGCATGGCACGAGGGTTTGTGACAACACCACAAAAGAAATAAAAAGAGGAATGAATGCCTTTCTCTCTGCCCAAGGAGAGAAAAAATTGCAAAGGGAAAGGGCGAAACTAGCCATGAGGGCATCCATTTCTGAATCTCAAGGTATCTTAGTCAACCTTGAAGAAGAAATAGCACTTGAGAGCATAGTGGGTTCTCTTCATGGCCCTCGTGTCCGCAAATCCAGAATCCCCTTAGCCACCACTTCTGCTTCTAGTAGTGCACCACCATCAGTGACACAGTCATCATCTATACATAGATTTTTTGTGCACAAAAACACACCTGGAGCATAGCCATCATTGGAGGGTACTGGGTGGAATAGCGATGTGCATCAGCAAGTAGACATTCAATGTTCTGATTTCTAGTACTTCGACAACATCCACTTCAATGTTGCAGAAAGTCCATATTAGTTAAATTTTGTTACCAGAATTATTGTGGCAAGAAAGGGCTATAAGGCGCCTTCTCGTGCAGACTTGAGTGGGAGGTTAGTTCACTTGTTTTAATTTTTAAATGTTTTATTTTTAAGTTTTAACTTTTAGTTTTGAATCTTGATAGCTTATGTTGACTTTTGATTTTTAGAGTGTAGACTAAAGTTATGTATTTTTTAAAATTTTATAGTAATTACTTATTTTTGTTGAATGTAAGTTATTTTTTCAATCAAAATTGTGTACTTAACATTAATTTTACTTCGTACTTGTAGGTTGCTCATAAATGTAGTTTCTAGAGCCAAAGATATGGTAGAAGAGAACAAATTACAATGGAAACAATGTGGTTGTGCCATTCTTTCAGATAAATGGACAAATGGCAAAAACTGCACCATCATCAATTTTTTGGTTTCTTGCAAGGATGATGTGGTTTTTTTGAAATCCGTGGATGCCTCCAACAAGGTAAAGACTGTTAAAACTTTGACTCTAATGTTAGAGCAAGTTGTAATGGAGGTGGGAATTGATAGTGGTGCAAATCTTAACTGACAATGCAGCGGCATATGTGGCAACAGGTAGGATTTTTAAGTGTATTTAAGGGAGAATCACTAAGGGTGTTGTTTTTAAATCCAAATACATATCTTTTTATGTATTTTTACATGTGCAAACTCCTTTTTAAAACAGCATATTTAATCCTTCCTTTTGGGTGTCGTTTTTTAAGAGGATTGCATATGTTTTAAACTCATGCAAAGGCATATGAAAAGTGTGTTTTTAATGCCCAGCTCTTGGGTGCTGTTTTTAAACACATTTACATGTTTGTTTTTGTATGTTTTTACTCTTCCAAGCTTTGTTTTTCCTTGGACGTCGAATTTTGGAGGCATTGCATATGTTCTTTCATGTGCAAAGACATTAAAAACTGTATTTTTAATCCTTCCTTTTGGATGTCGTTTTTAGGGAGGATTGCATGTGTTTAAAGCTCATGTAAACACATCACAAAAGTGCACCCAGCCTTTCCCTAGCTGCATTTTTTTTAAAGTGTCGAATTTTAGAGTGATTGCACATTGTTTTTGAATGTGTTTTCACTTCAACAAAGTGTGTCTTCACTTCTTTATTGGCTACGTCTTCTTAAGGCGTCGATTTTTTAAGGCATTGCACATGCTGTTTGAAATACAAAGCATGTGCATTTTGGCAAAAACAGTCCACTTCTTGATCATTATTCTTCAAAAATGCCTCATGTTTGGAAGATTTGAGCATCTAAAATCATTCTCTCAGCTCTAGAATTGATTATGGGTGAGTTATTTCTTTCTTAGATTGCTTTATTTCTTTATTTTGATTGAAATTCATGCCCTAGACGCCGTTTTTTACCTTCATTGCATATGCATGGAAAATGTCAAAATGGTTGCTATTTATTTGCAATTTATCTCTCATTCTTTCCCACTTGGCTGTATATGCATGTTGACTATCCAAAATTGAAGGAAAAAGACTAGGAAAGAGATTTATATATAGTTTTTAAATCCCATCTTTCCTAAATCCGAAAATCTATTGATTCATTTCAAATTTTGCCCAAGATTTCTCCTTGAGGATTGAGGTAAAGTCTTTTTCCTATTTTCTTCCCAAGATATCTTGTTTACATGTAAACTTTCATTTTTAGATTTACATGTGTTTGAATTTGTGTTCCTTCTATCTTCCGTCTTCATTTCTCCAAGTTGCATATGCAAGTGCTTCATCTTGCTTGCATATGCAGACGGGATTAAAAAACTTGTTCTTGAATGAAATTATCAACGAAAGTAAGCTCACTTTGCAACATGCTTTTGCATCCAAAGGGCCCATTTTCATGCTTATATGCACTCCATCCGCACTTGCTATATCGCTGCCACATGACTTGAAATTCATGACGGTGGTTGCTTGCACATTTGCTTATGATGAAAACATAACAATTCATTTTAAATAGAACTCATATCCACTCATTTCCATACATGTTTCCCTTCATAATTCTCGCTGTCCACACATGCAATCACCTCCAAGAAACCCGTTTTTGGGTCTTCCTTATCATTTTTGAGCTAAAATTCATTCACCTCTTCGCTGTCCTAATGTTTTCCGGCCATATTCTGTGTTCATAGTCTTCCAAAATCCATACTTGTGCATCCAAAAAGTGCAGTGGATCCATCACTTGAAAATGTTTTTATCTTGTGGAATCTTCATGTCACAGTTACTCAGGCATATCATATTGCTATGTCAAGAGAATCTCTAGCCAACACCAGAAGAGGAAAAAGTAAAGGCCCAAAGGATTGAAAGAAAGATTCAAGAAAGGTTAGGACGAGAGAGACAAAAACAGAAAGAATGATCTAAGATGGTGTTGCCTTCCTATGCTAACTATCCAGTTATGCAACCAGGTTTGGATATAAATGTAAGGCAGGAAGATATCATTTCAGACCTAGGGGCTTTCATTTGGAATCAAAGAAAAGACGACGCACACTATTCAGTTGCTCGGGCCATCTTGGAGGAAGAGGAGGAAGTAGGTATTGAATTTGAAAGAGAAAGACACAAAATTGAGAGGAGGCTTAGAGAAAGATTGGAACGTGAAGAAAGAGAAAGGATACAAAGAGAAAGGGAAGCCCATAGGAGAACTCAAAGGCCACCTTTAAGAGAAATTCAACTTCGAGGGAATCAAGTGAATCAAAATTAGAACACAAGTTGGATAAGAAGATTGGATCTTTCACCCCAAAAAGGTTGAGAGACTACAATCAGAAAGAATTCTTTCAAGACAAAAATGGTCAATGAACACTCAACGCAACAACCAAGGATGCAGGTTCCTATTCCAGATCTAGAGCATATCAACCATCACGCATCCTATAGCAGCATGAAGACAAATGAAGGATGATGTAATAGGTGATGTGTCTTGTCAGACACTTAGAATATTTTCATCATGTCTTTGTAATTTGTATTTGACATATGTAATTGCATGTGATAGTATCACGTGCAAAGTTGCAACAAGTAACCAGGTTGCAAGTGCATTAGGCATGCAACTTTGAAAAAGTCAAAATTAGTTAGTTAGTTAGGAAATAAGTCAAGGTGGTTAAGGATTTTCCTCTTTTCTCTCCACCTTTCTCTCTCCTCTTTTCCTATATAAAGGAGGGAGCTCATTGTAAATAATCATCTTTTGGCAAGGCAAAAAAATTCTGTCAGTTTGTATTGCGCACTCTAAGACTTTGTGCTTGGATGTAAATCAGATTGCTTTCAATAAAAGGGGCAACTTGCTTTCAGACTTTGTGTTGATTCAAGGTGTTATGTGACGACATTTTCTGGATATTGATTGTGAGTTCTGGATTTTTGCTCAAAAGGGATTTGAATTTAATTGTGCAGACTTTGAGCTGCCTATTACATTCAGAGCCAATTTGAAATTTTGAAGACTTTGTGCTGTAGGAGAACAGATTGTTATAGTTGGTAGTGGCTGAAATTACTTAGAACTGAAGACTTTGGGCTTCAGTTGTACGTATTTTTAGTAAGTTTGAGAGTATCTAGTAAGAGATTTTGTGCCTTACTGGTTATTCTACTAGAATCCTAATTTGGGATAATCGCTGGAGACTTTGGGTTCCTGTACTTATTCCACAAAATATATAAAGTAAACTGCTGCCCTTAGTATTGTTCTTACGTCAATTCCAAGGTCACCAGTATTATCGTAGCAGTAGATCTTTGTAGAGTTAGAAAGTTGTTACTTGTGAATCTTTCATGAAAAAAGAGGAATAGATTGGAAGAATCACCCCTTTATTTAATTTCAGTTGAAGTCCTACTGAAGCCACTTGCGGTAAGAAGGGAGCCTCCCCTATTGCTGAGAGGAGAGAGAAATCTCATGAGACGTTGCCTAAAGTTACAATTTTGTAAGGTGTAGTTTTAGCGACTTACAAAATTTTTAGCCAACAAAAGGAAAGGTGATTGACACGCATCTATTGTTTTCTTCATAAAGCAGATAAAGCAAGGACATGCATCGGATGTTTCCACAATGAACTAATACTCCACTGGGTGATGAATTCGAAAGAGATCTGTATTAGGTCGTGCATGAGTGGCGTAATTAGGGCAAGGACTATATATTCTTCTGTCTGTTAAAAAAATAGGTTGCCCTCATTCTGCCAAAAGAAAAGAGTGAACCTGTACGCTGAAGAAGCTAAGGTGAATAGAAAAGACAAGAAAAGAGATAAGAGTGTGCAAAGAAGCACAACAAAAAAGGAGAACATACCAACGGCGACTGATGATGTATCTCAGTTGAGCATAACAGAGATCTTATCAGGCTATGCAAAGCTATTTGTAAAAGGTCAATCCTTCTATTGTTTTCTAACAATTACAATAGTTATATAATAGTATTTTGCGTGGACTTTAACAAGTCCCTTGTACTAAATCCCTTAACCGGGTGACATCTTTTCAGGTCTTCTAAGTCCTCTAACCAAGCAGGCACTAATCAGCCTTATTGTATCAAATCTCTTAACTGGGTCACATCTAATAGTGCGTTGTAATCCTTTAACAGAGAAGGCTCCTAACAAGGCGCACTTCAGAAGAGTGCAGAATTTGTGAGGTCTTCTTACACCGTGGTTTTCACCCAATTTGGGTTTCCACGTGATAAATCTGGTGTCACTTTGTGATTGATTGTTTGATGCTACTTTCATACTTCAATCTGTTCTGCTTATACTTATAAGTACATTTCATCAGATTTATTAAGTAAAGCTGCATAGGTGTTGATTCACCCCTCCCCTCTCAACACCAGTTCGGACTGTCAATTTGTGAAAAGCCTGTCTGGCTCCTAAATATAATTCCTTTCTCTGAAATTATTTGCAATAATTATATCTTTGCGTTTTATTTGAGTTTATTTCAAATGAAATTTCCCACCAATTTTAAATATCATAAATAATATCAGACTAAATATATTTTGAACGAACACCAATTATTCAAAATTATAAAAGTGGCAATTCTTATAAACATCAAATTATTCAACAACTATCGGCACCTGGCAATTGTATGAATGTTGCAGAATTAAAAGAACATCCAGGAAAGTCAACGTAGCAGCCTTTATGAATCTTCAGCCACCTCCAAGAAAAAGAACACAGCTTCTCTAATTCCAACGCAGCCTAGTTGGATATTCACGCAACCAATTAAAATTGATTTCCAGCCTCCAATATTAATTACACAGCCTGTTTCGAAGGAAACACAGCTTGCTAGCAAGGTGATGCAACCTCTTTGGAAGTCACAAGCTAGCTGTGAGCAAATATGCCAGCCTCTAGATGAAAACAACTTCCTTCAGTCAAGTCTACAACTCTTATTAGCCAACTCTGCCTTCTGATTGATCACAACACCAAGTAGAAGATAAAACAGCCTTCTACTCAACACAATAAACACTTAAAGAAAAATCGAACCACCTCTGAATTCAAAATTTGTTCACAACTCCTCAAATTTGATATACTTCAACATCAAATTTTAATTAATTTAACCAGCAAAAAATCTCTAGTAAATCAGAAGCAAAATTCACCATTAACAAGTAATGATTCAAATTGCAAAATGAGGAATCAATCCTCAAACCCTAGCCATGTTCTCCTCTCTCCAAATTCAATAAAAATCACAAGTTCATGAATGAATTCTTTTTTGCCCAAAGCATTGCTTTTAAAATAAAAGATATCTTCTCTCACACAGTTTTCACTTACAAAAGACTTTGCTTTATGTGCACATTTGAAATATAATAAACTATTATATTTCTCTTCACTTTAATGCTAAAAATGACCCTTTTATTAAAATAATGTTATTCTGACACATAGGGTCCTTGTTTTATGAGCTCAGGATTTAAAACTTCTCAACCTGGTTCCAACGAGCTATAACACTAAGATGCCCAAAATACATTCCCAATAAAAATGGCAACCTTAGCCGATTTAATTAAATAATAATCATAATTCACCCATCTTGCGAAAACAACTGAAGAAGCATCAAAACCAAAATCTGACAACACAAGAGTGATCCTGATGATGAAAAATGATGAATGAACCTGATGGGGTGACTTACTAAAAAATAGACGCTCCCTCCAAGAATCTTGGAGCCCAAACCGGAAGCTGAAAATAAAAACTGAGAGCATCATTTAATTCCTCTAATTCATCTGAACTCATCAGAACCAACTATTGACTTACTATAAATAGTAAGTCCCTCAAAATAGGCCAAAACCCACATCAAGGTCCTCTAATCTCCAAAATTAACCAACAAGGACCCAATGATAGGCTAAATCCACTAACTCCAATGCTCGCTCAAAATGGGGACATTACAGTCCTCCCTACCTGAAATTGCTTGTCCCCAAGCAATCTCAGAAAACAAAACACAAAAGTCCACCTAGATCCCAAGGATGGTCATGGGTAATGTCCCTATCATCACTATACTCCTGTGAAGAAATCATCAGCATCAATAGTACAAACATCAGCATCTGAGAAACTGCACTCAACACACAAATTGAAGATGCTACAACAGGATCGCCACGTGGGAGAAACTCAACCGAGAGTAACTCACACGGGAGTAACTCAACCAACAAACTGGACTTGCCCCTAGTCTTCATGCCAACCAAACCATCATACCAGTCATCAAATGGATGCACTAAAGAACTCTGCAACTGGTAGATATCCTGCACATGAGGATCAAATGTAAAACTGTAAGCACTCCTCACTGTGTACACCCCTGTAAACTGCTCAGCTAGGCCTGAGTAGCCTCCAGTAAAGTCTGCCTAATAACCAGGTGTACTAATAGGATCCCCAACATCATCATCATCGTACAACTCCTGAAATGGATCATCACTGAGCTCAAACAGCGGATTGTCATAAGTCATAACGACATCCACATCAAATAAGGGGATTGTTCACAAAGTGAACTGATCCGATCTGCTGATTTGAACTAAAAAACTGCAAACTGTGAGAGACATGATGTGAAATCTGCTCTACCTGAATGGACTCGTGTCTCTGAGAATCCTCACTATGTGCAATAAGTCCCTATAAACTATGATCCTGGGACCTATCATCATCCAATAACCACTCTGATTCATCATCCAGTATCTGATATGATATACCAGACTCACTGCAGCATGAATCATCCTCATAAATAACATCAATAGTGTCCACATTATCAATGCCAATATCACCAACCTGTAAAACCTCTAATATCACATGCCGCAGCCAACATGACTCACTGTTGTCATAGAAATCAGAATTAGAAAAACTCACATTTAGCATGCAATCCTGTAATGACCCTCACCAGTAGGATCACTAAAACCCTCAAATCTGAACTGTGGCGAATCATCAAACACTTGGCATGCACTGAATTGTTTTGTTTCCAATGTTGTGTCTCAATGTGATAATTGTTTTGGGCATCAAATTGCAATTGAGATAACAATACCAATGTAGAAATGTAACACAATGTGCAACAATGAAACTCAAAGCAATGTAAAGACTTACTACAAATATATCAAACTTCTCTAATTCTGATTGCACTGACTGTGACATGTAATATTCAGACTACACTGCAATGATCTTTACAATACTATGACAATGTGAACAATGCCCTTGCTTTGCATATCAATTCAATACAATAATATATGGCAATGTCTGAACATAATGGACAGATTATATAGACTGTTACAACTACTGACAATATGGTATGAAATGAATGAACAATCACTCATAAACAGTGACCTTACAATGCACACTCATAACTATGGTAATCTGGTCACAAGATAGCAATATCAGATCACAATAACAATGTAACAATGACTATATTCTGAATACGAACATGACTGTTACAGCAGAGCACAACAAATGATATAATGGAACCTGGTAATGCTGCAGTAATTGTTGTCCACAATGAGGAAGACAAGATGACAGACCCCACCAAATCTGCCCCCAGTTTGATGTTGTTTGCTGTACTGGTACAGGGCCGTACCAGGCCCTACATGTACGGCTCCTGCAGAAAATAAATGCAAGGTGTTTGGAACCCCAAAATGTTATGAATCTGACCGCCAATGATATATTATTGTCCTCTCCAAGGCATAAAAATTATCTCCAAGTATCTAGGGAGATATGAGCAAATTTCTGATTCCAGGCCCTGATATAGAATGTTTGAAAAAAGTGCCAAAATGGTCTTCAACCTTCACCAAAATGATTCACCAATACAAGAGGTGAATTCAAACCCTTATTCCAACCACAAACAAACCCTTACATCAAATTCTCAATGAAGTACCAATGAGATGGCTGAGTACCAACTCCTTCAGTAGATATTTCACTACCTCAGTTATGCCAATCTAGGGGAGTGATCGTTCCCAAAGATCGAATAGTATTTGCAGACCACAAGGCTACAAATTGCTTCACAATAAAGAAGTAGAAGAAATCCCAAATCCAAGCATGTAGAAATGATAGCCCAAGCCCTCTGTTTATTCTTTTTCTTGAGAAGTTACTAGAACTTCTAGAAACATCTAATTATAATGTACTTTATAATAAAATAACATTATAATAATAAAGTACATTTCCCAACTCAAAAATATATCAATGTAGGCCAAGATGTCTCATAACCGAATGTAGGCCCAACTAGACTGAATGTAGGCTCGAACTGGATGTAGGCTCACTTCTAGACGTAGGCTCCACTACAACTGCATGTAGGCCTCAAACTGGATGTAGGCTCTGCCGAATGTAGGCTCTGTCAACAATAAGCAATCAAATGATCCACACAATGACTCTCTCTCCAAACTATTTGCCTACGAGAGTCGATGATAGGCAAACCCGTCATGAAAGAACATGTCTCTAGAAAGGGGACATGACAAATCCTGAAAACTAACACTCTCATCATGTGAGTCAAAACCCATAGTGATATCCACAACATCCTCTACACTTTCCATGTCATCATCGACATCAATAAACTCAAACATAGGACTGCTGTCATAAAAATCAAAACCTGTATCGTTAATAATTTCATTGCAACCAGTTGATGTAGGGTTGCCATCAATGGTGGCTATCATGCCATCAACATTCTCATGATCACAAGGTCCTGTCTCATGGAAATGATGAGACTTAATGCAACTGTCCTCAAGCAAGTCTGTCATAGCCTCATGCTCCTGAGAAGAGCCTCTGGAATGCTCTCTCTTCTGTGTCAGGTACCTATCAAAATTCAAATTCCTCTTAATTGCTTCTGGAAGAGCATCCCACTCTGCAAAGTGTGCCACCATGTCATCAACAAATGGTGTTGGCTCTATCTCTACACTAACTGTATCCCGCTCAGACCTCAAGAAAGTAGGACGAAGAGGCCAGTCATAAGTACCAGTATGGTCAACCCTATAATCACGCCTATTATCTACACGTGACCTATGTGATTTGACTAAAACACTTCGTGCACCTCTGTCTCTAGTACGATCACCTGGTAATGCAATATGCTAAAGAGTGTCTGAAAGCTATTGCAATACATTTGCAACATGATGTTAACCATCTGCAATATTCCTGAAGGCATCTCTGGCCTCTTTGTCAATATCATTCCCAATATTATTCTGGTTCCTGTCTCTTACTTGTTCAATCTGTGGGCCTTGTTCATTACCTTCGAAAGGTGATGAATTTCTACCCCTGTGGGTATAGTGCACTCCAGGTACAAATCTATCTACCATTGCTAAATCCTCATACCCTTCAGGATGGCAAGATCAAAGCTCTAATACCACTGTGAAAAGCTTGTCTGGCTCCTAAATATAATTCATTTCTTTGAAATTACTTGCAATAATTATATCTTTGTGTTTTGTTTGAGTTTATTTCAAATGAAATTTCCCACTAATTTTAAATATCATAAATAATATCAGACTAAATATATTTTGAACGAACACTAATTATTCAAAATTATAGAAGTGGCAATTCTTATAAACATCAAATTATTCAACTATTGGCACCTAGCAATTGTATGAATGTTGCAGAATTAAAATAACATCCAGGAAAGTCAACGCAGCAGCCTTTATGAATCTTCAGCCACCTCCAAGAAAGAGAACACAGCTTCTCTAATTCCAACGCAGCCTGGTTGGTGTTGATGTCAGTTTTGTACAACACATAACATATAGCAATTGAATACTTGATATAGCATACCAAACACTCAACCCTCTCTTGAAAAGTAAATACTCATGAAGAACGTGAGAATACTCCAAGGTTCCTTACACCTGTGGATACTAACTCAATTATATTAACGTGATTTGCTAGTTAATCACTTAGGCGGGCTTACGTTGTTCTTTCGAGGATGTCAAATTCTTGCTATGATGATGATAGGATCTAGCTTTGCAATGTATACTCAAATTTAAATCACTTCCAACTTTGCTCTTCAAACTTCAACTACTAAACTACTCACTGCTTTACTACTACTCCTGTAAAATGGAAAGATTGGCAAATGGACGGGGATCAACCTAATGAAACCTTGCCAGCGGCATTACCTCCATAGATGCAATGATTCAAGGGGAATGAGACTAGATTACCACACAAGGCTCCTTAACAAGCCGCTAAGATGCTAGTGGCCTAGTATATGGATCCCTATCAAACATTTACCAATATCACCATACAACTAGCCATCTACTTCTATTCTTACTTAACCACTTCTTGAAATGAAATCTACTTTAACAACTTAATGAAATCTAACTTTAACTATTGGAAGTAGAAACCATGCAATAACACCACGTGTTCTTAATCACCATGCAAGACACAACAATGACAAGAGAAGCAATTTTGGTATTAAATTAGCAACAATTTTCTTCAACCCTTTACAAATGAGAGTACTTGGCCTTATATAAGGCTCAAAATTACAACCAAAGGTAGAGATTAAGAGGTAAAATCAACGATCCAGATTAAATCCCAGAAACCCTAATTAGGGTTGCCACCCCATCGGCCAATGAGAAGATGCCACCTCATCAATGGACCAATGAAAAAAAAGGAAAAGTGGCAACCAATGAGAAGGCACCAAAATGGTAGTCAATCAGAATCAGACATCTATCCTACCCAAGGAGAGGAGAATTTGCCACTTGGGCTTACATCAAATGATCTTCTAATACAATTCTACCCTTTTCTTTCATCTTTTTAGCATAAGCAATGAACTTAGCTAACATGTTGTTGACTTCTTCCATGGGAGGGCAAGGTGTATGCCTCATCCTGAGCTCAACTGTGTTCATCATGTTCTTTGTTGCTTGAAGTGTCTTCTCACTCTCCTCATCATCTCTTGCAAACTCGATAAGGGCCCTGAGAGAGACAAGGATGCCCAACTGTTTCTCTCTGGCGACAACCTTCCCTAACTCATCCAATCTCGATCCAAACTCTATCTTATTAAAATTCTCCTCTTTGAGTCCTTCAAAATCAAGTGCAATCCTCGCATCGCTCAACATGTTTGAAATGAAAGTGTCGATGCTTGGACTGTATTGTGCAATCTCATCCTGTATCTCTTCGAGTACCCTCAATCTAGCAGTCAAGGTAACATACCAAGACTCAATAATACCCTTTCCTCCTTCATTGACCAACTTGGCCTTCACCAAAGATCCCTCTGATAACTCTATGGCAGCTTGTAACCTGGGAATAGCTAAGTCACGGATTGGAAGGAAATCCTTCCACTTCCCTTCAAATGCTCTGAATTTGTCCTTAAGAGACACAAATGACCTGAATGTCGAGATAAAGGCAAGCAAGAACCTTCGCCCCTCTTGAATTGTACTACTGATCCAATTTTTAGTTCCTTGCTCTCGAGCTAATATTTCTTCCAAATTGCTCCCACTATCCTGTGAAAGAGCCACCTGAGGCAACTGTTGGATAGGCCGACATACTTCATGATAGCTATCCCTCCAATACTATCTCATAATCTTGGGCCACAATCTCGCCCACTGCCTTGCTAACCTTTGGCACAGCAATCTGAACCTTTCGGTGACCATCATCATCATTCCTGATTACCTTTGCCACTGTTCCTGCAATTTGTTTCTGTCCGACATCATCTTCCTTTTCCACTAACCCTTGAATATCCTCAACTATCCGGATGGCCACAACCTCTTTCCTTGGCATAAGCATCTGTCTCAACCATAGTGGTGCAATGCATCTCCCCAAATCTGGATTCGGTTCGACTAGCATAGCATCACCAGCGGCCTTGGGCACTTGGCTTCCTTCCTCAGCTAATAGAGCCTCAATGTCAACTGGCCTATCTCCTTCATTACTAACTGTCATATCCTCCTAAACTTGGTTCTCCGAAAGGGGAGAGTAACCTGTACTGTTACTATAACCACTTGATTCTGAACTAGAGCTCACCTCTACCACTGCCCTTTGCTCACTTGTACCAACCTCTTGGCTCCTAGCCTCAATTATGCTCTCTCTTGATGGTACTTTACTCTGTTTCTTTGCTGGAGGCTCTTGATGTTCTTTATTCTTCTCAACCTCCAAACTCTTCTTCATATTCTTAACTGCTTGTTGTTGTTGGCTATTGCCCCCACCTTGTTGTCCAACTGACTCCGCTGGAATCTCCTCCTCTGGTTTCATCTTCTCATAGGTAAGGTGTACCTTCCGACTTTGCAATTGCCTAAACTTTCTATTGTACCACCATTCAGTGTGTAGTTCAACTGTCCTTGTTACTGCATCTAAGGACGGATCCTAATGATCATCCCACTCAATTGGATTCAATTTTGTTCCCTCTACTGTACTATAATCTTCCCTTAGTACATCTTCATCCTCTTCCAGCTGATCCAGAATATTAAGATTTCCCCATCTGATTGTCCTCATCATGTCCACTGATAACCTTGAGAAAGCCAACTTCCTCACATGAAAGTCATCCTATGCATTGGCCCAAAAATCCTCCGAAGTGGGAATATGTTTGAATGGATCCCCATGAGATGCCTTGATTAGACCATTAGGATCAAATCCCTACCTTGCCCTATACCATGCTAGATGACATTATTCTAACTCTTTCTCTGCAGCTGCAAAGGCGACAAGATTGGGACAACTATCATTGCCTATCATGAGTGAGAAGGTAACCCCTGTCTCACCTCTGAGCTTCATCATTTTGTCATATTGCTCAAGTTGCCTAGCCAACTCCATCAAAACTATCCTATCGGGTGGGTACCTTGGAAGCCTCTTGGGACAAGTCGTGCATCCAGCCACTCTGATATAAGTGAATTGCGAAAACTGGATGAACCAACTCCCAAACCTCTTGACTTTTGTGTCTGCCTCCGACGAGAGCCTCCTTACGGGTGTCCCTTGCAATATCCTTACCGTCTTCATGGCAAAGGCATCATAAAATATCTTGTAGTCCTTGGTGTTGTGCAAATGAAGTTGTGGATAGCACTCATGCACCAAGCATTGTCCGGGCCCATTGCCAATCACCCCTCTAGCCTTAAGTCCACGATGTTCATACAGTCTTGCAATCAAATAGAAAAAGTAGGACCCCATGTAGAATTGTTTCTGATTTTGTACTGTCCTAAGTTGAAACTCTAAATTTTCACTTATAATTCTAGCCCAATCAAACTTTCTTTTTCCATTTTCAATACCTTCAATAAAATAGTACATCCAAGTTTCAAACTGCATACCTTGAGCAAAGCCCATGACTCGGTTGAGAAGCACAATAAGGTCGCCATACTCTGATTTGAAATCTGACCTGGTGAGCTTTGATGACTTGGTGACTCCCTTCTTGCCTTCGTGCAACCAATTCTGCTTTAGTAGAGCGAGGTAGGCATCCTGACTGTCTTGAAAGAATCTAGCGGCCTGATCTATTAACATTACTATCATTCCCTTCTGCTGGGGTATATTGAACACTTCCTCTATCATCGGCCCGCTGATGTTAGCCAACACCCGCTCCTCTTCACCCAAGATGATGGACTTGGTGACAATATCTAGCCGAGATGCACACTCCATCACCAACTCCGGACAAGGAAAGGTAGGAGGGAAGGCGACAGCTTGCACAATTCCACACTTGTAGATCTTCTTTGCCATAGAGGACTGGCCCCCTTTCAACCTATCTCTCAACTATATCATATCTATGGTGTCGATGTTGGTGTCACCGACTAGCTTCAATTTCAAGAAGAAGGTGGTCTTGGGCGTCATGTCTTCCTTGTCTTTCTTGGTATTAATTCCTTTTGGGTTCTTGCTTGCACTAGCATCCGCCATCCTAAACACTTATTTTTACCCCTTCTTTCTACAGTGAGGTGGGACTACACTTATTTCTACCCCTTCGCCTAGGGATGATCAAACATATTTCTGCCTCGCCAATTCCTATCACACTACACTTATCTCTGCCTCTTCGCTTAGGGATGGACTACCACTTATTTCTGCCTTTTCGTTACCTATGAGATGGACTACACTTATACCTCCCAACTTCTTTCCTAGGGGTGGGACTACCACTTATATCTCTTTTCTCCAAATCCTAAACGGAAACTACACTTATATCTCCCAACTTCAAGCCCTAATGAGATGATGAGGTGATGGATGGATGATGTAAGCAAAAAAATAGGGAAATGTACCAAGCAAGAACAAGGAGAAAATCTGTCTTTTAGACCAGCCTTCACCCTTAATCATGAAGCTTGTCTCCTACACCAAACAATCAATCACCAAAGAAAAAAGATAACAATTAAGAGCATAGGCCACTCACCAAGGAATTTGCAAATTTTCTTCAAATAGGCAAGCCCTTATCTATCTGTGGTCTCCTCTTATCAAATTGCACACTCCTTTTCAATTCATAGCCTCTCTAAATAGCAGGCTTTAGCACTCTGTGGTCTCCTTGTAAACTAATAGCAGGTCCTCCCAGATTTCACAAGTCTCTCAATATTCTGTCCATCCCCCTCAATCTTATAGCAGGACTGCTCCAAACTGTGATCTCCTCTCAATATTTTCTGTCAATCCCCATCAATAGCAAGTCCTCCTCAAATAGTAGCTTTCTCCTATTAAACTGTGGCAAGTTCCCCTATCAATGCTCTGCTCCCATCTTATTGTTTTCGCAGGCCCTCCTATGCTTGTCGCAAGTCTGGGCAGATTTACAAGCTCTCTAAATTCTATTTAATTTGTGGCCTCCTACAGATTTCGTAGCCTCTTGATCATTTAATCTCACAGGTCTGCCCCTGTCAAATAGCAGGCTCTTCCAATCAAATGGCAGCTTGGGCAATAAATAGCAGGCCCCTTCACAAACTGTATCGTTGCTTCTCCAAACAACTTTGCTGGCCCCTTTGGAATCCTAGGGCAGATCTGCTACCAAAGTCGTTGCCCTTGCAATCAAAATCGCAAGTCTTAAACAATTTCTCTGCTCCTCTTTCAAGTGTCGCTGCTCCTTGCTTGAGCTGGGAATGGATGGTGGGAAATGAGGGGGAGGGCACCCTCCTTTATGCAAAGTTTGGGGCTCCAACTAGGGGGGCCGACCTGCATAAGGAAACACAAAATTTTACAACCAAATTCCAAATAAAAAGGGGGACAACTTTGTTAGAAAAAAGATAATTTTGTTTTTGCATTGAAATTTCAAAATACTATGCCTAGATTTTAATTTTAGATAGGCCAACCTAGCCACACGCCTCAAAAGGAGGCCCCACTTTCAGTTTCCAATGCCATACGCCACCTAAAAGGGGCCAGACATTTGATCTAATTGCCCAGATTTTTAATTAGTTAAGGCCAAATTTTATTTTTCAAAGCAGATCCTCAATATTATAACCTAATTTTTTGAAATAAAGGGCCAGGCACACGATTTTATTAGCCCTAATTCCATTTTTCAATGCAGATTTTAATGTTATGCGCCCAGATTTTAAATTAGTTAAGGCCAGATTTTTATTTTTTCAACCTAATCTCGAGTTTATGAGCTCAGATTTTAGACAAATTACATAGATTTTCGAATTTAGGGGCCAAAATTTCAATTTTATAAGGTGATAAGTCCAGATTTTAAATTGCCAAGGCCAGATTTACGAACTATTAGCCCAGGTTTTAGATTTCAATGCAGCTTACTGGATTTGTTGCCCAGATTTTGAATTTAATTGCTCAATTTTTTGGATTTAAAATGCCGAGACTAGATTTTCGAATTTAATTGAATTATCTCTTGCAATTTGCCATTTTCATTTGGCAACTAAATCCTTTTATTTTTTTGCAATTTACAACTTTCATTTTAACACCCAAAATTGCAAGGCTTCTAAAAAGAAGACCAAAACATAATTAAATTCGAAAATCTCAAGCTCTCCAATTCAATTCCAATAATTTTCAAAATCATCCATCCAAGTCCAAAAAAATATGCTGAAGCCTCCGAATAGCGGGATTAAGGAAGAAAATGCCCAGGTTCGATCAAAAATTGGAGGTCCCCAAATGCTTTGGGGCGATGATGTGAAACCTCACAACAGTTGGATATTCACGCAATCAATTAAAATTGATTTCTAGCCTCCAATATTAATTACGCAGCCTGTTTGGAAGGAAACGCAGCTTGCTAGCAAGGTGATGCAGCCTCTTTGGAAGTCACGAGCTGGCTGTGAACAAATACGCCAGCCTCTGGATGAAAACAGCTTCCTTCAGTGAAGTCTGCAACTCTTATTACCCCACGCTACCTTCTGATTGATCACAGCACCAAGTAGAAGATAAAACAACACCAAATAGAAGATAAAACAACCTTCTACTCAACACAATAAACACTGGAAGAAAAATCGAACCACCTCTGAATTCAAAATTTGTTCACAACTCCTCAAATTTGATATACTTCAGCATCAAATTTGAATTAATTTAACCAGCATAGAATCTCCAGTAAATCAGAAGTGAAATTCACCATTAAAAATATATGATTCAAATTGCAAAATGAGGAATCAGTCCTCAAACCCTAGCCATGTTCTCCGCTCTCCAATTTCAATAAAAATCACAAGTTCATGAATGAATTCTTTTTTGCCCAAAGCATTGCTTTTATAATAAAAGATATCTTCTCTCACACAGTTTTCACTTACAAAAGACTTTGCTTTATGTGCACATTTGAAATATAATAAACTATTACATTTCTCTTCACTTTAGTGCGGAAAATGACCCTTTTATTAAAATAATGCTATTCTGACACATAGGGTCTTTGTTTTATGAGCTCAAGATTAAAACTTCTCAACCCGGTTCCAACGAGCTATAACACTAAGATGCCCAGAATACATTCCCAATAAAAATGGCAACCTTAGCCGATTTAATTAAATAATAATCATAATTCACCCATCTTGTGAAAACAACTAAGGAAGCATCAAAACCAAAATCTGACAGCACAAGAGTGATCTTGATGATGAAAGATGATGAATGAACCCGATGGGGTGACTTACTAAAACATAGACACTCCCTCCAAGAATCTTGGAGCCCAAACCAGAAGCCGAAAATAAAAACTGAGAGCATCATTTAATTCCTCTAATTCATCTGAACTCATCATAACCAACTGTTGACTTACTATAAATAGTAAGTCCCTCAAAACAGGCCAAAACCCACATCAAGGTCATCTAATCACCAGAATTAGCCAACAAGGACCCAATGATAGGCTAAATCCACTAACTCCAATGCTCGCTCAAAATGGGGACATTACACAATTGGTATCAGAGCCATCGGTTTATTTTCTTTACTGCTTAACCGCATAAAGAAAAAGTCAAGATGATGAGAAAAGGACCAAAGTTTTCAAAGGAAAATTTTACTTGTGGTGCAGCAGAATGAAGCTGTACATGAAAACCACCAGAGATCAATATTGGACTCATATAACCACTGATTACAGTGAACCCGTTGGCACCCTGACACCTGATGAATTGAAGATCAAGACTGAACACGCGACTGCTATGGATATGATAGCCAACACACTACCAAATCATGTCTATGCTGAGATTGAAAATCTAGAATCTGCTCACAAGATGTGGGCTAAGCTGCAATTGGTATATCGAGGGGACCCAAACATAGAAAGAGCCAAGGTTGAAAGCCTCAGAGGAAAGTATGATGACATGAGGATAAATGAAGGCGAAGACATTGAGCAATACAGCAACCGGATCAAAGAAGTGATCAACTCCATCAAGACCGCTAGAGGAAAACTCAGTGAAGAGGAGGTGGTTAGCAAAATACTGAGAATGCTCAGACCTCAATATACCATCAAGATCTCTGCAATTAAAGAGCTCAAATTAGTGACCTCAGATCAAGTCACTCTGGACTCCCTAATCGGTAAGTTGATTGCATTTGAATTAAGTAATTTTGATAATAGCTTACCCATTCAGGAAGCAGCTTTTAAGTCTTCCATCAATACCTCTTCCCCCAAAAAGGAAAGAGAAATCAGTAACTGCTCTACCGGTAAGATTGGTAATCTTGTTGAGAATCTGCTCTCAGAAGAGACAAAGCAAGATGAGTTTGAAGCACTCATCGCTAGAAGATTTCCTAGAGGGAAAGGGAAGTACAAAAAAAAGCTTCCTCTGAAATGTTTTTCTTGCAATAAGATAGGACATATTGCTGCAACATGTCCAGACAACGACAACAAAGACGAGCAACTGGTTCAAAAACAAAGCAAAGGAGTGCTACCTTGCAAAAAGAGTCACAGACAATGAATCTGAAGACTCTGAAGATCCAGAAATTGGATTTGTTGCAATAAAAGAAGAGAGCCCAGTGGTAAGTGAAATGGCACTTATCTCAAGATCTCACTAGCATGATGATTGGATCATTGACAGTGGATGCACTCACCATATGACCGGTGACAAGAATAAGTTCATCAACTTGAAGCTCAATGATGGTAGATCAGTAACCTTTGGAAATAACGCTCCTTGTGCTATCAAAAGTAAAGGCTCTATTGCACTCAGCAATGATGTTGTCTGTGAAGATGTGTACTGGGTAGAAGGCCTCAAGTACAACTTAATGAGCGTAGCACAACTGAACAACAAAGGATTCTTTTTGGAATTCGGACAGGGTTATTGTGTTGTCAAAAATTAATCTGAAGCTCATGTTGCAACCAGTAGACAGAGCAAAGGGAACCTGTTCTACCTGGATTCAATGGAAGGAGTCTGTCTCATTGCATCAGTCAAAGGAGAATCCAACAAGATTTGTCTTGTAACCAAAGAGGACAATAGCTGGTTATGGCATAAGAGACTCTACCACATAAACTTTGACAGTATTGTCGAAGTAAGCAAGAAGAAATCGGTAAGAGGACTCCCAAAGATAATGAAACCTGAAAAAGGCATTTGTAAATATTGTCAGTTAGGAAAACTGACAAGAACAAGTTTCAGCAGTAAATCCTTCTCTACTGAAAATGTTTTAGATCTTGTACACACAGATCTGTGTGGACCAATGAGAACAAAGAGCTACTACGGAGACCGATACTTCATGCTCTTTGTAGATGATTTCTCAAAGATGATGTGGACACTCTTCCTTAGAGAAAAATCAAAGGCATTTCACATGTTCAAGATCTACAAGGCCCGAGTGGAGGAGGCCGGTAAAAGCCTAAAGTGTCTAAGATCAGACAGAGGAGGTGAATATACTTCTAAAGAGTTCACCTGCTACTGTGAGGAACATGGCATAAAAAGGCAACTATCCGCACCTAGGACTCCTCGGCAAAATGGAGTAGCAAAAAGAAGAAACAGGACGCTGATTGACTGTGCAAGAACCCTAATAATTCAGAAGGATCTTCCTCATCACTTCTGCAGAGAAGCTATCAACACTGCTGTCTATACACTAAACTGAGTTCAAGTCAAGAAAGGAACCGGTAAGACCCCCTATAAACTATGGTTCAATCACACTCCTAGTGTAGGTTAGTTCAGAATTTTTGGTAGTAAATGTTACATCAAAAGAGATATGTACTCTGGGAAGTTTGATCCCAAGAGTGATGAAGGAATATTTCTGGGTTACTCTACCAAAAGCAAAGCCTACCGGTGTCTAAACAAGAGAACGCGAAAAATAATTGAAAGCATCAATGTAAAAGTTGATGAATATTCATAACCAATTAAGAAGACCGGTCATAATGAATATGACAGTCTACAAGGTCACGATGAAGGAAATCTTTTTGAGTTCAATGAAGTAACAACTGAAGATGAAAGAGAAGAGAATGTAAACAGACATCTAGAGCAGGAGGCTGTACCTGAAGCTGACAGACCCACTCATGATGATGAACAAGTTGTTCAAAACCATGATGAAAAAATGGCTCAACCGGAAGAACCTGATCGGGAACAACGACCGGTTCTCCCAAGGTATGTCACATATCACTCAACTGATAATATAATTGGTGACAAACATGCAAATGTCCTAACCAAGAAAAAGGCCAGAGAGAATATCTGTTTGTTCTCTTGTATAGAGCCCAAAACCAGCAAAGAAGCTCTAGAAGATGAAAATTGGGTCAAGGCCATGGAGGAAGAAATTGAGCAAATAGAAAAGAATGATACATTGGTGCTTGTGCCTAGACCACAGGACAAGAATGTCATTGGGACAAAGTGGGTCTACAAGAACAAGTGGAATGAAGAAGGGAAAGTCATAACAAATAAAGCAAGATTGGTCTGCAAAGTGTATGCCCAGGAAGTTGGATTGGACTATGGAGAAACCTTTGCACCTATGGCCAGATTGGAAGGAGTAAGAATTCTTCTTGCCTATGCTTCTCACAAGAAATTCAAAGTATACCAGATGGATGTCAAGTCTGCATTCCTAAATGGAATACTGGAGGAGGAAGTTTACATTGAACAACCGGAAGGTTTCACATCTACACAAAAAGGTGGTATGGTCTGTAAACTGAAAAAGGCTCTCTATGAGTTGAAGAAAGCTCCAAGGGCTTGGTATGAGAGGTTGCATTCATACCTCCTGACCATAGGATTCACAAGAACCGGAAACAACAGCAACTTGTATCTCAAGAGCGGAAAAGATGGGAACCTAATTGCTGAAATCTTTGTGGATGACATTATCTTTGGAGATGACAGGATGAGCAAATCCTTTGCTGAAGAAATGAAGAAAGAATTTGAAATGTCTATGATAGGAGCCATAAAATTTTTCATTGGACTACAAGTCCATCAGCTAAAAGAAGGTATTTTTATCTCTCACTCCAAGTATGTAAAAGAAACTCTTAAGACTTTTGGACTTGAAGAATCCAAACCGGTTGGTACTCCGAAGATAACTAACCTCAAGTTATCAAAGGAAGATGATGCAAAAGAAGTGAATGAAACATTGTATCAGTCCATAATAGGGAAATTACAGTATGCAGTACACAGTAGACCGGACATTGCACATGCAGTTGGCATACTTACAAGATTCTCTACAAACCCCAAAAAGACACATTTGATAGCAATGAAGAGAATTTTCAGATACCTAAAAGGTACTGAGGAGTATGGCTTGTGGTTTCCTCACAAGGGAGGCTTCCAAGTAAAGGTTTACACAGATGTAGACTGGGCTGGCAATAATGATGATAGAAAGAGCCCAAGTGGTGGTGCATTCTTTCTTGGTGGGAGGATTGTGTCATGGACAAGTAAGAAACAGAACTGCATTTCACACTCTACAGCAAAAGTTGAATACGTTGTTGCAGCAATCAATTGCACACAGGTAATCTGGATCAAACAACTACTTGAAGGAATCCAAGAACAGATACCTGAGCCGATTGCAATCTACTGTGATAGCACCAGTGCAATAAACATATCCAAAAACCTTGTCATGCACTCCAAGACAAAGCACATTGCCATCAAGTATCATTACTTGAGAGAGCTAGTACAAAATAAAGAGGTAAGATTGAATTATGTTCCCACAAAAGAACAGATTGTTGATATCTTCACAAAGCCACTACCAAAGAGTACTTTTGAGTATCTCAGAGGTAAACTAGAGGTGATACCCCTTCCTGATCATCAGTAAACTAGCAAAGGTGATCATCAATTCATTATGCTTCAACAAAGTGTTTCACCTCATCTTTTATGGACTGATGAAAAGGGATGTTGCTCGAAAGGGGAGCCGATTTGATAAAGGTAGTCTTTCTGACTATCCTTTTGCATTATTGTCAAAAGGGGGAGAGTTTGGCAATGGACCAGTAGCTGACCAACAGTGGCGGTGCATAGTGGTAGGACAGGTGACATGATTGCCCATTAAGGTTTTGCCATCAATGCCAAAGGGGTAGATTGTTGGCATCAAGAGATCGTAACCGGTAAGTCTACTACCAATACATAGCAATTAAGTATTGTCATTGATTGGCAAAAGAGGAAAGAGCATAGAGGTGTTTGCCATCTCAATCTAAGGTCTAAAGATTCAAGAAGAACACCAGAGGTGGTTCTGTATGTAAAGAGACTGGTTTGGCAACCGGTGACACTATGCAAGAAGGAAAAGACTATATCTGCTCATCAAAAGAAACCGGTCACTAAGCCAAGTGCATCGGCAACTGAGAAAAGGGACAACTGGTGTCGACAATGCACCGAGAAAATGGTGCAACCAGTAAGCAAAGGAAGGAAAAGTTAACAGGTCAAAGCTCTTACCTATTCACAACATAAGGATCTCAACCGATCAAGAAAAGACTTCAGTATGATAAGATGAACTGGGGAAGTCATAGTCAACTATCTGTCTGACCAACTCTTTGACCGGGATTTACTGCACTAAATCCGGATGACTTTGAGTTAACATAGTGATCGGTTTGAGGCGCGTTTAAAGGTTTTAAAGCCGAAGTCTATGGTTTTAAAACACGGAGTTATCTCATACAAAAGAAAGGTGATTGACACGCATCTATTGTTTTCTTTGTAAAGAAGATAAAGCAAGGGCATGCATCGGATGTTTCCACAGTGAACTAATACTCCACTGGGTGATGAATCCGAAGGAGATCTATATTAGGTCATGCATGAGCGACGCAATTAGGGCAAGGACTCTATATATTCTTCTGCCAGTTAAGAATATAGGTTGCCCTCATTCTGCCAAAAGAAAAGAGTGAACCTGTACGCTGAAGAAGCTAATGCGAATAGAAAAGACAAAAAAAGAGAGAAGAGTGTGCAAAGAAGCACAACAGAAAAGGAGAACATACCAGCAACGACCGATGATGTTTCTCAGTTGAGCATAACAAAGATCTTATCAGGCTATGCAAAGCCATTTATAAAAGGTCAATCCTTCTATTGTTTTCTAACAATTACAATAGTTAAATCCCAATATTTTGGGTGGACTTTAACAGGTCCTTTGTACTAAATCTCTTGGACATCTTTTCAGGTGTTCTAAGTCCTCTAACCAGGCAAGCACTAACCGGCCTTATTATATCAAATCCCTTAACCGGGTCGCATCTAATAGTGCGTTGTAATCCTTTAACAGGAAAGGCTCCTAACAGGGCGCACTTCAGAAGAGTGCAGAATTTGTGAGGTCTCCTCACACCGTTGTTTTCACCCAATTTGGGTTTCCACGTGATAAATCTGGTATCACTTTGTGATTGATTGCTTGATGCTACTTTCATGCTTGAAACTATTTTGCTTGAAACTATTTTGCTTGCAGTTATAAGTACATTTCATCAAATTTATTAAGGAAAGTTGTATAGGTGCTGATTCACCCCTCCCCTCTCAGCACCGGTTGAGACTGTCAGGTTGTCTATGCATATTATGTGACACTAGAAACATTCGAACAATTAAAGGAAACAAAGAAGCAGCAAAGGGAGGAGTAAACGAGTATTGATTCCCATTCGGCCCCATCTGTAGGTTGTGTTGGAGAGAGTTCTTCCATGCCTCCATTTCATCCTAGTTGTTTTGCTATCACTAGTGTTTTTACTTCTACTCCTAGTTGCACAGTTAATCTTGGTCCTAGAGTTCGAAAATCTAGATTGGACAATTATTTTGTGCCACACACTACTCTAGGTTCATAGCCCTCCATTGAGAGCATGCCTTGGAACAAGGAGGTCCATGATGCTAAAAAAAAGTAATTTGCAAGTTTTGGTACTTTTACAACATTCCATTTGTTGCGGCCAAGGTAATTCTTTGTTATTTGATTGTTTTAAATTTAAAATTTATAATTTGAAGTTTGAACTTTGCTTTGTCTATGAATTTTTATAATTTTATTACACATTCTTATTCAATCTATTTGTGATAGGTCTCCTTACTAGCGAGGCATGACAGATGTTGTAACCATTTGTGGGGCGGGGTTTAAAGCCCCTAGTGATGTTGAGTTTAAAGTTGAATTAGAGGACCAGCTAGTGTTTTGAAGTAAAAAACGTTGCTCCATCATGATAGATGGTTGGACCGATAGGAGGAATATGACACTACCAAATTTTCTTGTTTCCTGTAGAGGTGATCAACCATTCTACTCCCCAAAATGCATTGAATAATTTGAATTTGATTTAGTGATTTGTATTAGAAATTTGTAATTTATGATTTATTGATTGATCATTATTTTTCTTTATTTTCAGGATCCACCATGTTTCTTAAGTCCATTGATGCTTCCTCACATGTCAAAAATGTCACATTCTTATGTGAGGCTATTGAGGAAGTCATACGTGAGGTGAAGGAAAAAAATGCAGTTCAGGTGGTGACAGACAATGCAACAAGTTATGTTGTTGTAGGTAGACTTTTGATGGAGAGACACCCAAACATGTTTTGATCTCCATGTGCGGCCTATTGTCTTGATCTTGTATTGGAGGATATCAGTAAACTTGAATGTGTCAAAATATATGTTGATAAGGCCAAAAACATTTGCAAGTTTATCTACAATCTTGCAATGGTCCGCATAATGAGGCAATATACAAGATTCATTTCAGATTTTATCACATTAAAATCCTTGATGCAATCAAAGGCAACTTTGAGATGCATGTTTGTTGGTGAGGAGGGAATTTCTCAACCGATGCTACAACCATTGCATGGATGGATGTGGGAGATTACATTTTTTATGAGGCAAGTTTTTGGATCCCTTGTGCAGAGATCGTGCAGGTAATTTTTTTATAAATTCTACATGATGTTTTAGTATTTACTTTTAATTTATATACATCTTTTTCTTTTGTTTGCAACTTTGCATTTTTGCTTATTTTCATTCACACTTAGTTGTTACTGTTTCACATGTGTAGGTCATTGAGCCCTTGGTAGTTCTCCTACGAGTTGTTGATGGGGAGAAGCCTGCTATGGGCTACATATATGAGGGCATGGATAGGGCCAAGGAGGCCATTATATCTGTATATGGAAGAGACGAGAGTAAGCATCTCCCATTTGGGTGATAATTTATAGGAGATAGAACCTCCAACTTCACAAGCTCATCCATGGAGCCGCTTATTACCTCAATCTGACATACCATTTCCACCCTAATTTCAAGGCAAATGAGGAGGTTCTTACTGGGCTTATATTCAGTGGTAGAGCAGATGTCTACCAGTGATACTAATATCAGGAATACATTGCACGAGATAGAGGCATTTGATAATGCACAAGGGGAGTTGTTTGGTAGTCAAATGTGCAAAGTCGCTCACAAAAATTGTAGCCAAGTAAAATATATGTTAAGTGCATAATATGATTTCATAATTTAGTCCTAATTTTTAAAGTTGGAAATGAGAGTGGTTTTTTTCTTTTTATTTTAGATAGACGGTGGCAAATGTTTGGGCCTAAAACCCCAAACCTTTACAGAATTGCCATCCACATATTAAGCCAGTCATGCAGTGCTTCAGGTTGTGAGCCCAACTAGAGCATGTTCAAGCACATTCACTCAAAAAGGCACAATAGACTGTCTGAGGAGAGGTTGAATGATATAGTATTTGTTCATTATAACCTTCGTCTTAGAACAAGACAGATTATGGACAGTAACTCCACCCCAATCACGCTAGAGGAGGTCAATCCAGAATCTGAGTGGGTCATTGAGTCTACCAATCTTATCTTTACTGATGAGGACCTTGAGGGGATTAACTAGGCGGAAAAAGAGGTCGAGATAATGGCCATGGCAGAGGAGGATAGAGCATGATCAGACACAAGCACAAGCACAGTTGATGTTGGTCAAAGTAGCATTTCATAGGCACAAACTATGGTTGTTCATTCATCCAGGACCTACCTTAGACACCTTTGTAGGAGGGATGCAGGTTCTTTTGAGGCTAGGCCATAGACTTGTTTGTGTTTTCATATATGTTTGGAACATTTGATGTCATTGATTTCATATTACATGAATTTTATATACATTTGACAACATTTATAATTTTATATATCTAAGTTTGCTATTTCCTTCAACTACAATTTGTGTTTGTACTTATGTGATTGATGTATATTTATGTATGTGATCAAATTAGCTTTTATTTGATGATGTTATTGTGTCTTTAAGCTTTATTCAATAAAAGGTGCATAAAACGAGTTTTAAATCCTAAAAATCTCTAAATTTATTGGGTTTTTTCACTTTGTTGAGATTTTGCTAAGTTTTTTTACCGTAACCTGAGTCCCAAGTCAGGTCAACCTTGCCGAGTCCAATCTAAGTCAGAGTTTAAGAACTTTACATCAAAGTTACCTGGTTTATATAGAAATCAATATGCTAAAGAATACAACTTCAAAATCTTCAAATTTACTTTAAGTTTTGCCTTCCATACACTTTCCACAAGGCTTAAGAAAACTTAATTTATACTTCAACCATCCACAAGAAAAAGTCATGTATCTGATCCCAACAACATTTCTGCATAACATAAAAATTGCACATTCATACTCTTATGGTGATGCCTCCCTATAACACGACTGCAAAACATAGCATCGTTGCTCTTACAATCTTACCAGAGAAAAGGACCAACAAGTAAAGAATTTATAAGTGGAATTTCAACAAGTAAAAACATTACTAACTCATAGGAATGTAAAATGCCAATAATATTTATATCAACTAGAATGGTAAGGAAAACACACCACACAAACCATGTTGATACCATATTAATTTATGCACACAACAAAACTATGGTCATCAGATTATTAGGACCAAAACCATATTAATCGGTGAAAATGTTTTGTACAAGCACATCTTAATAAATATTATAGTATTATGAGGTACTCAAAAAATTGCCTTCAAAACTGAAATCAAATGATCAAAAATGCTCTAGACATTTGATTACCCTGAGAGGTAAGTTGCTTGCTTGGAGAAAGTTCCAGTAGCTCAAAAACCTTCTCACTAGCCCCAATCGACTGCATTAATGAAGCCCAATGATCTCCAACCCACCAAATTGAATGAATTACCCATTCTGAGTACAAAATAAACTTCGTCAACTGCTCTGCAGTTATATGGCCATTCATAACAAATCCTCCTCCCATAAGCAGGGCAACCACCTACAAAATCAGATGCAGGAAATAAGAACACCCCATTCTACACATTAAAAAAATTCAAAAAAGTTGTTCGAAAAACCACCATGGTCTAGAGAATGATATGACCATGAACCAAAAAAACAAAAATATCCATCAAGAATGATTATTTGGTTTATTTTTAGATTGACAAGAGAAATATACTTGCAAAACTCCTAAACTGAAACATGATCTGTAATTTGGAAAATATCAGAACAAGTCTATCACTTCAAACCTGTCTCTATAAAGTGCATCAATCCATAAAAATTAACAAAATATGATGCATAATGACTTCCACAATATTTGTTAACTATTCTTTTGATTGTAGAGCTTAAAATGAATTCCTAGGTGATTACTACAGTAATTACAGTAAAGTTCAAGGAAACTCTGAATTGTCACTCCACTGGATTCCTCCAGCAATACGTGTTGAACAGAGATAAACTTCTTAACCAGGAGCCACCATGCACAAAGGCCAAGTATAAAGCACCTTCTTATAGATCTGTCAAAATTAGCAATTTTGAATAGTTAATTGTAAGTATACCTACCCACTGATATGACAACTGTAATTAGAAAAGACTTACAATATCTGATTCTGACCATTAAAAGAAGGAAATAGGAATATGTGAACAATAATGAAGAATGAAGAATGAATATGTCCAAGACCATAAAATTGAAGAGTGGAGCTTCATATGCATGATAAAGATTGGAATTCATTTGCACAAAACATTAGAAGCTATTTCCACATTTGGCAATTATGAGACCTAATTCCCAAGAAGCAAAAGAGAACATTGGAAATTCCAAACAACAGAATTTGCCTACATCCACCATATCCTTTGCAAATTTTTCATAATACCTAGTGAGACCAAGCTTTGAGTGCTACAGCAATGACAAAATCAGGAATGGATAAATCCCTAATGATGCCTCCCCTTCCACCAACGCTGCCATTTCAGGGGGGAAATCACCACTCTAGAGCTTGATCTTGTACAATTGTCTTTCATGGCAATGTTCCCCAACAAGTAGGTTACAAAACTTGGTAACACTATTCACATACAGTAAAGAATTAAGTAATTCAAGATTATGTTGATTTATTTTGTTATGCCCTAGTTTCCAAAAAACCAAGCTTCCTTGGGAAAGACGCCTTCACTAGTATAAACCAATGTTTCAAAAAATTCCCATATAGGCTTACAAATAGCTATGCTGATCAAATCTAGACTTCTTTCTTGGCTAGGTACCTCATCACTATTGTCCCTAGTTTCCAAAAAACCAAGCTCCCTTGGAAAAGACACCTTCACTAGTGTAAAAACAATGTTTCAAAAATTTCCCATGTAGGCTACAAATAGCTATGTTGATCAAATTTAGACTTCTTTCTTGGCTAGGTACCTCATCCCTATTGTCAAGTAAAGCCTTCAAATTTTTTTGTCTATGCATAATATTATGACCTCTTATACTATTAAGGGAAAAGGGAAGAATCCACCTTTTAGATGCCAAATCAATGTTGAACTCGTAAGAAAAATGTTGGGCATCCCCTTAGGTTTTAGACGCCTATCCTTGGAGACTCTTAAGGATGCCTAGAATGATAATATGCCATTCTCAAAGCACATTTGCCCCAAAGAATCGATTATTTTCCCCTTATTAACATTATTCACAGTATGAAAATCTTGAGCACAAACCTAGAAGATTGCACTTACTTTGTGTAGTTTTCCTTCGTGTGGCGAAAAAAAGTGTTGTTCTCGGTTTCACCTAGTCTTTACTGTCTCTCGAGTTCTTAGGAATAGCTTAGAACTTCTAAAACCCTTCTCCCTTTTTTGTCCTTTTTGAGGTTCGAAATTTGAAAATGCTCCAAAAGAATGAAATTTATTATCAAATCCATCTAAATCCTAGCTTGTGAATCATATCAGTTGAGCATAAGTCCCCTTGCATGTTTCAACAAACATCACTAAGGAAGCTATCCAATACAAAGTTGCTTGTTTGCACATATAAACCTTGGAGTCGCCGTGTGATCTTCATGCAGTCTTAGCACACCCAATGATTTTGTTCGAGGGAGAGTAGAGTGTCCTTGGATATTTTATTTTGTGTTCGGTGGATGATAAAATGTACGCCAACAGTATCCATATCCAATACTGCATCCATATTCGTGTCCATACAACTTTGTTATTATTTATTATCAAATCCTATTTTAGAAAAGGAACATTACAATCTGCCCTTTCCAAAATTGCTTGTCCTCAAGCAATGCCAATATTTATCCAAATCTTTCAATGCGAGTAGCTATTGCTATGCAACTCGGATATTAACCAAGGCCTTGAGAATTTGCAGGGTTTGCAATTTTAATGCATGCCCCAAATTTCTATGGTTTTTTACCCACTGTGTGTACTTGGACCAAGCTCTATGTTGGTAACTTGCGTTTTATGTGGGTGTTTCTCTTCCATTTTACACTTTCAAGCTTTCATTTCCATAGCTTGACTTTCAAGGCTGACAAATATAAGAATATGGGTGCATAAGCTAAGTACTCAGAATCTGCATATACACAACTTAGTTCAGTAATAAACCAAGTTGTCATCCCCCTCCTTGTAATCCACCATCTCATTAACAAATCGCAGCCTCGGGGAAGTTTTAAATCACATCCTCTCTTTATATTAAATTTGGACAACAGGAACTAACAATAAGCCGACCAGTTGTGTGGTTTTCACACCATTGACCCATTGCAAATGGAGACCCACCTCGGTTTTGCTGATAGGTTTAGGTGGAAGGGCAGGTTTGGCAACAATCTCAGAGTTAGATGGCCTTCGTTGAGTAAAACTTGAAAATTAGTAAAATTTGGCTAAGTCTGAAAGTGGGAAATTCAAATAGAATCCTAAGCTAAGCTAAGGAAAATTCCCCTAAAATGGAATGGAGATGAGACACCTCTTCATCCCAAGCAAAATGGAGATGAGACACCTCTTCGTACCAAGGAAAGGGGAGATGAAGCCTTTTCTCATCTCAAGTAAGGGAGATGAAGCCCCTCCTCATCTCAATTTAAACGTGGACGAAGCACCTCCTCATCTCATATTGGGTAGAGCAAAGAAGGAGATAAGGCATGAAGTTAGATCCTAGGGGAAGGAGCTTGAAACTCAATTCAAAAGGTCCAATATTCTAAGTTGTAGGCCCTCATCATTCAAGTTTGAGGCCTTGGGCCCATAAAAATCGTTTCATGGATAGTACATGAAGCCCTTATGAGACGTATGGGCCTGGTCCATAAGAATCAGTTAAAACCTTAATTAGGCTTCCAAAGCCAATGTGAAGACCTTAAAGGAGCCTAGATCTAAGGGGCAGCAATAAAGCATCCAGCAACACCTTGGAACTCATCAATTAGAACACAAAACTCGAGATATGAGTTCCTTAAATACCGGCTTGTGGGCTCAACAAACTAAATCAGACCCTATAGTTCATGAAACATGTGGATAAATGCCCTTAATTAGGCCCCATCTAACTGACGATTTGCATTGAGGTTTGAGCATTAGGACTCAAGGTGAAACATGTGGATCTATATGGGCCCAAATTACAATCAGATCTGAACCTTAAAACTAGCCAAACCCTGTCCTGAATGTAACGTGTAGGCTGAGAGTATTAACATGTGTTTTAAATTGGGGCCTGCCCTATCCTAGCGTGTGAATAATTCTAGGCAATCTAAGCCCAGATCTAGGCACAAGAATCAAAAACATAAGCCCCTATACCTAGCGTGTGGCTCCAGCAGGCCAGATCAGATCTAACTGATGTAACATGTGGGCTAGAAAATGCATTTAAATGGCCTAAATTACAGCCTGTCGCCCTTAACTTCAAATGGGGCAGCCTTAGAAGGTAGCGTGTGGCATTTGGACTCAGTTATCGGGCCCAAATATGAGATAAATGTTATTGAAATTCAGAAACTTGGGCTCTAAACTCAAAGTGCAGGCCCTATTAAGGAAACGTGTGGCCTTTTTAATAACATTGGGCCCAAATTTCTAAGCAAAACAACCTTGGAAGATAGCATATGAGTTGGGGATTGGGTCGAAATTGGTTTGGGCCCCCCATAATGAAACGTGTGGCCTCATATCACCTCTAAATCAAAGTGCGTAGTCTCAAATCCAACTTAAGCAATTAAATATTGGGCACTAAACTCGAGGTGAGAACACAAATTGAAGTTTAAATGCTAAAATCAGGCACAAAACTTGATGTAATTAAGGATGTAAATGGATTAATTGAATGCAGATCCAATGATGCAAAAACTCAATGCAACCTTATATTATTTGAATTTGCCTCAAACTTAGAGCATGAAGGGCACCAATTTAATGACAATTGTTAATCATAAGAGGATTCGATCCAGCAAAGGGTTTTAAAATTCAAGGTACCCCCATTAAATAAGTGATTGCAAGCATTTAAAATCCAAATGTATTGACAGCTGCCCCCCTTATCCAGACAATTTACTATATAAAGAAGGCAGTCATCCTTAATTTAGAAGATCATTTTCATTTCAGAGGAAAAGAAAAGGCAGAAAATTTGAACTTCCAGGGGCAGATTAAAGAAAATCGTGTCATTTACTGTGGCTGCTGAAAATAACATAGATCATATCCTATCGTTTTTGGCCTACATCTGCAAATCAAGGCAATACTGACATCCATATCAGTCATTTAAAGGTCAGCTTCAGGCAGCCATTGTCAAGGAGGTTCCATTTCAAATCATTTAAATTCTGATTTTGGATCTCAGAGAGCCCTTCAACAACGAATTAAACATGGTTGCAGGTCTCATATCAACCTTTTTTAAGATGAGACTTCAGTTTCGAATTAGGGAGGCTGGTGTTTAACAATCCAAATTTGATTGCAGGCTCTTTAGATCCAGAGAGATAGCTTGATCCCAGCCTGTCATCATAGTTTTAGCATCATTCACTGAGGTTTATTTTCATTCTCAGAATCGTATATCAGACTTCATTTTGAATTTTATCACACCTTTTGGTTAAATATGGGATAAAATCAAATTGGCATAAATAGTAGAACACTTAGGAATGAAAGCAAATCAGTTCTTTGAATGTTTTGGGGGTATAATAAGTGTAATTTGATCTATCTTGTAGGTCTGATATAATTATCAGAGGTTCTGATTTTAGTCTTCCAACCTTACTTATCTCTTTTTCCAGTCCAGATTTGATTAAGTCAAAATAAAGTCCTAATTGTGATGTCTGCTGCAGGGTCAGGTATAGAGAAAGGAGTTGAGAACACCCCAAGGACAAGACCTCAAGTAAAAGAAACAAAGAATATGCCAGCACATGACAATGAGAGAGATGAGCAAGCACATAAAGCAAAGGGAGTCAGGACCACTGAAAACACTAAGGTCCGAAGGGCAGCCCAGTTCAAGTTTGATAAACAGCCTATGATACTGGAATCATACTTCACCTCAACATGGGAGAAAGTTGGCCACACTAACCTTGGACCATTCGATATGAGGATGATAAGAGAGAATGTATGGAGATAACCAGTCCAAGGAGATTAAGAGGATGATCAAGAACGGCATAGTGCAGGCCTCTATTTTCCAATCAACGCATCAGTGGACTGAATTGGTCTTAGAGATGGTGAAGAACTACAATCCAGCAACAAGAAAAGTCCTCACAGCAAAAGGAAATGTGGCGGTTACTCTCACTGCCGATGCAACAAAGGAGGCCTTCAATATTCTAGAACATAAGATGGACATTCGAAAGACAAAAAAGGATGCCATGAAAGAACATGAGAGCAGAACAAGTCATTACATTGCCCTCATCAATAAGGAGTGAATGGCAGGGCCTAAGAGAACTCCTTCCCAGCTCTCCAAGTTGACAAAGACTGAGTTTGAGGATGTAGGGGACTTGATATTGATGATGAACAGAGTTATGGGCAGTCCATAGGCAGCACTCTTCGAAACTTGGATGTGTTATTACATGGAGGTGATACTTAATGGCAATGAGATGTTTGATTGAACATGGATGATCAGTAACAACATTGATGAACAGTTGAGAACAGTGACACATACTAAGGCTTTCTACATGACCTCCTACCTAGTCTACATGATGGCATAGATGCGTAAATATCCTAGATTGCAATACCTTGGGACAGTCAAAAATAAGAAGGGAGAACTCATGGTCTATGATTGTTAGCCCCAGCTCCATCTTCACAATAGGGAGGATTTCAGAATTGTTAATGATGTATTTGCTATGCGTAATGTGAGAGTATTGCAAAAGAACCCACTTAGAAGGATGTCAAAAGAAGCGGAAGATCTAGTGAAGAGGTATGGGTCATGGTTTATCTAGTTTCCCAAATTTACTTACATCCGTATATTAGGGAGCACAATTTTCCCAAAGAAGCATCCCTGGTTCCCAACTAATAAGCTAGTATTAATGGATGTGGTCAAACAGTTGTTAGCATATGACGGAATTCTAAAGAATAAACATAAGCCAGAGGTCTTGTTTCCACTCAGTCATGGGAGTGAGAGTTAAACTAACTCTTCAAGTAGTAGAGGCATCTTAAGGGGAATTTGAGTTCTACTCTTTGGGGTTATATCATGGAAGAGCACACTTTGACCCTCTCCATCAGGTTAAGAGAGCATATGGAGCCCAGTATAGGCATATAGCACACAAAGAGGACCATTGGGCTAATGCTAGTGATGATATGGAAATAAAGAGGAGATCATTCTCTAGGATGTCAGTTGAGTTGATAAGAGCAAGCAAGTGGATACAAATTCCAAATCAGGTAGAAGATGATAGGCAATACCTCTAGCCCGATTATGAGAAAGCAAAGAAAGATGGCATTCCTTACATTGATTGAGCAGATAAAAGCGAAGAGAGTTTGTATGCTGTTGGCATTAAGAGATGGTAACCGGTAAGCTTTCTACCGGTACATGGCAATTAAGTATTGTCATTGATTGGCAAAAGAGGAAAGAGGAAGGAGGTGTTTGACATCTAAAGGTCTAAAGAGGCCACCAGTGTTGAATCTGAGAATTCTGTGTGTAAAAAGGACTAGTTTGACAACTGGTTACACTGTGTAATGAACAAGAGATTGTTTCTAATCATCAGATGCAACCGGTAAATAAAGGAAGGAAAGGTGACAGGTCAAAGCTCTTACCTGTTCACAACATAAGGATCTTGACCGATCAAGTGAAGACTTCGTTATGATAAATATAAACCAGGGAAGTCATAGTCAACTAACTATTAAACAATTCTTTGACCAGGATTTACTGCATTAAATCCGGAAGACTTTGAGTTAACATGATGATCGGTATGAGGCACGTTTGAAGGTTTTAAAGCTGGAGTTTGTGGCTTTAAAACATGGAGTTATCTCTTGCGAAGGAAAGGTAATTGACATGCATCTATTGTTTTCTTCATAAAGCAGATAAAGCAAGAGCATGCATCAGATATTTCCTCAGTGAACTAATACTACACTGGGTGATGAATCCGAAGGAGATCTGTAAATAGGTCATGCAAGAGAAGCGCAATTAGGGTAAGGACTCTATATATTCTTCTGCCTGTTAAGAATATAGTTCGCCCTCATTCTGTCAAAGCAAAGAGTGAATCTGTATGCTTAAGAAGCTAAGGTGAATAGAAAGGAGAAGAGAGAAGAGTGTGCAAAGAAGCACAATAGAAAAGGAGAACATACTAGCAGCGATTGGTGATGTTTCTCAGCTGAGTATAACAAATATCTTATCAGGCTATGCAAAGCCATTTGTAAAAGGTCAAATCCTTCTATTCTTTTCTAACAATTACAATAGCCAAATCCGAGTATTTTGGGTGGACATTAACAAGTCTCTTGTACTAAATCCCTTAATCGGGTGACATCTTTTTAGGTGTTCTAAGTCCTCTAACTAGGCAGGCACTAACCGGCCTTATTGTATCAAATCCCTTAACCAGATCGCATCTAATAGTGCATTGTAATCCTTTAATAGGGAAGGCTCCTAACAGGACGCACTTCAAAAGAGTGCAAAATTTGTGAGCTTTCCTCACACCGTGGTTTTCACCCGATTTGGATTTCCACGTGATAAATCTGGTGTTACTTTGTGGTTGACTACTTGATGCTATCCTTATGCTTGAATCTGTTTTGCTTACAGTTAGAAGTATACTCCATCAGATTTATTTTATAAGTTTTAATAGGTGTTGATTCACCCCTCCCCTCTCAGCACCAATTGGGACTGTCATATGCACTCATGGTAACAATTAAGACATTCACTGAGATTTGGCTACGGAAACAGATGGCTCACCTACAAGTGATGAAGCTTCCATCGATTTATGAGCTCATGAAGGACATGGTTGAACCTGAGGAGGAATCGTCTGGGCCACCACAGGAGATAAGTGTTGGTTTTGAGAGTCAACACAGTGAACGAGGTGATAGGAGACCTCCACAAGCAAAGGAGAAGAAAAGGCAAGAAGTTGTTAATCAAGAGCCACAGCAAAAGAAACAGAAGCATCCAGCAGAGGACATAACTCCAAGGCAAACAACAAAGAAAGAGATACCTGTTCCAGTTGTCAATGAATCAACAGCTAGTAAGAGCAATTATGCATCGAATCTCTGTCCAATTATCAACATAGTCTTGATGGCTCGTATACGAATCTCAGGCCCTGGCAAGGCAATATCCTCAATTGATCAAAAGCCAGATACAGATTGCTCGAAGAACACCATAAATTTTCTCCCAGCCTCCCACTTTGCATACACTAAATATGTTGTAGGGATTTCTAACCCCTTCTCACCCTTGGAGAATAAGAATGACGCTGCTCCTACGGCAATTTAGAATCCTCAACAAGGAAGGAAGGCGTGGCTACCACAACTAGCTAAACCCCAATGGATCAGCAGCCCTGACAAGATATACAGGATCAATTCGGAGAAGAATATTTACAAGGGTCACAAAGTTTCTGGCAAAACCCTAGCGACAGCACAAAAAAAATTGAAAGGCAAAAGGCAAAATAACAAAATCCCACAAGAAAGGGAATTGAAGCCAAAAAGCGATAAAACCCCGACCACAAAGATCTAGCGAACAATATGGAGATTATTCAACAAGCCCCAATGAATACCACCAATATATGCACCAAGGGAGACAAGCTTCAAACCCCACTATACACAAATAACAGAGATCAAAAGGCGAATAAACCCTACCCAAAATCTCAAGGTCTCAGGAACTGGAAGCCAACAAACGGACTACCAAGGGTCGCCACTGGAGCAAACTCAATCCTATTAGGCATAAGGAACATCCGCAATATGCTGACCCTCAGTAACAATTCCGAGAGCGACAAGAAGCCATCCACTATCATTATTAGCAATGATATTTCCAATGAAATTTGGGAAAGATGTGAATCTCACGGCATATTCGCAATTTGGGAGGGCAAATCCGATCATATCTCAGCTATAGAGAAATGGTTCAGAACTACTCTGGATACACAGGTAAGTATCACTATCATAAACCAGAGTACTTTATTTTTAGACTGCTCGTCTAAAGAATTAGCTGAAGCACTACTTAAATCCAAAAATATTTTCTTTAAAGGTTTTAGTATAAAATTTGTGAAATGGAAACCGAATTTCAACAGTCATAACAATACCAACTTAATCCCACGCAAATGGATATGTCTCAAAAACTATCCAGTAGAATTAATGCACCACAGCATCCTAAGAACGATAGGCAATCAAACGGGCAAAGTGGTTTGCTTTGAACACAATTATATGATCAACTCTGAGGTCAAAATACTAGTGGAAAATGTAACAAAGAATTTAAACCCAATCAAAATTATAACAAACCACAATATGTACGAATTAAAACCAGAAATATATAACGGCAACATTGGGAAATATGTGGACATTTTCATATCAAATTCTAATGACGACTTTGAGGGCATCCATCACACCTCCAACCTATCTTAACTTCTGGAAGACTTCATAAATCTTGATTTCAACCCGGGCGATCCTGACATACTTACGCAACCAGCCCATAATTCCCCTCCCTCCCCAAAGTGTAACCCTCCATCTCCTCTCCATCCAAACAATTTGATCATCCCTCTACCCCCTCCTCTAACAACCTCCTAGAAGAAGGGGAGATTCCACCACCATTCCCAATTACTCGCAACCTCAAAAAAATAAAGCAAAGCTCTCCTTGGAACCTACACCCTGTACCATGAAGAATTGGAAGCCCCCCATTGATCTCAATGAACCCATCTCTCCCTCCAAAACAGTCCCCCACACCACCCCTTCTCCAATTCTTCCACCATCTATCATCGACTTAATTCCCTCCTTTGTTCCCCCACAAACCCCTAGCCCTGATCCCCAGCAGTCAAATCCTATCCCGGATATAGATCCCCTCTTTCAGTCAAAAGTTTATACCACAACTGAAGAAATTCTCATCGATGACATAGAGGAGATTTTGACAGACTTCATTGATATGGATACCATTAACAGTGAAAGAAATGGACTTATCCAAAAGATTCAAACACTAGATGTTGAGGAACAGGAGCCGCAAACCTTAGAAAGAGAATTGGTGGAGCTGGAAGCCTTGGGAAATAACCCAGAATTGGGATTAGCTTTTATTGAGGAAATTTTAAATGAAATTGATTTTGCAAAATCTCCTAAAAAGAGAAGCAGAAAATCTTTGGCTGAACTTTGTAAGGATGCAAATTTAACTAACCAAACTAAGATCACTGATTTACTTAATGCAGGGAGGGGGAAGTTCCCTCCCAAGGATCAATGAAGATCCTTTTATGGAACGTTTGGGGCTGCAATGCTCCTAACAAACAGCATTTATTAAAATGTTGTATTAATAAATACAAACTAGGCTTGTTATTAATACAAGAAACCAAACTTGATAATGAAGGCTTAACCAACTTTAAAAGAAAATTAGGTTTTAGAGAAGTTTTTGGGGCTCCAGCTGATGGAGCATCTGGGGGTCTAGTAATTATTGTTGACCCAAGGAAAATTATTTTCACCCCAACATCCATTAATAAACATTGAATGTGTGGCAGTATCAGAAGCCTAAAATTTAATCTAAAGTACAACATCTTGAACATTTATGGTCTAACTAGTTACTTGGATAGGAGAGTAATATGACAAGAAATCAATACCTTTTTAAGTTTTCTCCCAGATTAGACCTTCATCATTGGAGGGGACTTCAACACCACTCTAGACCCTTCTGAGAAACTGGGAGGGAAAAATGCTAATCCTAGATCTATGGAGGAATTTGCTGAGTGGGTCAGCCACAACAATCTCTTGGATTTCAACCCAGAAGAAGGTATTTTTACCTGGACCAACATGAGATAAGGTAAGGAAAACATAGCTGAAAAACTTGACCATTTTTTCTTCAAAGGCAATTGGCCAGGCTTCCCTTTTGCCCTCAAAATAGATATTCTCCCCTTTCCAGACTCCGACCACTTCCCTGTCTCACTAGACATCTTGGACGACATCAAACCCTAGGGCTCCCCCTTCAAATTCGAACAAATGTGGTTTAAAGATGAAAAAGGCCTACCCCTAATCAAAAATTGGTGGGAAAATCTATATTTTAAAGGTTCCAAGATCTTCATAATAGCTTCTTGGTAAACAGATTGTCCTTCTTCTTGTCCTCCTTTTATTTGCCCAATTTTATAACGAAGAACAACTTTACACAACAGTTGGGAAACCGTTTCTGAGAATATTTAGTTTCCCTCTGAATTGAGGTACAGCTCCCTATGCAAATGATATTCAATGAATTATGTTTTATCTCTAATTCCTACTGCAGGGTATGTTCTTAACCGGAGAACAACAGAGGCAAAACCAAGCTAATCCTATCCAGGACTAACTCAGGCAGATTTAGATTCTAATTCTAGCCAACTTCAGGAACTCACACATCCTATGACTTCCCAATGTTGGTAATGCAAGAATGCTGTTAGTTTTGTAAATGCAATGTTATGAAAAGATTAAACATTCAAATCTTTGCAACAAGATCAAATGACAGTACTCTGATCTACCATCCAATCACCATTTGACTAAGAATACAAGACAGTGCTCAAAACTGATCATAACAATACTCCGATTGAAAATAATCAGAAAAGTGTTGCCCAAATACTCTGATTCATAACAAAACTTTCCTTGTTTTAAACACACAAACACAATACTCTGATCATATTTGCTTGCAAACTATAGCCAAATCTATTACAAAAACTGAACATTAATCTCAATGCATGAATGAAAATACAGAAATTAAACATGCTCTCTCCTCCACTCCAGCTCTCTGACTGTATGCAGAAAAAGGAAGCACATGGACAGTAAAGAATTGACACCAAGTATGATTGTCTCTGCAACCTCTCTTCATGCCAAAAATTTGCCGACCTTTGTATTTACTTTTACAACAGTATATATAGAGTTTACAATACACAACCTCCATGAGAATGACAAGTGTTTCAACTTCCAGAATTTGGAAAGACTAGGCACCGAGAAAGGACATCTTTAACAAAAGAATTTGGAAAGCCAATCATAGGTATAGGAATAGGAACAGACATCAGAATTATGACACTTCGTTTCAAGACTCTCGTTGTCTACTTTATCATTATCCATCGAACCAAAATCCATCAGCTTTGGAGTCGAATCATCATTCAAACTCTGACAATCCGATATCAACAGTCAGCTTGATCTGCAACAGACATTCAATCTTCTAAGATGTATTAGGAATATCTAGCATGGCCTGTGATCATAACTCTATCTGCTATTAAAATACATCCATCTTCATATCCCGATATACTGCAATAAATAACTATTTTACTAAGGCAATTGTCTTTAGAGCAACTCAGAATCCGCATGAGAGAAAATCACTAAATTATAAATGTTCAATGGTCTGTGCATATTCATCATTCTTCATAATATGCGGAATAAAATCATCCCTCGAACCAGCATCTTCCATTAAAACTTAAATTCTGCAGTTCATTTTAAAATTCAAATACTGATGAACACGTTTCATGGCATTGAGCTATACTTCATTTTGCCTCGCTATATTTCCAACCGCCAATTTTATGTACGCGGGTTCCTCAACTTAGAGCATGTGCTTCATTAAACACTTAAATCCCACTGCATCACATAAGATACTAACCGAGTGAGTAGGTCCACATGGCTTCATCTCGCATGATCGCATAGCATGTTTTAAACTCTTGCGATCATGCGACCGCTTTGCCGCAAAGCATATTCCACAACATAGCGGCAAAGTGGTAACCGTCGATGAGGAATCTTGATTATTATGTCGGCAAAGATAACAGCACCGCAAACATGGAACCACTTTACACGTGTCATCATCCCATTTTGTCTCAAAGAATCACCCGCACCATTTCGGCAAAGCGGCGTCCGTTGATTTAGTGTCACAAGCAAACTCTTTTTGGACCCACAGAGCCACGTGTCTTCATCTCGCATGATCACATGATACTTGTTTATTTCTTGTGATCATGCGACCGCTTTATGATTGGTCAACTCTACAAGCATCTTCGATCCCACCTGGACACGTGGAAGGATCCCACACCATAGTGGCAAAGCGGTCACTGTCGATTTAACATCGCAAACAAACCTTTCGAACCCACCACCACGTGTCTTCATCTCGCATGATCGCAAGACAGTTCTCTCAGTCATGCGATCTTGCGACCACACACCTACCGCAGGGCTTTCACTGTCTTGTCATTGACTTTTCTTACCTGCCCGGACCTCCACTGTCAATGTATTACCCCGCC
The DNA here is from genome assembly GCA_027943335.1 of Chamaecyparis obtusa. NCBI lineage: Eukaryota > Viridiplantae > Streptophyta > Pinopsida > Cupressales > Cupressaceae > Chamaecyparis > Chamaecyparis obtusa. The sequence continues at coordinate 2,078,187 of BSBK01001523.1, read as the reverse complement.
GGCCAATGAAAACCGGACAAGTCACCGCCCAAGGACCCACCACCGAAGCTGAAAGCCTCTGCTTGACCGTTTGTCGCATGATCGCATGCGGCCAGGAAGGCCTATGCGATCATGCGCCCAACTGCGAAGTGTTAACTGCCACCGCAAACCGTTTAGAACTTTCTTAACTGTGACCGCTGACGGCTTGTTGTTTGCTTGACTGCTGACTGGCCCCGCGGCGATGTTAGAAACTGGGACCCACCTGGTCAGAGTTGCGCACTTGAAGGTCGAAAACACAGAGGGTTTTCAAACCGGAGATCGAAAACATAGAGAATTTTCGGACCGAAAGTCAAAAACATCCTGAACCTTCAAAGAGAAGGTCGAAAACACACTGGGTTTTCAGGCCAAAAGGCAGAAAACACACTGGACTTTGACACTTGAGCATTTCTTGGAACAAACAGGATGCGGCCAAAAAGGGAATGATAGGGAAATTTTGGGGAACAACTACACACTGTCCCTCGATTCCATTATAATTCAACATAGACTCATTGCCATTTTCTTCGATTGCAATTAAGATGCAATATTTTGAAGTAATTTGATATTCTGAACTTGTGGATCTTGATACCAGGTGAAATATAAAAATGCAATCTCCTTTTCATTCTACAAACTTCCAGGAACACTTCTTGATATCTCCTTAGCCTGCAGATTTGAATATAGATCAAAGTCTTCGACTGCAATCCCTGCTGATGTACTTATTAAGAATAAGAGGAGCTTCTTCACTTGAAGTGTACACACTGCAATATAGAGTAAAATCTGAATGATTCAATGCTGGCTCTGTCATTGCATCCCTCCCATGAAGAATCTTCTCATGGTTCTTTTGAATGCCTGAAACTTATTACTCCCAAACATCATTCCACTTGCTGAAAAGATCATCAATTGGAGCACCATGATCTTTGCCGGGTTGGGATCTACAACCTACCCAAATAATGAGACCTTGATAACAACCCACCCGGCTTGAAACAAGAAGGCAATGGCAGGGGAACCCGACAAAGACTTCCTATCCTAGGGAAGACTTAGACCTAGACACCATCATGACTAGACTGACTTGATATGACAAATATTGCCAAAAAAAAATGGGTGACTGAAAGTCAGGCAACATAGCCAACAAGCTCAAGAAAATAAAAAACAATTTATTATCATGGAATAAAGAATGGTTTGGTAATATCTTTGAAAACAAAACCAAAATCGAACTAGAACTAGAACTTGAGAATCTTAATAAAACGATTATATCACTAGGTATGAATCAAGAAACCTGCCAAAAAGAAAAGACTCTTAAAATCGAATTGGAAAACATCTTAGCTAAGGAAGAACTCTTTTGGAAACAGAAATCTAGGGAGACTTGGCTTAATGCGGGAGATAAGAACACAAAATTCTTTCACAATAGTACCAACATGAGAAGGAACATTAATAAAATAAAACAAATCACCAATCCAAAGGGGACATTAATTGAAGAACCCAAAGCCATAGCAGAAGAGGCTATTAACTATTTTAGAAATACCCTCAACAATGATGATTCCTTTGATCTAACCACCCAAAATCAACTCCTTGACAACATACCCAGGATTATCAACCAAGACATCAATAAATCCCTAAAAGCCAAATTTACCATGGAAGAAATTGGAAAGGTACTAAAACAAATGCAACCTGATAAAGCCCCAGGCCCTGATGGTTTCCCAGCTATGTTCTTCCAAAGATGTTGGGAATTTGTTGGCTTAGAAGTAACAGATGCCCTAAAAGGAATAAGGAACTCAGGCAAGTTGCTCAAAGAAATCAATAATACCTTCCTAGTCCTAATCCCGAAAAAGGACAAAGTTGAGAGCTTTAATGATTGTAGACCTATAGCCCTTTGTAATACAATCTACAAATTATTGTCCAAAACTTTAGCCAACAGAATGCAGAAACTACTACCTACCATTTTCAGTAAAGAACAAACGGGATTTGTACAAGAAAGGTCCATCTACGACAGAATTATTATAGCACAGGAGGCGATTCATTCTACCCAAATGAACAAAAAACCCAGCATGTTCATCAAACTTGACATTAGCAAAGCCTATGATAAAGTAAACTAGAGATTCTTATGCAAAATCTTAGAAAAGTTTGGTTTCAATAAACAATGGATCAACCTGCATTTTGAATGTATTTCAACTCCGAAATTCTTAGTCATGCTGAATGGATCACCAAAAGTTTTCTTTGATGTTTCTAGAGGCATTCGGCAGGGTTACCCAATTTCACCATTTCTCTTCATCATTATGGTTGAAGCCCTAGGACGCTCTATAACCAAAGCCGAGATTGTCAACCAAATTGAAGGCATTAAAGTCACTTCAAATGTCGATCCCATAACACACCAACAATTTGTTGATGACACTATGTTATTTGGGAAAAGCACAAACAAGAGGCAAATAAATTTAAGGAAATTCTCCAAGCATTGTAATGACCTTTACCAATAGGCCACTAAAAACCACTAATACTGAACTGAGAAATTTCGTCAAACACTTTCCCTGCAACCCGAGTTTGCTGATGTCTGCTTGTTTTGATTTGACTGTTTGGCACCAATGATGTTTTACTGATTGCAAAAGATTGCTAAGTAACTACTTGAAAAGCCAAATGATAAGCAACTTGTTTAGATTTCTTTTTCAATGCAAATACATGAAGTTCTGATATGAAAAGTACTCCTACAGCCAAGTGGCATTTTCACAAACAGTTGGTATGCAACCTATATTCTGATAAGCACAACTACAGCCATTGACATTATGTCAAATATTTGGCATACAACTGAATACCCAATACAAATGCTCACTAAATGATGTAAGAAAAGTACCCAAGCAATGATGTGTTTCAAGAAGGTTGCCTATTACAATATGCTATCAATACAAGTGCTGACTTTACAAGCTATAACAATTTTCAGACTTCAATAACTTGGCACTAAGATAATACAATGAACTTTTGCCAAACAAGATAATGCAATGACCAACAATGTCTATTGGATTATCAACACTACAAATCTGATGACAATATGCAAGATATAGCAATGACTGATTTCTATTGACTGTTTTTTCAGAATACATATATGGACTGTTACAACAGTACACATGAACAATGAAACTCTTGTGATGACCAGACCTTATCAAATCCACTCTCATTCACTATGACAATCCAAAAATGAATAACAGTGACTGAATTATAATTATGTATTGACTGTCACAGCAGTGCCTACTTATATGCAATTTTCAACACAACCTTGACATCAAATATCAACATCTGAATCATATGAAAGAACCTGGAGTGCTGCACTTATTGTTGACTGAATGCTGATGTAGACACCTCCAATTGCACCCGAACTGATCCCAATTTACAGCTGATTGTAGATGGCTGCAATAATTTTTCGGACTGCTTTTTTCACTTTGCTTTTTCGGGTCTGCTTTTTCGGACTGCTTTTTCGGTCTGCTTTTTCGGATCCGCTTTTTCGTTTTGCTTTTTCGGATTGCTTTTTCGGATCCGCTTTTTCGGATTGCTTTTTCGGACCTGCTTTTTCTTCCTCTTGCAACAAAAACTCAAACCCTCAGGTAAATCTGAGGATTCCAAATAAGCTCAACATGAAATGGCTGAATACCACTTCCAATGTGCAACCCTTCAGAAGATATCTCACTTCCTCAGTTATGCAAATCCAAGGGAGTTTTCGTTCCCAAAGATCTAATGAAAATTTGTAGACCAAATGACTACAAATTGCTCCAATATGGAAAAGTAGAAGAATCCTCAAATCAGCTTGTTCAAATGAATGCCCAAGCCCCCTATTTATTCACTTTTTGAGAAGTTACTAAGAACTTCTAGAAGCATCCATTATAAAATCCCATTATAATGCACTTTTATAATAATATAACTTTATAAAATAAAAAGTGCAACTCAACTTAAAATTATAACATGTGGGGCCCGCATAACTCATAATAATAAAAATAAGCTCTAAATCACTTCTCCAAGAGCAAATACGACCACTGATCTACAAAATGACTCTCTCCACATCGCCACCAGTCTACGAGAGCCTGTGATAGACTGATCCGGCACGCTAAACGATGTCAGCCAGAATGGGGACATGACAGTCCGCCCTTCCTGAAATTGCTTGTCCCCAAGCAATGATTGAGCAATAAACCAATCAATCCACCTGGATCCCAAATGTAGTCATGAACTGTACTGTTGTCAACCAACGCAAGCTCCTGCAATATCCTCTGCAATATAACCAAGAGGAATCCATGAATGAATCGTGAACCATTGCTCAACTGAACTCCAACTCCATGACTGCCACAGTCAGGAACCCACGAGACACCAATTCTGAAAATATCAGAACCCAAGAAAAAACAACTCAAACTGCCAACACAGTAAATACCATCAACGCATCCCACTGGCCTACGCAGAGCGCACAATCCAACTCTGCAACAGTGGTGAACACTCCCGAATGAAACTGCACCAAGTATGGAAAATCCACACACTGTACAACTCCTGCAGTCAACACAATTCTGCAGATCACCAGCCACTATCCCATAACTATAACTCCCATGCACCGCTGATGGCGAATAGTCATCACTTGATAGATAGCAAGAACTAGAACCCAAACCAAATTTGACGGCCATCAACTCCTCAACGCAAGGATCAAATGCAAACTGATGAACATACCCTGCAGTATAATGCTGATAAAAAGAACCACCCTCGGTCAACAGCTCACCATGCACAGGTGATACAACCCACTGCGACTGATCACCAGCTAAGTCAAGAGTTGTCATAGCCAAAGGAGTAGAATCAATAACAACCACTGAAGCAACACTCCCAAACTCCTGCTCAAAGTCATGTACTCTCAAGCTATCGACCGCATAACCTATCGCCATGTTATGCCCATCACAACTCTCATCTCGTGGCGTCAAACCATCCCATAACTGATGACAAACACTAGAGCCCAAAGTACATCTCCGTATCATCATCTCATCAACATATGGATTAAAAGTAAACTGATGAGCATACCTCACAGTGTAAGGCCGATAGAATGTGTCAATCTCAGTTAGTGGCTCAGACTGCAATCCAGATGAAACTAACTGCAACTGATCACTAACCAAGCCCAAACCAACTACTACCTCCGAAGACACCTCCAAAGGAGTAGTATCACAAACAGGAACCAAGCCAACTGCCGGCTCACCAACATCAAACATGATCCCTGGTACAACATCACTAGTCTTCGTGCCATCAGTAGTAGAGACCACCACCAAGTCAAACATACCACAATGCTCAGCGCCCAACTCCACTGAACCTGACTGTAGTGGAAATGAACTCGATGTGCCAATGCTAGTATCGAGGATAGATATATCCTCATCTCCACTGCCTCTATCAATCTCAACCATGGACATCCTCGAATCACCAGACACCACAACCCGTGACTGTACAGAATCTGGTAAAGACTGTAGTCGCTCTAACTCCATGGTCACCTCAGCCAAATGAAACTGTGACTCCTCGAAAGCCAACTGTGTACTCTCAAGAATCTCAGAAGTCACCTCGAGCTGCTGAGTAAGCTCACTCACCTCATCTTCCTTGACTAGTAATGCATCATATGCTGTACTGCCCCACTCCATAAGATAATCTCTATCAGCTACCAACTGTATATAATTCTGTCTCAGCATACGGATAGCCTCCCATAAAGAGTGGATCTCTGTCAAGGAGAAATGACTGCCTCCCTGCTCATCGCTAGTAGGAGAGCCCCATCCATAAACTGCTAACAACTGGCGAGCAGCATCGAAATGCTCGCAAGCGATAGCAATGTCTCGCTCACTAACTCTCAGCTGACTAGACACATGATGGCGTTGGCTAGACTGTCTCCTACAATCCTCCTCTGACGCATTGTCCAAGGGAGTATCCTCAAAACCACTGATCTCTGGAGTACTACTATCCATACTCTGCGAATCAACTCCAAAGCTCATACCAACATACGGAGCATCAAAAACTGTAGCATCACTGCCCAACTCTGCTGTAACAAATGAATCTGCCAAGGAAGCTAAATCCTCAAAACTGTCCGCAGTAGACTCCTGGATGTCATCAAGGCCAGTGCGATCCTGGGACTCATCTGTAATCACTAACACCTCAGATATGCCTAAATTATCACAAACCCACTGCACCCTGAGTGGTCGACTGGAAATGTACACTACTCCTAACATCGGTGTATAAAGACTAATACCAACATCTGACAAGCTGCTGGTATGAATGAAAACAACACCGTGTAATCTGCTAATCAAATCCATGATAGCACTCAAACAATCACTGCTACCAATAGATGATAAAGATCTCCAGTCAACAGAATCCCAAACGCCAATGTAACAATCCTGAGTCCTCATCCGTAAACTGGAACCGACTGACACCTCAAGCAAAATCCGTACCTGAGTAGCCTGCTCAATCCCAATATCAGCTGATCCCACATCCATGTCTGCCATAATTGACACTATCCCTGAATCCTGGATGCAAGGTGAACTCTCACAACTATCGACAACCACATGTGATCCGCATGTCGCAGAAAGCTGAGTATCAGGTGTGTAAGATGAAGCTGAACTCAACTCCACGCCATACCCATCCACATGTCTCTCTGAGTCCTGTAATGCCAATGGAGTACTCAACAAAGAGGCTCGAGTGTCCTCGAACTCTCGAGAAAGCCTGCCAACTTCCTCCTCCTTCCTCCTCAAGGCATCTAAATGATCTCTGGCAAGGCTAAGAAGATGGTCACGATCTGAAAGATGTAAATAACTCATCTTCATCGCTTCCATTCCTTCCCTGATCGCCTGTAAGTCAACACAAGAAGACTCTGCCTGAACTCTCTTATGTTTGTCCTGTAACTGAATCATCCGGATGTGATCCTCTATCATCTCCCGCATCCTGTCATGATGAGATAATGAAGTCACAATCCCATCCTCGCTTACCCTAAGCTGACTGGACAAAACATGTGAAGTACTATGTGCCTCAACCTCGTGTGATGTAGCATCTAACTATGCCTGATACTCTCTATCAGCAAAGTCCTGAATACTCAATGTCTGCTCATCACTGATAGGTATCTCATCATCATGCACAACAACCTCCTCACAATCATCATCTGAATCCACTGTGCTGTAGTTACTATTTTGAGAATCTGTGACATCATCAAGACCAACTGTACCATAATCACTATCAGTGTCACTCATACCATCCGGTGTGCCTGTGATATCACCTTCTGATGCAACTGGCTCAACCTGTACAACATTTGTAACCACTTCTGCCTGTGAAGATGATGCAAATAAATCATTACGTGAAGATGTGCTAACATCTCCCAATACCGGATCAGCATGTCTGTCAAACTCATCATACAAGTTTTTGCTTGTCATAGGGAAGGTACTTCGATCCTTAGGCCTATTAATCAGGCTCTTTAACCACGTACATGCCATAGGTGACACATTCCTCTCTTTGGTCCAAACATGCCATAAATCTTCTGCCAAAAGTTTAGAAATTTCATCCTTCTCCTCAAACAAGATTGTGAACATGATGGAGTGCATTGATGCTAATACATCGCTGGAATGAAACTCATCCAAAATATTCCAAAATGTGTTAAACATTCTGCGAATGTCATCAATACAACCTATTGACAACAGAATGTTTTCAAACCTACACCATGCAAATACTTCAAGTAATCTTGCCCTCTTTGTGAAATGAGGGTCCCTGATGTCATCCAACCTTTCGAAGCTTTTCACCATGGAATGAAGTACCTCTCTCATAATCTGATCATCATAAGAATTAAAGCCAGCTATTATCCTCATGATTTCACTAATGCAAGAGAGAGCTGCAAGTCTTACCACCTCATCATGATGTCTCAATAATCGGGGCTTCACCAAAGAACCAAATATTGGAGATAAAGCTGTTTGCATAGCATAGGAATCTGACTGATCAACCTTGCCTAAATAAGTTTCCAACTCCTCCAAAGTTCTTAGGAGGTCCTTTGTTCGCTGAAATGGACGATCTAGTTTCTTCAATGCAGTGTGCATTCTCTCTTTCAATTCCTTGTCTCCTGTTAAAGCCATGCTGACAGTTGAATTCAATCTGAAATAACCCAATCAGGTTGGCAGGAAACCGCTCTGATACCACTGTAATGACCTTTACCAATAGGCCACTAAAAACCACTAATACTGAACTGAGAAATTTCGTCAAACACTTTCCCTGCAACCCGAGTTTGCTGATGTCTGCTTGTTTTGATTTGACTGTTTGGCACCAATGATGTTTTAATGATTGTAAAAGATTGCTAAGTAACTACTTGAAAAGCCAAATGATAAGCAACTTCTTTAGATTTCTTTTTCAATGCAAATACATGAAGTTCTGATATGAAAAGTACTCCTACAGCCAAGTGGCATTTTCACAAACAGTTGGTATGCAACCTATATTCTGATAAGCACAACTACAGCCATTGACATTATGTCAAATATTTGGCATACAACTGAATACCCAATACAAATGCTCACTAAATGATGTAAGAACAGTACCCAAGCAATGATGTGTTTCAAGAAGGTTGCCTATTACAATATGCTATCAATACAAGTGCTGACTTTACAAGCTATAACAATTTTCAGACTTCAATAACTTGGCACTAAGATAATACAATGAACTTTTGCCAAACAAGATAATGCAATGACCAACAATGTCTATTGGATTATCAACACTACAAATCTGATGACAATATGCAAGATATAGCAATGACTGATTTCTATTGACTGTTTTTTCAGAATACATATATGGACTGTTACAACAGTACACATGAACAATGAAACTCTTGTGTTGACCAGACCTTATCAAATCCACTCTCATTCACTATGACAATCCAAAAATGAATAACAGTGACTGAATTATAATTATGTATTGACTGTCACAGCAGTGCCTACTTATATGCAATTTTCAACACAACCTTGACATCAAATATCAACATCTGAATCATATGAAAGAACCTGGAGTGCTGCACTTATTGTTGACTGAATGCTGATGTAGACACCTCCAATTGCACCCGAACTGATCCCAATTTACAGCTGATTGTAGATGGCTGCAATAATTTTTCGGACTGCTTTTTTCACTTTGCTTTTTCGGGTCTGCTTTTTCGGACTGCTTTTTCGGTCTGCTTTTTCGGATCCGCTTTTTCGTTTTGCTTTTTCGGATTGCTTTTTCGGATCCGCTTTTTCATTTTGCTTTTTCGGATTGCTTTTTCGGACCTGCTTTTTCTTCCTCTTGCAACAAAAACTCAAACCCTCAGGTAAATCTGAGGATTCCAAATAAGCTCAACATGAAATGGCTGAATACCACTTCCAATGTGCAACCCTTCAGAAGATATCTCACTTCCTCAGTTATGCAAATCCAAGGGAGTTTTCGTTCCCAAAGATCTAATGAAAATTTGTAGACCAAATGACTACAAATTGCTCCAATATGGAAAAGTAGAAGAATCCTCAAATCAGCTTGTTCAAATGAATGCCCAAGCCCCCTATTTATTCACTTTTTGAGAAGTTACTAAGAACTTCTAGAAGCATCCATTATAAAATCCCATTATAATGCACTTTTATAATAATATAACTTTATAAAATAAAAAGTGCAACTCAACTTAAAATTATAACATGTGGGGCCCGCATAACTCATAATAATAAAAATAAGCTCTAAATCACTTCTCCAAGAGCAAATACGACCACTGATCTACAAAATGACTTTCTCCACATCGCCACCAGTCTACGAGAGCCTGTGATAGACTGATCCGGCACGCTAAACGATGTCAGCCAAAATGGGGACATGACAAGCATACACCAAAGCCTCAAGACAGGAAATTAATCAGGAAAAATTTGAAATCTTCTTAATATTGAACCATCCTTAGAAACGGACATATGCAACACCCTTAACTTCAGAAAAGGAGAACTACCTTGCAAATAACTGGGTTTATCCTTAGACAAGGGAACCAAAGACGGTAAATCTTGGGATCCCATTATCTCAAGAATCAAGAAACGATCAGCTTCTTGGAATGGTAAATGGCTCTCTTCTGCAAGAAAAATGATAATGATCAAATCAGTGCTAGCCTCTATCCCTATTTACTAGATGTCGTGTTGCCACCTGCCTTTAAAAAGCAAAAAGGAAATCAATAAACACCTCAAAAATTTCTTCTGGCGAGGAACTAGTGATCAACATAAAATACCTCTAGTAGCATGGGAATCTCTATGTACACCCAAAGAATATGGAGGTTTGGGGTTCAAAAATATCAGAGAGCAGAGTAACGTCTTGGGGGCCAAATTAATCTGGAATCTCCTAAACAAACCCAATCTGAAATGGGCTAAGATCCCATAGCCATTTTCAGATTCAGAAATCTCCCTAATGGGTCTTGAATATGGAACTTTATAAAGGATTGCAGAAATATTATAGGGAAAAGGTTCTCTTGGAAAATCAACAATGGTGAGGAAGCACTTTTTTGGGAGGACTAGTGGGAAGGTCTCCCTCCTATATCTAGTTTGTACAACTGGGGGGATACCATACATACCCTCCAACAATGCTGGGGTAAATTTGTCCACAACTACACCTTACCCCAAGCAGATATTAGCCTGGATAGCCCACAGTAGAACAAACTTGACAACATCAATATACCTAATGAGCACAAAATTATGTTAACAAACATCCTAGCAAATAGGAGAATAATCCCTAATAATAAAAAGGATTCCCTCCTATGGACAGCCTCCACTGATGGGAATTATAACTCAAAAGATGGTTACACATTTCTGGTATCTAAGCACCAATACAATAAAACAGATCTTCCCTTGCACCTACGCCTGCACAAGGACATCCTACCTAAGGCAGGACTATTCTCATGGTTTGCTATCAAGAACAAAATTCTCACGGTCGATCGCTTCACCAAAATGGGCTATGAAGGTCCTAGTAGATGTTGCCTTTGTAAAGCAGAATCTGAATCCACTAACCACATCCTCCTAAATTGTCCATATTCTAGGAAATTTTGGGAATGGCTATGTACCAAACTAGAATACATTTCCGCATTCCCTATCAACTTCAAAGAAATGTTCAAAATATGGCCCAATTACCACAGAAATAGTATTTACAACATTCTCTGGAAGATATGCCCGTCAATTCTAACATGGGAAATACGGAAAGAAAGAAACCGTAGGCTTTTCAAAGACAAACATATAGAAGTTAACCAACTTTTAAATAAGATCAACGCAATCATCATTGAAGTCACAAACAACAGAATTATGAATCATGCAGGGGAAAATAAACCAATGACAGCTTGGGACGGAACAATGAGACAACATTGGAGAGGTCTTAAAACCCCCCCTTGGTTTAATAAGCCTAACACTGATAAGGCCAAACTTAGGAGAGAATGTATCTGGCAACCTCCTCCTGAAGGTAGATTCAAACTCAACTTCGATGGAGCCTCTAGAGGAAATCTGGGAAATGCAGGTATTAGTTGTGTAGTGCACGACTCAAAAGGCCTTGAGTTGGCTTCCCTAGCCAAACCTCTGGGCATTACCACTAATAATATGGCAAAAATGAATGTAGTAGTAGAGGGCCTCAAACTATGCATAAAAATGGGCATCACAAACCTTGATGTGGAAGGAGACTCTTCCATAACTATAAATGCTCTCAGAACCCAATCCATTCCTAACTGAAAACTTAGAGCTCTCCTAGAACTAGCAACAACCATAGCAGATAAGTTCAACTCCATTATTTTCAATCATATTCACAGAGAAGGAAACAAGAGGGCAGATGAACTTGCTAATCTTGGCACGAATGGAACCTTAATCAACCCTTGGGACATTTGAGTCCTTCCCACAACCTCTTAATCAACAACTCTCCTATATCACAAAAACCGATAAGAACCCCATCATCAATGGGCAAAAGCCGCAACACATAGAATTAATGCAATATAACCAATATACCACTCAAGAAAATTCGAAACTTTCTTAACCCCTTTAGACTAATTAAGACCTCCTAAACAAAATTGTTCCACCAATGAATTAAGAGCTAGGCCTCATACATTGGAATAAATACCCTCCCTAGCATAAACAAGCTTACCTCAACCTCATTAAAGGAATAGCATACATTAAACCCCCCTAATAAAAATTATTATTAGCAAAACATTAGCATAAATATCCCAACTAGCGATAGGGGTCCTACCACTACAAATTCACGCTCGTTCCTTCAAAATCACATCCTTTCCCCCAAGCTATAAACCAAGCATGATTAGAAATCATCCTAGATTTTCATAAACATCAACATTTATATCTCCCCAAACTGGACACCTTTTTTAAAATGAGATCTCCCCCAAACAGCAAGCATCTCTAGACACTCAATGCCAGTAAATAAGGCATAATTACAGCATCACTCCTAACACGCATGAATTAAAAATCATTAAGAGAGACACCCCGGCTGGAAGAAAACTCTGCCACAAGATGCCATCCAACTAAGTTTCATTATTAATCTCTACCGTGATTCCCACACTAACTACACTAGGGTTAAAATTTTGTATTCTGTTATCCAGACCCTCCTAGAATCTTCGAACGGGTTTAAATTTGTATACAGGGTTTGCAGTGGGTCCTCAATCCCATAGTTAATCCAGTTTTTGTTTACTAAGCACCTTAGAACCCATGGAGACAAATATCCATACCTTCCAAACCGATAGTGTTAGGACAATGGCCTTCTCTGGACCCATTATCCCAAAGAGATGGAGCAGGATTTTGAAACCTTTAGATGATATTTCTAGGCGAGCCCTCGTCAAAACTCTAGGGGATCATCACTTTGATTACGGCTTTACCCCTTGCACTAATGGTCACTTGGTCGGGACGTTTATCGCCTACCTTCTAATGGCTGACATCCCGAAGGAGAGGATAGTGGAGACCTGTAGGAAGATATTCCTGAATAAATATCTTCATGGCTTAGAAAGGGCGGTTTTTAGCATTAACGACCATCTGCTCATTCCCCTACCTGAGGAATACATGCGGGCTGAATTTGAGACACTTCTCAAACATGAAAACTTCACTTGGCATCAAATCATCTTTATCAAGGACCAAGTCTTCTTCAATAATCACTGGTCGGAGATGAAAAGAAATGCCCAATTCCTGATCAAATGGTTGAAGGTTGAAACTACAGACAATAACGAATGGATTCTTCAATACTTCAGAGAGGAAGGATCCGATATTCCAAACACTCTCTCATCACTCCCAAAGGAGCAGCTCAATTTGGAAATTTAATGCATTGTCGTCGGGAACTGCCCATGGAAAAAGACATCAAGACTGTTCGAAAAGGAAGAGGATGACTCTGGCTTAGAGGCGGAAATGATCTTTATCCATCGTAAATAAGTTTGGCCCTTTTTATAGTATCTTTTACTTTATTATCAGCCCTTTTTGTGTATCAATATAATGGGCTCGTTGTTATATCTTAAGACTTGCTTATACTGTGTTTACTAGCTCTCTGTCAATACCTACGGAATACTATGTCTATGTTCATATTTTCAGACTCTCAAGAAATACTAATATAAGTAGCTAATAGTATAAATTGCCAATGGGCTTTCCTTCTTGTTATGCTTTCCTATGTTACCACAATTGCAATTATATGTAAAGATCTACAGGCGGCTCAAACCAAAGGGTATATATATTAAATAAATACTCCATGTCGGACCCCCATGTTATGATAAGAAGGTAATTAACATCATACGCTAAGGAAATAAGCTTGCCTTAGATAAAATTCCCCATCTTTATTCTGACTTCTGCCTTGTCACTCCTTTAATCTAGGGATATAGCTCATTAAGGCTCTGATAGTTTATCTTATTCCAGAATAAATAAATGTTTATTTTTTGCAGATCTAGGTGGAACTCTACTGCCTTTTACTGGTTTACATCTAAAACCCTTAGATTACTTCGTATCGGGCACGACTGTGGAAATAGGAAATTAAAACCAAACAATAAGAATCTGTTATGTTTTTAAGAATAATGTTCTCTACTGCTAGATTCTAATCGCGATCTGCCAAGCTGGTATTTGTAGCCTTTAGATATTAATAAATACAAAGGATGAGTCCTCCAAGTATTCGGGTACAAATACCACAAAAGGCACCTCAGAGTAAGATTAGACACAGAGAAATAAGGAAATCTCTCAATGCATGAAGGAAACCAGTGATCTAGAGTTTGAATTAATTAAAGCAACTTATCTCCCAAGGCTCCCAGGCTCAGCCAATTTCTCATTCAACAGTAAAGACAGATAAAGGCATGGCTTAAGAATAATATGTCAAGTTAAACAATACTTACATATATAGGTATAATATTCCAGATTAACAACAATCTTAATTTTACACATATTACTGTCATGAACACTCTTACATAGTAGAGCTCTAACATTGGTAAGCTCATCACTTTTAGCAATTAATATTAGGACAACAGTTCATTACTTTTACTTTACAGCTTAATTACTTTCTAAAGAATGATGAGGGAAGAAAGGTTGAATCGGATGATCCGGTGAAAGTTGAATGGATCATGGTAGACCAAAAGCAAGAGAACAAAAAGGACATAATAGACTAGAAGCTGATGGAAATAGTAGATCAAAAGAAAGAAGACAAAAAGGACATGATAGACCAGAAGCAAAAGGAGATGGTACACCAAAAGCAAGAAGAAGGACATGATAGATCAAAAGCAGATGGATGTGAAGATTTCAGGACTGCCAGGAGTATCTATTATATTGAAGAAAAACGTGAGAATCTATGTTTTCTAACTCAATGTAATGGAAGATGGGGAGATGAAGCTGAAATGGAACTCAATCAAGACAAAGTAGATTTCGCTTTTCTAAAGAATGATGAGGAAAGAAAGGTTGAATCAGATGATCTGGTGAAAGTTGAATGGATCATGGTAGACCAAAAGCAAGAAGAGAACAAAAAGGACATAATAGACTAGAAGCTGATGGAAATAGTAGATCAAAAGAAAGAAGACAAAAAGGACATGATAGACCAGAAGCAAAAGGAGATGGTAGACCAAAAGCAAGAAGAAGACAAAAAGGACATGATAGATCAAAAGCAGATGGATGTGAAAGACCAGAAGGCAAGAAGAAGACAAAAGGACATGATAGATCTAAAGCAGATGAATGTGGAAGACCAGAAACACGTAAAAGGCAAAAAGAATGTGACAAATCGGAAGTAGTTAGAAGATAAGAAGAAACTAGTAGACCAAAAGCAGGTGAAGAACAAAAAGAATTTGATACAGACAACGAGCAGAAAGAGGATGATGAATCGAAGACATCCTATTCATTCCAGGTACTCTCCTTTTGATAAAATCTGATTTTCTTGCCATAAAGGACACAATGTTAATTATTGTAGAAGTCTGAAAAGCAGTTATGTTTTTAATGAAAGATGCTATCATTGCAATAAGTTAGGGCATAAGGCAGTTCAGTGCAAAAGCAAAGTGAATTTCAGTTGGGTGAATGTCAATAAAAATGTCAAGAACTTCAATGGATACCACTATGGTTGCAATAGATGTGGACACAAAAAGGTTGAATGTAGTATAATTATCAATGTCAGAAATAATGAAACTACTAAAATGAAAAAGGATGGTCTGGTATGGTAAAATGTAACATGACAAGACATATTGCAAAGTTATGCAAGGATGGTCTAGTTTCCTATAAATGTAACATGACAGGAGACATCGCAAAGTTCTGCAGAAATATGGAGAAATGGGATGATTGTTTGATGATTGCAGATAATTCAAAAGAAAGGAACGCGATATATTTGATGTGGGACACAGAAGGTGCTTCTGATGGTGGTTAGGCATCCATTCCAACTGTTGTTTCCTCCTCAGTTAAATGATTCAGACTACAGGATCTGAGAGGGAGTTTTCACATACATCTGTTTTCCCCCTCAAGGCTAGATGTTGGGTATCTTCTTAGCATTGTAATAAGGCATGAAGACTTTTCCGGAGGTAAGATTTTTGTTAAGTGGTCCTGAAAGATGACTGCTTGGTGTCGTAAACAAGTAATATTTGTTTGGTTGTTGTTCTTTCTGAGTTGCAATCAAATGTGGGTTGGATATATGATATGTTTGTGGGTTCTCAAATTAAGATACATTAGAATGACTTGGACAACAGTGCTATGAATTGTAGAAGTTCTCTTGATAGGATGTCTATGGGACAGTAAGAGATGCTGCTATAAAGAGAAGATAAAATTTAACGATGTAGAACAGGAAGATGTTAATGAGGAGTAAGTTGCTTATCTTGTCCCTTCAAACAAAATTTTTATGTCAGATGAAAATATTTCTTCTTTGTTGAATATTGCTAAAGATATGTTCCATCATATGATTAGAAAATTCTTGAGTCTCACTAGGAAATGGTTGGGGTTGTTACCCCTCTTTTGTCTAACTTAGTGCATTGAGGTGGTGAATATGTCCAATGCAAGCTTTTTAACTTATTTTCATTCCTGGACTAATGAGGGTGCTTGATTATCAGAGTTGTGCAGCGATAAGCATGTTGTCGGCGTTTTTTATAAGAAGTAAGATGAAGAATGATAATATGCCCAAGCACAATGACGATACGGAATAGACTCTCCAAATGGAAATAGAGAGTTTGAATGCATGATGTGAAGCCTAACGCGAGAGCTTGGAGAGCCTGACAATGGAAAACCTGCAACAAAAATGGTATGTGAAGAGCAAAAGGACTGTAGAGAATGGTGGTATGAGAACTCAAGAAACTTGCCAAATCGATCCCGAAGACCAAATCCATGCAAGGGAAGGGGTTTTGAACAACCCAGATGGAATCCGCACAAAAAGAGCCATCATTTCAGGCGTTACATTCGCAGGGTGGCAGATTCGTAATGCTAAAACGGTCCTCTACGCATCTACAAATTCGCGGAGGAGAGCACGCCGCGCAGATGTCTCCACGGCACGCACGTGTCCGAAGACCACCAAGACTTAATTGCATGGAATTGAGCTGGATGATGAGTTGGCGAGGCAAGAAGGGTGACAGGATTTGTGTTTTGTGCTAAGGTGGACAAAATGCGGAAATGGCTCCTACACGTGTGTATAATTTACGACATTATATTCCCACATCCAGTTTTGAAGCCAAATTTATTGTTGGTCATGCTAAAGTAAAATTGTTTCCAGCTTGGATGATGGATGTGAGTTTACAGCCTTGAGGAGCTAGCTGGTGGTTATTTGCTTTAGTTTTCAATCTGCTGCTGTGTGTTTTTCAGGCCGTCTACAGACCTAGAACATACCAATAATTACTCCATTTGAGGTATTTGCACTGTTGTGAACAGTTCGGTGGTTGTGTTGTTATTTGGAGTTTTCTTATGATTGCCAATGACATTGTTAAAGCTCTGAATTTGTAATCAAGTATTAATAATCTTTAAAGCAGTGTTTATTGGTTTTTCAATTGTTGTCTACTGTCTGATTTGTGTTGTAATCATATTTAGCAAAATTTCAAACAAAAATCAGGGGTTATTGTTAAACTCTACCTGGGTTGCATTGTAAAAAGTATTCGAGCTCCATGTGCATAATCCATAAGCAACACTCTGACGCAAATTAATGTCAACCAACTTTTTTAACCACTTTGAATATCTGTCAGCCATAAGCACAAAAGTTGTGAATCATGGAAGAGACAGTCTTAGATTCCTATAGTTAGTTTTTAGAAAATCAAGCTCTACATATGAATGAAACCTCTCAAGAAGGGCAATAAGAGTAGATTCAACCGATTACCTTTCACATTCCTGCTTTTCTGTGCCAAATGTCCGTACAATTCTTGCCAACGATAGTGTCTCTTGTGCTACCTATATGAGAACAAAAGTAGTGAAAGTTATATTGTGCGCCAAAAAACAATGAATACAGAAAATCTTTCCATTAGATACCTCATTAGCTGATGCCACAACTTCTTGAGCAAATTTTGCCATATTTTTTTGAAACCTGAAAGAGCAGAAAATGCAGTCAAAATTTATTTGAATAGTCATTTATAACTGAACATAGACAAATACTAAAATGCTTTACTTAATGCAATATGGCGTATGCAAGGCCATAATCATTGGCAATATAATCCATCATTTAAGCTACAAAAATTGCCCTTTGATCTCACAGCACTTGACACAGTCCTTTGATCTTTTGCAAACAGACACAAAGGGATAGAGGAAAGATGCAAATGGAGCCGGTTCACACCATGGATATGTAATAGGAGTTTCTCCATAAAACATGTGAAAAATACATAGGATTAGCCAAGGAATCTCCTAATTTTATATTTTTTTATTTTTCATGAAAATATCATTTCCCAGTTATTGCAACATAATGGTCTTGCCTTGCCCAATATCACGTAGCAAGAAATAAGATTTTCTTAATTTAAAGTATTCTATTGGAATGCATCCCTGTGGTCTATTTGATGTCCACCAACACCTTGGGTGTCCCTGGTACTTGGGGACTTGAGGGCATGTCTCCTGACTGAGTATCCTAGTCCATTTGGTGCATAAAAATTTTACAAAGGTAACTTTTTATTATTTTCATGAAAAAATTGCTAAGAAATCCTCCAAACCTAAGGAGGAGACAGTCATTGTAAATGCAACAAATGGTATTTACTTTTAAGTTATTTTAAAAGCTATTCCCCTGTTGTCCAGCAAATTTGGAAAAAACATTTCTTCCACCAAACTTGTCCGTGTGTCTCAAAAACTCAAAGAAATACTAAGAACATTATTTCTCAAGTATTACACTTTGATGCTATCGTGAAAGGAAGAGAAAATGTAAAATGCAGGAAGCACAAAATCTTATTAGTGCATCAACAGAAGATTTATATACTTAGTGAGTAAAAATAAAACCAGGCATGATTATTCAAATTTGTAAGTGTAGTTTGTGGAAAATTTTATTTTATTAATCTCCAAGTATAAGTAGAATACTTTTGATCTTTCCCATTGCATTCATGTAAGTTTGAATGAATATAATGCATGGTAGATAACACACGCAAGCTAGTAATCCTGTTCTTTTTGTCAATATCAAAGGATTGAGATATCAACATATCAAATTGTAAATTGGTAATAAAAAAAACTAATATTGCCCAGTTCATGAAAAAAAAAGATGTATGGATGCTAAATTTGTTCTACTGCAGTGAGACAAAATGATCTACTTTCTGCAAAAAATTAAGACCAAAGAGAGAACACTAGTCTTGGCACGATTTCCAAACTAAAGCATCTGGTAAGAATTCTTTATGGGACCAGATCAAGTGCCAAATTTACGTTAAAGAAATCCAAAAGTGTTATGTCCCCAATTAGGAGCTAGGTAGGCTCTTTTATTCTAATGTTTATTTCTAATAAGCAAATAAAGTATTTAATAAATAAATAAAATTATTAACAAATATAATTACTAAATAATTTGTAATGTTTCTTTTTCTCTCAAGCCAACATCGGGATGATTAATCTCGGGCTGGCATTAGAAGGAACTTGTGTATGTTTAGGCATTGATGCAAGGAATGGCATCAAAGAATTATTTTGTTAAAAAAAAGGCACTAAATGAATGCATTCATTTCTGGGACTGAGATCTCACTAACGTGTTGAGTTCTTGGATGCCAACCCAAGAGTTTGGATCAGGTCGGATACTTAATCTTACATGATCACTCTTTATAAAAGTTTTTGCCATTGCCTAGCATCAATCACTCAGACATGAACCTGAGTATCGGGAGCTGGAGTTATCCTAAAGAGATCAGGAGATCAGACCTGTCAGTGTCCAATATAAACAAGCCAATAAAACCATGATCTTCAATCCCAATAGTGATGGTTTTCTTGGATACCTTGTCAAATATAGAGCATTTGTGTTTCCTGCATATGTCATTCAAATTGGGATAATGGCATGTAAGCTAACTCATAGAGAGAAAATCGAGCTCCATTCCTGGGGCATAGTCCACATTGAGAAAATTATATTTTCCTACTAGATGATATCCACACATTTCCTCTGCCAATAACTATGTACTCACCACCACTGAAGACCATTGAGTCTACGCAAGTTGTGTACTACATGAACTGATCTTTCGTTGGCTGAAAGGTTAAGATGCTCCAAAATTGATATACCATGCAAAAGACTTTGACTTATTTGTTGGCCCTTTGCCCATGAAAGCAATGAAGGCTAACTCCGCATTAGAATGCTCTATAACATGAGCCTTTGCTGGAGGTCCTCGTGGGTTGGATTTATTTTCAACCAGCCTCTTTTTGTCGTCCTTCTTTATGAGGCTCAATTTAACACAATAGTGACATGTGATATATTTCAAATTCTTTGTAGTATCTGTTGGCATAAAGTTTAGTTGTCATCATTGGCAAACATCAAACACATCGGTACTACACAAACACACCGGTACTCATGATAAAACAACAGTGGTGAACCGGTAGACTTACCAAGTAAACAGTGTACCTTAACCGGCCACATTTATACCAGTCCGGTCTTGTCCAACTGGTCTTGCCAGACACTACAGGATGCAGATGACTTAACAGGTTGCACACCGGTTTGTGTTTTGAATTGCATTCAACCGGTCAGTACATTATAATCCAATCCAGCTTATGCATAGCATTTTTCTGACGAACTGGAGTTAGCTTTTTCAGATGAACTGGAGTTAGCTTTTTCAGATGAACTGGAGTTAGCTTTATCTTCTACGAGCATTTCGAGGTAAACCAAAGATCTATTTGCAAGTTTTTTGATCAAGAGTTCTACATGCAAGATTTTTGGGAGAGTTACAGCTTGGCGGCACCGTTTGGTGTAATTTTAATAAGATAATTTCTTATAAATACAGGTCATCATGCATGAGAAGATGTGTTGTTGAAAATCAAGAGCAGAGAGCAAGCAGAGTCTTCTAAGAAGGGTTAGAGTCACAAAGAGTGAAAGAGAGAAAGATTCAACGGCCAAGCAAAGGAAGGAGTGAACAGGTATGATCTGAATTGACAGATAAAGTTTCAAAAGAAGATCATTGCTTTTCTTGTGTGAAGCACATTTAAATCCCTTAATCGGGGTGAACCCTAACAGGTTCTATTGTATAAATCCCTTCACCAAGTGACATCTTTGTTGATGTTTTTAAGTCCTCTGACAAGGCGACTCCTCACAGGGTCAAGATCTTAATCAATCTCTTTTAAATCCTTTAACCGGGTAGCACTCTAACCAGTGCTTTGTAAGCCTTTAACCGGACAACTTTATTAATGCGGTAGTCGAGTTTCGTGGGTTCTGTCCCACCGTGGTTTTTTCCTTCTAACTGAGGGTTTCCACGTATATATCTTGTGTTGACCTGTGCATTTGATTTTTATTTATGATTGTTCAAGCATTCTTTTATTATCAGTATTAACAAGAATAATAAACAGATAAAGAAATTGAATTTACTGATTCACCCCCCTCTCAATAACTGGTTAGGATTAACAGTATCATCATTATTCCTTGTCCTCATACTTGGCTACAAATCCATGTTCCACAATCTATGTATCACTACTATTGATTTGTCCTACTGCAAGAGTTTATTGCAAAGCTCTTCTAACTTAAGGTCAACATTGGTAGATGTGATGTCAACAAGTGTCTCAATAAAATGTTCATAGGCTCATGCGAAACATTTCAACGTAATGACCACAATATCTTCTTCCATCTTGTGACCTATAGCTAACAAATTGTTCACAAATGTCTTTGATCTTCATCAAATGCTCTTGCAAAGACATTTTCTCATCCATCATGATTGTGAAAAGCGTATTTTCAAGAAGAAATCCCTACCTTTATCTAACATCTTGTGCCAATCCTGAAAATACTTCCAAGATTTTCAAAGGTTTTGCATGGTTGAACCTTCGGATGCATTTCACCTATCACTAATAACTTATAAGCGTGATGACCTCTCAACCATGCTCGTCAAACTTGTCTTGGTCTTTACTCACAACCTCCAACCGAGTGTCAATACCAATGATGATCTTATCGAGGCATGTATGCTCGAAGATCATGAGCATTCTCTAATTCCAAGTGTTGTAATTTTTGCTAGAAAAATGTTGGCTGCCTTCCAACAAAATGTTGGGTAATGAGGAGATCCCTCCCACAATAGGTAATCACAGAAAAATAAATGACCCTCACTAATTTCGAAAACCTGCAAATACTACAAACCCTAGCACAAGGCACAAGTTTGTAAAAAAAACGTCAAAAAAAGGGTGACCAAAACGTCCACAAAAGGATCTTACAACCCTAGTCATGCACTTTTTTTAAACATCAAAAAATCTCGTGATTTACAAAAAATCATCAAAAAAAAACTTGTTACATTTTCTGCCCTAGCCATCACGAGTTGAAACCTAGAAAAAAAAAGGTGTAGATTTATTTAAAAATCACCAAAAAGCATGCAGAAAATCCTGTAATTTTGTAAAAATCATCAAAAATACTAGCAGAAATACCTTAGTTGTCCCAAATCTCCTTCAACCACACCAAAACTCAAGTTAACAAGTCCCAATTTTTAAGCACAACAAAGGGCACTTTTTAAGGAAAAAAAGCAATTGCACAAGTTTTCTAAGCTACTAAATCTCCATTTTCACAATATAAAAGCCACCTTTTCCCAAATAGAAGAAAAGCCTGCAAATTTTTGTTGTTTAAAATTTCATGGTTTTGCTCAAACCAGTTTGCGATATTCAAAATAAATAATCCATGATTTTTCAATCCTACACAGAACTCCCTACATGTATGTGTGGTGCCTTTTGGTACTTTCTAAGACTTCACAAGGTAGACTTCACAAGGTGTAATAACCCTCTCAGGAATTGTAGACCAAGACATGTAATTTTCACAATTTTTGCGAAGCAGGGATTTTGTCAATCACTTCACATATGAGATCAAATATGGAATATCCCTGAGTGTAAACACTAAGAATTATTGCAACTAACATTTACATTCATAAATTCATCATAAAACTATAGTTTGTCATTGAACTTAAAATGCACATTTCATCAAATAGTTTGCAGCCAGTGTCAACTCAGCATATTATCATGAACAATCACTATAAAATTACATTTCTCAACCTCAGATGTTGCAGCTAACTTTTCTATTCAAAAATTACAAATTGTGGTACATAACAATTAATCCATGATAAAAATCTACATTGCTATTGTAACTTGTATTCAGAAATCCACACATGGCCAACAGACCGAAATAATATTTGAATATGGATAAATTTATTTTTGCTGACTACGAAAAGAAAAAATTTAGACCAATCAGCTACTACCCAATACTCTCATTCCACCTTCACAGTTGTACGGCAACCTCCCAAATGGTGTGACTTCCTTTGAACATCATACAACAGCAACAAAAAAAAATACAGCAGCTTTATTAAATATTGCAAGTCCCTTAAGAACCTGCCCTGTCTTGATACTCCCTTTGTAGTTGTGTTCGAACTAACATGTAATGCCTTCTTCATGCATTGATTCCTCATTAATTAGGAATACAGAAAGTGTATGACACCTTTTTGAGGGGCTCATTAACTATACATCTGGGTTGTCCCAATGCACAATAAAATATTTGACTATTAAAAATACTACTTCCAGGCACACACTACACTTAATTTTTTGTTATTTTCACCCAAACACACAACAAATCAAATCCTAATATATAAAATTTACTTGCACAAATCACTTACACAAACCTATATTTCCCTACAAAACTTGCATAAATTTGTAACTACAAACCTAGCAAAACCCGTATAAAATAAATTGGTTTGTTCCATACCCTTATTCTGCAAACATACAGGCCAAAGGTGAAATCCGTCTAAATCCACTTCTGAATCTTTTTGCACAAATTGTGACCCTGAATGAATCACATAGTATTGGTTAGGGAGGAATTCTTCACCACAAAAACCACTCTTATGAACAAAATTCAACCGCACGGACAAAATAGCATTTCATAAAATATTTCAAATGAATTTCTTCTCCAATTTGACTTTTACAAGCATTCTTGGATCTTCTTGAAAATTATAATTTTGAATTTCTTTTTCATAATAAGCCTTCAACTCCAAATAAGTGACTTTATATAATTATTTACTTTTCCAGCAATTTAGTCACTTAAAATTCATGTTTACAAATAATTAAATATATGTTCCAATTAGTTCACATTTTGACATATTAAAAATATTAATTGTTTAATTTTTATAATTATTTTCCCACACATCCACCCGAAGTTGCTGAAAATACAAAAGTGGCCTGAAGGTGAATTTTGAATGTGTCGAATACTTAAAAGCTCAATGGAGATCCAACCTAATAAAACTTGATACTTTCCAAAAACAGAATATTACTTCAAGAAGTTTGGAATGCACCCAAAATGACAAAATTGCCCACAAAAACTATCAATGGACTCATCTTGATCCTCTGAACAGAATATCGTCAACTGAACTCCATTTCAAAAAGAATGGCACTCTACAAGAAACTTGAGCTTCCACAAATGTTGGTGTTGTTGTGAGTTTTATGCCACTAAAACATGTAGAATCAAAGACTTAATATTCCAAGATGAAATACCAAGTTTCCAGCTCTCTCTTAAATAAGAATGCTCATATGCTAAACAATGTACATTGATTGTGTGATCAAATGAGACAGCCCCAAAGTTCCTTCTTAGTGTGGACTGCAACTCAATTATTGTTAGCAATTTAAGTTGTCATTAGTGTAAATCACAAACACCATTCCCACCGGTCACTCACGTTACATTAAAGACACTGGTAGACTGAAAACAAAGTGTATGCACCGGTAGATTAAGCAAAGGGGATACACTGGAAGACCGATCCAAGTACACAGTACCGGTCTTATATTGTATACAGGGATGAACCAGGTATAAGAGTATATCGGTCTACTGCATAAAGATCCGCACCGATTTATGCGGAGCAGTTTGAGTTAAAATCGGATTATATGGAACATCCACCACTCAGAAGTGGAGTTAGCTTTTTAACAGGAGTTATCTTTATTTTTACGGATGTTCTAAAGGTAAACTCCAGATCAGAACGCATAGCTTTTTGCTAGTTGCATGATTTATTGTTGAGTTTACAGCTTGGCGGTTCTAAGAGTTAAGGGTTTCATTACGACGAACTCTTCTATAAATACAGGTCATAGGGTGCAAGAAAAGTGTTGTCGAGAGTTGTTAGGTAAACAGAGCAGTGAAGAGACATCTGCGTAGAGATCACAGTCACCAGAGGTGAAAGGCAAAAAGATAGAAAGGATTCAACAGCCAAGCAAACTGGGGAAGAGATCAACAGGTATGATCTAATCAGACAATCAGTGTCATATGAGATCATTGATTTTATAAGTTGTGAAAGTAAATTGAAATCCCTCTATCAGGGTGGACCTAATCGGTTCTTTGTAAAATCCTCTAACAAGGTAACATCTTTGTTGATGTTGAAAGACCTCTAACCAGGCAACTCTTAACAAGGTTAAGATCTTAACCGATCTTCTATAAAATCCCTTAACTGGGTAGCACCTTCACCAGTGCTTTGTAAGCTCCTAACAGGGCGCCTTCATTCTGCAATAGTGAAGTTGTGAGCTCTGTCTCACCGTGGTTTTTTCCTTCTCACCGAGGGTTTCCACATATACATCTTGTGTTGATCTGTGTATTTCTATTTATGCTTGTTGATGATTGTTTACATTCTGCTTATCTTAGAAGAATAATTAAACAAGTGTTGAATTGTAATAGAAATAGCTTTTACTGATTCACCCCCCCTCTCAATAACTGGTTAGTAATAACAATTGGTATCAGAGCCTTGTTCTCATATATAAAGCTTAACCGCTTGAGAGAAAGATCATGGAGGGTTACAGGTATCAGAAACAGCTAGAGGAAGCCAACGACATCATTGCCTCTCTAGAGAATAGGTTGAGGAGAACACTTGCAAAAAGAAAGGAGCTGGCTCTGCAATTGAATGAGAGAAATGAGACCATTGATGAACTTTCTAAGCAGAGTGGATCTGATGAAGCTGAGGAGGCAGTCTCTGAGCTCGTGGAAAGGAACCAAATCCTAACCGGTCAGATCTCCAATCTCAAAAGGGAGCAAGAAGAGAATGCCCTGAGGATGACTGAACTAATCGAGAAAAAGAGGAAAGCTAAAGATGAAAGAAACATAGTAGCCAAGTCATTAATAGCCTCTGAAAAAGCAAGGAACCAGGCAGAGGAAGCTGTAGGGGCGAATGAACTTATCATTTTGCAACTCCAAGAAGACATGCAAATTGTCACCCAAGAAAACGCCAACATGCAAAAGGGATGGCATGATAGGGATGAAGCATGCAAAAGACTGGCACTAGAGTTGTATCAACTGAAGGAACAGATGAAAGAACTTGAAGAAAGCAATGAAACCCTAAGAAGATACAACGAGAGCTCGCTCAAGCTTGATGAGAAACTTAAAGCTCAAAGAAAGCATAAAGATGACACCGGTCCTGGACTCACCGGTGAAGTCACCAAAGAGACTGATGAGTCTTCTGGAGCCAAGATGAGCAAGAAAGAAAAGAAGAAGCCACTAGCACAAAAAGGTAAGAAGACCTTCAACACCTCTTGCACTCATTGTGGGAAACCGGGTCATAGAACAAATGACTGCAAGAATGCACCGGTAAAGCCAAACAACAGCTACTGCAAGCACTATTGCAAGTATGGCCACAAGACCAATGAATGTTGGTCCAGCCCCACAATTGTGTCTAGTGGAAGCAAGGGAAGCTTCAAGGGCTACTGCTATGCATGCAATAAGTTTGGACACAAGGCTAAAGAATGAAAATCAAAGACAATGGCATTTAGATCCCCAAGACCGGTATTCACCAAGAGAAACAAGAACAAGAGCACAACCAATTGTGCAAATTGTGGGATACACAGTCACAATGACTCATGGTGCAAATCACCTAACACAAGGGTGAACCAATGGAAGGCAACCGAGATAGTCTGCTATCACTACAACAAAGTTGGACACCTAGCCAAAAATTGTAGGAACCGGTCATCTATCAAAAGGAAAGAATTGGTCAAACCGGTAGAGAATATCTCATCCTCAAATGAGAAGATCAATAAGGAAAAGAAGACTGGAAAAACAGTCAGACAGATTTGGTTCAAAAAGGAATCAAAGAGCTCCGCTAAGGAGAAAACAGAGGAAAGATCATCATCTGCTAATGGTGATATCTCTTCAGCAAACTGAGTTGTGAAGACCTAGAGGGAACCGGTAGACCATCTATCATTCCCGGTAGGACTGGTGAGAATCGGACTCACTCAGTCTACAAGGATAACCGGACAAGTAAGCAGTAATCAACCGGGGTTTGCCAAACCGAAAAAGTCGAATCACCGGTTGGCAAAAACGGAAAGAAAAGTTAGGTAAGGCATTTAATACTATAGTCGTTTAACAAATAGTTATCGTTTGGTAATTACCGTTATGACCTAACCCTATAAAAGAAAGGAGAATTACTCATTAGTTTTACTTTGCTTTCTTTGTGATTAACGAATTCTTGTGCTAAGTAAAATTCTCGCGCTTTGATCACTGTGAGCTACTGTCTGTAATACCGATCAAGCGACTTTCTGTGGTAACCGATTATCAAGAAATGGCCTCATCATCCTCTACCGTGAAGTTGATCAAGGGAAATCAAGTGGACCGACCTGTATATGATATTGCGGCAATCCAGAATCGGGCAACCGATATGGCTGGAGCTTTGTCAATAGTACCAGATGGCATCTTTATGACAGAAGATGTGACTACGTTTATCCACGCCAAGCAGGAAGAACTTGGTGAAACATACATTCAGGGCAAGTATCTCTCTCTGTGTGTGGACGGAAGACTACAAGACCAATATGCGAAGCTAGTGTCGTCCGATCTTATCAACGGAGTCACCTATCCGACTTTCTTCCAACCAGACTGGATCCAGGGTTTTGGCTCCAAAAGGGTGCAGTTACAGAAATAACCAAGGAGGACTTGCATCTTGTGACTAGATACAGTCAGGAAGGGGAAGCTTTAACCTTGCGAACGATCTCTAATGCAATCGTCACAAAGTTGACAAAGTCCAAATCCAATGGTCACCTCATGACAGTGAACGACTGTATCGTCTTAAAATGGAAGCACTTCCATGTTAAGAGCGTTTAGCCCTCCGAGTAAGTGGTTTGGGGTCATGTCGAACACCTTGAATTGATCTTTGCATTGATCTAGCTTTCTCCCCGCTTTCCACTTCTTTTCTGCACTTGATTCTTTTATTCTAGGTGAAATTAGGGTTAAGATCCCGAGGATTCTCCTTAATTCCCCTCTTCTATGGCTCTATTTTCTAGGTAGGACTTACAAATAGGTCCTCCTGGACTTCATCATGTTCATCATAGGATTTTGTGCCTCTCCGTGGCACTCTACCCTGTTCTGGCATCCTTTCTAAGTCTTCGGGCACCCCCGGGACCTGTTTCTCACTCTGACTGAGACCCTGAAATCTGTGCCCTTAAGGTCAAATTCGACCTAAAGGGGTCAAGGTTGACCTAAAGGGGTCAAAGTCGACCTCGAGCTCGTCCTTGACCCTGGGTTCAAATTTCAAGGTCCCGAGATCTCCGGTTGTCGGGTTTCAAAAATAATTGTTTTTCCGCTTTTGAGTCCACTGTTTTGTTCTCCGAAACGGTAAACCCTTAAATTATATTTAATTTAGGTCCATTCCTAAAGGGTTGAGGCCTAATTGGAATTTAATTCCCCAAGGTGGCCCCTCTAGAGGATTGTGCCCTAGATCACTATAAAAGGAAGCCTTCCTCTCTCATTTTCTCCATCTCATCTTCAAGCAATTTCATGATCAAGCTCTCAAGATTTTCTCAAGGTGATCAAGCAAAAATTCCATTCAAGCAAGCATCCATTCAAGCAAGCATTTAAGCATTCAAGTCCTCTTCTCCATCCAAGTTCTCCATTTAAGATCAAGGATTCAAGTATTCAAGCCATTGAAGGGATTTGGTTCAAGTATTCAAGATTCATCATTTAAACCCTAAATCTAGCCATCATGATGGTGTGATCTTCCTTCAAGATCCTTTGTTCATCTTCAAGATCCATTTCATCCTACCCTCAAAGTGGATTCCAAGCATACAATCATGGAAGTTTGATTTACATTTATTGATGTTATGTTCAAGCTTTCATATTAACATACTTGATTACATTTCAAATACAATTTGCATATCTATTGAATATCATAGCTTCGTTGTTAGATCTACTTCTACTACTTGCTAGCATTCTCCATTTCAATTTCAATATTAAGGTTAATTCCAAACCGGGGTTTGACCAAGGCAATCCCCTCAAACAAACAACAAAACCATTTTTCTTGCAGGTACAGGTGCGGAATTTCAGATCTGAGAGCAGATTTGGATGCTCTTTTTGGCGAACTTTTGGGATCTGCGAACAAAGTTAGAATCAACCTTCAAACAAAAAATGTAGTATTTGACCTTTTATGAGGGTCAAACTCAACCTCCCTCAAAATTGAAAAATATTTCTGAGTTTTGTAGATCTCGCAGTTTCGGTTCAAGATTGCGGAAATCAACAGTTTCTGAGACTATTTGACAGGGTTTTCAGAAGGTTCTTTTTCAGAGGTAAGTACCTTTATCTATTCATTTCAACATTAGTCATTTACATTTACTTTCCATATCAATCCAATTCAAATGTAAGTGTAAAATATTGATTTTGGGGTCTCTTTTATGTGCAAACCATTGTTCTAGGACCCCATCCATATTTTATACTCTACAAGGACATCGAAGACGAAGGGGTTCAGTTTGCATCCGTGGTGATAGGTTATAAAATCTATTAGTTCAGTAATCTCAATAGTATAACGGGAGGAGCCATACATGTCGCCCACTGAATAATGTATGATAATGCCAACTATGATATCTACGGAATGCTCCGAGAGCAGATATTTGAAAATATGAAGAAGCTCGGTATTGTCAAAAAGAAATCTATGAAGTACGGGACCTTACTGGTATGTCTCTACTTCTACTATCAAAGTTTCTTCCCAAGAATTGGCAAGGTTACATGGAAAACCGACAAACTAGTCATGCACCAAATAGCTGAATTGGCCAACCAACTGGGGAACCAGTTAAGTAAAGTAATGAACGAATATTTTGAAGCCTTTCAACTAAGGATGCACGCAAGGGAGCAGGTGTCGTCAACAACTGTTGACTCACACAAGGATGATGTGTGTTTTCTGGTTTTCACCGATCACTGCATCATTCAAGCAATGGAACCGAGAACAGAGTATGCTCTTGAGCTAGGGTATGAGATCACTACCAAAATTGCTAAGGCATATGCGAATGCCCTAAATGAAGCAAATCTGGATCTCACTGCCCACCGGTTCAGTACATTCGCAGAGATCTAGGAGAATCTGAAAAAGAGGGCACTGATTAAAAATGTCTACACTAAAAGGGCACCCACACCAAAGAAGAAACCGGT
Organism: Chamaecyparis obtusa; assembly: GCA_027943335.1. Classification (NCBI taxonomy): domain Eukaryota; kingdom Viridiplantae; phylum Streptophyta; class Pinopsida; order Cupressales; family Cupressaceae; genus Chamaecyparis; species Chamaecyparis obtusa. The sequence continues at coordinate 2,047,767 of BSBK01001523.1, read as the reverse complement.
GACAGAGCAGCCCAAGGCTCAAAGGAAGAAAGCTCAACCGGTACCCAGTACCCAAGAGGAAGAACAAGAGGATACAGAGACCGAGGAAACAGTTCCTCTAGTCAAAAAGAGGAAATCAGGTAAACCGGTAAAGGAGGATCCACCAAGAAGAGCCAAGCCCGCAATTGATGAATATGTGGCATCATTGAAAGAAACCAGGGGAATGGGTTCAGTAAGCCGAAGATATCAATTTGCAAATGAAGAAGACAGGAGGAAGATAGAAGAGGCAGTAGTGCATTGCATTCACAAGTATAATCTGCATCCTATCGAACTTCACAAGATTGTACCGGAGGATCTCCTACAAATTCTTGAAGCTAGATGGAAAGCTTCAATGGAAAGAGAAAAGGAGCTGAGGATACGAGCTCTGCTAGAGGTTCAGAACCACCTCACTCTAGAAGAAGCCACTGAACAAGTTGAACTGCATCAACAAGATTTCCTGACAAAGAGAAGGATAAGTCGGATACTGATAGGAGAAGATGACAAGGTTCATAAGGAAGGAGTAGCCATATGGACAAAACTTCTTCAGACCCAACAGCAAGCAGAAGAAGCTCGACAAAGAGCAACAGTTCAACCGATCACTAACACCGGTAAAGGAAAAGGAGTGCTTGGAGCTGAGGCACCGGTAATTGTAGATATCATTGATGAACAAGGGAGTGACTATCCAACTCGTCCAACCATTCTAACTTCTCCAGGAAAAGGTAAGACACACACAATGAGTGTTAATGATATTGTTGACAAAGTAATGGACTTTGGACAAGTAGATAATGCTGCCAAATAGTATAGTCTGCTAGGAGAAGATGATAAGCAGTCAGTCATAATAGCCATAGCTGAAATTTTTATGGACTACAATAGAACTCCAAGGGACTATAGGTCCAAGTTCCCACCAGAACTCAATTCTAGGCTTCAGACAAAATGGAGAACCGGTCTAGGCACAAACACGAGGATCAATAGGGAAACATTCTTAAAGGTCAAACCTGGTCTCAGTGAAGAAAGAATAAAGCTTCTACTAGAGGAAGTAGCAATGAACTTGGATACCAAGTATAGAGTAGCCCAGATTCTAAACAGATATGAGAATCAAGTCTATAAAGAGACTCTGGACTTCTGGCAACAGTATGACTTCAGTGCATTTGAAAAATTAGGTCCTCAGGATCAAACTGAACAAGTGTCGGCACCACCAGTTCAATTCACTAATCGTGAAGAACCTACAACCGGTAATGTAAATGTTCAAACAGAGGAGTTCACATCTGGTGAACAAAAAAATGTTGAACAAGAACTAGGAAGTGATATACCTGTGGGAGAACTCCATACAGTTGAAGAGCAACGCACAGAAGAAGTCCCACCAGAAGAACAACTTCAACAAGAACAGGATGTAGAAGTTAATGTGCAACCGGAAGAAGCTCAAATTGAGGCAGAAGCACCTGCCAAGGAAGATCTGTTAGCAATTCAAGTTGTCATTAGTGTACATCCCCAAACACTATGCACCGGTAAGGGGTCACCGGTCACTCACAACACTTAGAAGACACCGGTAGACAAGCAACATAAAGTATGCACCGGTAGATAATACTCACCAGTAGACGATAGACCAATCTAAGAACACGCACCGGTCTCAGTATGCATAAATTGAACCGGATATAAGGTTATACCAGTCTAAAGCGGCCTAAAAATCTGCACCGGATTTAGTGGATCGGTTTAAGTTAAAAGAAAGATTATACGGGACATCCACCGCTTAGAAGTGGAGTTAGCTTTTTAACAGGAGTTAGCTTTATTCATACGGATGTTTTGCAAGGTAAACTCCAAATCAGAGCGCATAGCTTCTTGCTGATTGCATGATTTATTGCAGAGTTTGCAACCTGGCGGTTCTATGAGTTAAGGGTTTCATTACGGTGAACTCTCATATAAATATACGTCATAGGACGCAAAGAAAGTTGTTGATTGTGGGTGATTGCATGGAGAAAAGGAGAGACATCTTCTAAGAAAAGAGCTGCAGAGACAGAGGTAGCAGAGATCAAGAGTCAGGCAACCAGAGAAGAGGTATGATCTAATCAGACATTCAGTGTCATAACAGATCATCAATTCTATTAGTAGTTAAAGCATATTCAAATCCCTTTATTAGGGTGGACCTAATCGGTTCGTTGTAAAAATCCCCTAACAGGGTAACATCTTGTTGATGTTCAAAGTCCTATAACCAGGCAGCTCATAACAGGGTTTAGATCTTAACAGATCTCTTGTCAAAACCCTTAACCAGGTAGCACCTTAACCAATGTTTTGTAAGCTCCTAACAGGGCGCCTTCATTCTGAAATAGTGAAGTTGTCAGCTTTGTCTCACCGTGGTTTTTTCCCTTGTAATCAAGGGTTTCCACGTATAAATACCTGTATTGATCTGTGTGATTCTGTTTGTGCTTATGAATGACTATTATATTCTATTTATCAGTTAAGATTAACAAGTTCAAAAGTAAAAAGTTATAACAGAGAGTATTTACTGATTCAACCCCCCCCCCCCCCCTCTTAGTAACCAGTAAGTATTAACAAGATCTACCTGAAGAAGGTGCCACCAGAAGATAAAACTCAACAGGGAGATAGAGAAAATAAGGAACAAGAACAAGAAATTCTTGTACAAACTGAGAAAGCTCAACCAGAACAGGAGCCCAAGGAAAAGGAGCAAGCAGATATTCCAAGTTCCTCCTCATCAAAGAGAAAGTTGTCATTTGCTGAGGATAAAGAAGCCAAAAGGAGCAAGGCTACTGATACAGTGGTAGACATCAGCAAGATGTCAATAAGGCAGCTCAAGGAGCCGATCAAGAGGAAACAGGACATGGTCCTGACCACTGTTAAGAATATCTTGTGCAACTTCGTGCCTACTGCTGACATAGATGAAGATGAACCTGTGATAGATCAGCTAGAAGTCTTGGCACAAGCCATCGGTGATGATCTCACAGATCCAGAAACTATGGCAATAGACCACTATGAGAAGAAAAGAGTAGAGATTATCCACAAACAGGTTGAAGAAATTAAGGTAGTTGTGTCAACGAACCTCAGAGTGCTTCAACAGCAACTTCAAGTGGCAAGCAGTTTGATGACTCGAACTTCAAACTTTGAAGTATTTCTGCAAGATCTGACAGAGAAGTCTACAAAGACCTCTGAAGAAATAAGAGCTTTGTCATCTCAATTTGACATCAAGAATAAATCTGCAACAAATTTTAGCAGAGAAATGATAGGTCTTGCTCTAATCCTAAGAAAGACTGCAAAAGAGGAAAATACGAGAATCCAAGACATTATTGGATTTCAGTTATTTCTGGCCCCAATTTTTGATTCCATTCAGCAAACCGTGACTTCTACAGAGGTTCTGATCAATGAATCGAATTACAAAACTGTGGAAGATATGGAGAACATCATTGTTTCTCTTAAAGCAGCCCAAAAGAACATTGAACATGTAACCGGTCAATGGGCACCGTTTCTTCACTGTACCAAGACGATCTACAAGGATATCTTCACCAAGCTACAAATGTGAAATCCTAAGAATATCCCTTTGTCCTATGGAGGCAAAAAGGGGAAGAAGAAGCAAAAGAAAGCAGAGGAAACAAAAAGGGAAATGGGAAGCAGAGCAGCACTTAGACAGCGGGAAGGCCAGAAAAAGAACAGGACAGAACAACTACAGCCACTCAACCTAAGCACACAGACAGGGGAAGTGTGCTACAGAGAAAAGAAAAGTCTACAGAACCAAAGGTATAAATTGTCACAAGTAAGTGAGTATGGTTTTGCCACCAATGACAAAGGGGAAGATTGTTAGCAATTTAAGTTGTCATTAGTGTAAATCACAAACACCATTCCCACCGGTAAAGGTTCACCGGTCACTCACGTTACTTCAAAGACACCAGTAGACTGAAAACAGAGTGTATACACCGGTAGATTAAGCAAAGGGGATACACTGGAAGACCAATCCAAGTACACAATACCGGTCTTATATTGTATACAGGGATGAACCAGGTATAAGAGTATACCGGTCTACTGCATAAAGATCCGCACCAGTTTATGCAGAGCAGTTTGAGTTAAAACCAGATTATATGGAACATCCACTACTCAGAAGTGGAGTTAGCTTTTTAACAGGAGTTATCTTTATTTCTACGGATGTTTTAAAGGTAAACTCCAGATCAGAACGCATAGCTTTTTGCTAGTTGCATGATTTATTGTTGAGTTTACAGCTTGGCGGTCCTATGATTTAAGGGTTTCATTACGATGAACTCTTTTATAAATACAGGTCATAGGACGCAAGAAAAGTGTTGTCGAGAGTTGTTGAGTAAACAGAGCAGTGAAGAGACATCTGCGTAGAGATCACAGTCACCAGAGGTGAAAGGCAAGGAGAGAAAAGATTCAACAGCTAGGCAAACCGGGGAAGAGATCAACAGGTATGATCTAATCAAACAATCAGTGTCATATGAGATCATTTCTTTTATAAGGTGTGAAAGCAAATTGAAATCCCTCTATCAAGGTGGACCTAATCGGTTCTTTGTAAAATCCTCTAACAGGGTAACATCTTTGTTGATGTTGAAAGACCTCTAACCAGGCAACTCTTAACAGGGTTAAGATCTTAACCGATCTTCTATAAAATCCCTTAACCGGGTAGCACCTTCACCAGTGCTTTGTAAGCTCCTAACAGGGCACCTTCATTCTGCAATAGTGAAGTTGTGAGCTCTGTCTCACCGTGGTTTTTTCCTTCTCACCGAGGGTTTCCACGTATACATCTTGTGTTGATCTGTGTATTTCTATTTATGCTTGTTGATGATTGTTTACATTCTACTTATCTTAGAAGAATAATTAAACAAGTGTTGAATTGTAATAGAAATAGCTTTTACTGATTCACCCCCCCCCCCTCTCAGTAACCGGTTAGTAATAACAGTTATAATGATGTGATATGTTGGGTATCACAAAGGGACTTACATTGTCCATTCAATGGATATCAAGTACTTCAACTTTTTCCAACCAAACAAACTGCAAAGAGATGAGGGTTGTTAAAGTTGTTCTACTCCTAGAATGCAAGAGATGGTGAATGCTTTTGTGACTCTACTAGAATTAGTTTAGCCATCAACGTCAACCAAGCTAGTGCGATCTCCTAAGGTAAATGTGAGATGTTCAAACTATTACCATTCCATTAACACCATCCATCAATGCATATCAATGTGCAAGCAATTATCGAAGTTAAGCTTGTGAATATTCTAGTTGACCACGCAAGGCAAACTTACAATCAGCAAGCAGCTAGTGGTATGGTCTATGCGAGTTCACCAAAGATGCATCCAAAATTTCTTCCATTCAACTAAACACTACTTCTAACCAACATGAAATGAAATCTTAATCTAAGTGAGGAAGTGAAGAAACCATGCAATACTCCAAACATCACAAACATTCACCATGAGAACCAACAATGAAAGAAGGAATAATTTTGGTAGTATTATAGCAACAATTTCAACAAGTCTCTCCTTTACAAATAAGAGGAGTGGGGATTATATAGGAGCCCCAAATACAATGAATGGCTAGGATTAAATTTAAAATCAATTGCCCAAATTAACACATAACAAACCCTAATTAGGGCAACCAATGACAACAAGGCGCCAACATATGGCCCAATGAGAAATTACATTCCATATCCCCTTGATGATTAACCAATGAGAAAATAATGTGTTCCACATGTTCATTTGTGAATGATTTTGACTAGGTGATCTTGGAGATGTCAACTTGGAGCTCCATGATTGGTTGAATGATGACTGGATGCCACCTCAACTTGCTCATCTTCGATCTTTGTTTGAATTTTGTTTCTTCATTCTCTTTCTTTAGGAAATTCCCTCATTGAACTTTTCCTTGAAATTGTTCTTGATATCTCAATTTTCTCAAAGTGATGGATTTCCTCTATTGATCATGGACTTGTAAATCTTCATGTCCATGAACCCTTGATGATAATCTTTCTTCATTTGTTGACTTGTTCCTCCTTATCTTTGATCTTCTTGCGATGCCTAGATCCCTTCGAATTCCCCTTGATGCAAATCTTGTCTTTTGAATTTGAACCTGCTCATATGTCCCTCTTTGAATCTTCTAGGTAGCCTTCTAGATGTCACAAACCTTTCGTTCACCCTATTAGAGAATCTCCCTTTGCCCTTTCACAATCACTCCACCATCCTCCATGTAGTCACCTCTACAAAAGGGAAAGAACACCTTATATCAAAAATTACGAACAATAAAATGCAAATTGAATTACTTAAGATAATCCTTATGATAAGCAATCCCCAATTTGGAAATTATCAACAATATTCCAATTATTTTCTTTTGTGTTACATCGTGGAAATTCGCTTGTCATAGGGATTTCACGCTCGTTTTTCAAACCTTTCTTTGATTCTTGCTCATCCTCTTGGTGGAAAACTGATAGGGACAAGTATAAAATGAAATCCCTATAAAATGTCCTTGTTTTGCATACCTTTCCCAGCTAGTGGAAAATCAATCTAGATAGGGACAACTTGAAGACCTTGAATAAAATACCCTTGCCTTGTCCTTAATTTTGTTACTGATTTGAGGCCTTATGAATTAGAGAATCAAGGCTTTAAGTTTGCAAATGAAGTTTTTAAATGAAGACACAAATCTGAAACTCTGAGGACAGGTCTAAAAACATGTCTGAAGATGTCCTAAAAATAAGTCCAATCTCTATGACAAGTGCAATCCAATCAATAACCATGTGATTTAACAAAAGTATAAGGACATCTTGTTATTCAAATGTGACAAACAAACCCCTTTTGCCATAAGACATTATTCTAGTTTTCTGAGGACTAAGTCTGAAACACACCTTTCCTTGATGCTTTTATCCTCAAAACACAACGATTTTGTGCAAGAATGATTCCTAAACACTCAGCAATTAAGTCTGGTCTAGTTAGAGAAAATCAAACTTTTTGGGAAAATTTCAGACTTAAGTCTTGTTGATGTGTGTTTTATGACCTACCAACAATTGAACAAAATATTGAGATATCTTATCCTCTCTTGATCAAAATCGTGTGTATGCTAAGATTGTGAAAGATCATACAATTAATTCCAAGGTTCCTTTTTTCAATTCTTGACTATGGATAAGCTCAATGGTTGATATGATATGTTGGTATCACGAGGGGCCTTACGTAATTATACTCAAGTCAACTTCAAACAATATTGGCTATGGGAGCTTTTAGATGATATTGCAATGGAATACTTTTTTAGGTTTTTTTACGAATATGCAAAAAGTAAGAGAGAGTAGGGTTGAGGAATTCTATTCTACTCCTAAGAATTTGAAAGACGAACACTGCTACAATGAAGCCTACCAAACTTTGTTTCGCCAAATTCAACAACTATGCAAAGTTGATGCAATCTTCCTTTTTTGTCAATTCTTGACTATGGATAAGCTCAACGATTGATGTGATATGTTGGTATCACGAGGGGCCTTACGTAATTATACTCAAATCGACTTCAAATGATACTAGCTATGGGAGCTTTTAGATGATATTGCAACGGAAAAAGTTGATGCAATCTTCAAGGGGTGTGCAAAGGATTTTCATATCTCGATGTATACCATCATAATGAACAATATGCATCAAAGATAGAAGTAAAGTTTTCATATAAAGGCTCAGAACCAACCTTACACTGCGCTTAAGAATCACTTAAGAACAAAAGGTATGAGCAAAGCAACTTCACCACAACAAGATTATCAATCGCATTCATCTAAGTACTTGAAAGAAAATTCTAAACTAAATGAGGGAACAAAGAGAACATGCAAGCACTAAGTTACATCAGGAAATCACCAAACTTCAATGACAACTTTATTAGCTCAGTAGCTCATAGCAACAATCTCTAAATTTCGTCCTTTACTAATGAAAAATGAGGCCTTTATATAGGTCCCCAATTACAATGAGTGGCCTAGATTGAAACAAAATTGAAGGCCCAGATTGTGCCACCTCAGCGTTAATTAGCTCAATAGCTCATAGCAACAATCTCTAAATTTCATCCTTTACAAATGAGAAATGAGGCCTTTATATAGGTCCCCAATTACAATGAGTGGCCTGGATTGAAACAAATCGAAGGCCCAGATTGTGTCACCTCAGCCTTGATTAGGGTTAGGGAAAACAAAGAGAATCTACAATTTCTAGACAGATCCACACGAACCAATCAAGAGAAAACCACTTTCTCAGTGGGGTGATAAATGTCCACTATGCTAGCCTATTTAGCAAGAGAGTGGGGCGACATGAATGCCCATTATGCATTAAATGCTCCTTTGCCAAGAATAGCCTATGCTTGACTTTTCTCCTTGAATGCATGAAATTTGGTCAACGTTGTCTCCAACTCATCTACGCTGACACTTGGCACCAATTCCTGCTTGAACTCCAAAACAGTCATTTCTCGTTCACACTTGCTCAAATTGTTCTCCCAATCTGACAATGAGTCCTGGGTCGTGTGCATGACATTCAAGAAAATGGAAAAGTTCTCAAAGTCATCCTTCGTGAACAAATTTAATCGAAAGAATTCCTCCAGTTTACTTTAGGTTGTCAATAGCTATATCATTCTCAGTCAATCTCAACGATAACAAAGTTGCAACTATGTTAGAGATTCCTTGTTGAATATTCCCGACAATCTTCCTCAATTGAGCGGATTCTTCATTGAAATTCCCAAACATCTCCTTTGCCATGATTATTGCATTGTACCAACAGTAAAAGTCATATTCTTCTCCTTCTCTTATCAATCCACCATCAATCGACGTCTGCCTGGGAGTCTCCATTAAATCTTGCAAGTGTGAGATTACTTCATTTTGATAAACATGCTCATCATTCCACGACTCATGTATGCATTGTATCCTAGAGAGGATGGTTAATGCCCTTTCATATATCTGCACCAAGTCTTCAGCAAATTTGTATGCCACTTTGCCTCCTAATGGATGCCCTCTATCCAAGCTTCTGCACTTTGAGAAATATACCTAATTCTCTCAATATACCTTCCACCAACTCAGCTGGAATAACAGTAGGAGGAACAAAGTCATAGCTTTCTTCCCTCACTGGATGGGATAAGTTGTTCAGATATTCACACAAAGCCTTGTTCTTGCTTGCCATTTTTGGTATTTTCCTTCCAGCTTTCTCATCTTCTCCTTCATTGATTGCGCAAAATCCTCAAATTCTTCAATGACCTACTCCCTAGAGGTATGTTCCAAATCCAATTCTATCACATTGTACTCGTCTGCAACAATTTGGTCTTTTGTTTTGTTGACTGTAGGTACTGCAAATTGTAAAGTCCTAGATTCGGATTCACCTCTGATGAACTTTGCAAACTTTTTGGCCTTGCCTTTCTCTTCCAACTTGTTGACTCGGTTCAAGATTTCCTATAACTCCACGTCGGGTCAATTTCTTTCTCATGACTCCTCTACAACCTTTTCCTTAACCAATCCGAAATGGCAGCACATTGATAATGGACTAACAATTGGTCTTGTCGTTGTACCGCTCTTTCGTTAATTTCTTCCTCAGCGATGGGACTTTTTGTTGTTGCATCAAAAAACCTCTACTTCTATAGTAGAAACCTCCATCTCTGTCGTAGGAACTTCTATCTCCATTTCTTGTTCTAATATGGCCCCAAGGCTTTCCTTAGCAACAACCTCTTTTTCTCTATCCTTTCCTTGGGCAGATTCTTGATAAGCATTGATGCTCTCCCTATCCTATACTAGCCTAGTCATCTGATCTTCTTGTTGTATCCTTCTTCTACTTGTTTCAACCTCTCCCCTTGTGAAAGGGTCAATCTCCTGTAAGCTTGGAGTCCGACTGGGCGATGGAGTTGCTACTAATCTTTGCCTCTTTTGTTGGGGTTCTTTACTGTGAGGGTCAAGCCTACTTCTCGGTTGCACCTCTTGAGCAACACTCTTCCTTTTTCCTTGTTCGGCACTCTCCAGTGGAATTTCTCTTTCTTTGATTATCACTCCTGATGACTGCCTTGGTTTATCATCTTACACTGGTTGATGTCCCATCAATTTATAAGTTAGGCTATCCTTAGACACCCTCAGATCGCTAATTTGAAGCTCAACCCACCATTTTGTGAATTTCACAACTGATGTAGAGGACCAATCATATGGCTAGATAGTCTTTTCCCTTTCAATCTCATATCCGGACTGGATCACGTTCATATCTTCCTCCACTTGATCAGGTACTTGGATGATTTTGCATGCTCTGATCATGTTGAGTGGAAATCTGAGAAACATTCTCCTTTTTATCTCGTACTCATCAACAACATTGGCCCAGAAGTCTTCGAGGTGCACCTTGTGTTGATATTTCACACCAGCCACCACTCGGATCCTATTGTAGGGATCATAATTGTTGATTGTGCTTCCACAGACTTAAATGGCACCTCCCACTCTAATCGTTCTTGCAGCTACTTTAAGCTAGGTACTTCGAAGTGCCCATTCTGTCCCAATCTATGCCAGTGGAGTCCTGTAATGAGTATGAACCCTTTTGATATCTTTCAAGCATCTTTTGCGTTCATGTCACCTCCATTTTCTAATTCTTTTGACTTCGCACAGATCCACAAATCCATTATGTTTATATACCATAATCATTTCATTTGTCGTGAGACCAGATTTATTTGAAGCATTATGTCGAATAGTTGGCATGCTTGTTACAGCTTGTGTGTGGATTCTCCATGTTAATCCTAACCGGTGACTAAGAGGGGGGGTGAATCAGTCAATTCAACTTATTTAAATTCGTATCTTGTTAAACTAAATACAGCTACTGTGTGATACTGAAAATATAATGCATGCTTAAGTAACTTGAACAGAAATCACATACACAAGCTAACACAGAATATATACATGGAAACCCTCGGTTAGAGGGAGGAAACCACAGTGGGATAGAACACACAATCTTCACTACTACAGTAATAAAGTTTCCATGTTAAAGGCTTACAAAAGCACTTGTTAGAATGCTACCTTGTCAAGGGATTTGATATATATCGGTTAAGATCTTGACCCTGTTAGGAGTCGCCTCGCCAGAGGACTTGAAAACATCAATCAAGATGTCACCCGGTGAAGGGATTTATACAATGGAACTTGTTAGGGTTCACCTTGATAAAGGGATTTTTATGAGCTTTACCCAATAAGAAAAATGATCTTTAGACACTTAATCTGTTGATCAGATCGTACCTGTTCTTTTCCTCGTTCTGCTTGGCTGTTCAATCTCTATATTTCACTCTTGGTGACTGTATCCCTTCTCAAAAGACTCGGCTCTTCTGCTCTTCTTTATCTCTCAGCACTTGATTTCTACAACAACCACATTGCTAATGCATGATGACCCATATATATAATGATCTTAACATTACCGCATGGAACTGTGGCGCCAAGCTGTAACTCTTTCAAAATGTCGTTGTTCTGGAAGGCATTCCAAAAATCTCTCGTGAAGAACTCTAGTTCAAGCCAAAACGGTCCCATACAGAACTCTAGTTCATCCCAAAAAGCTCGCATACAAAACTCTAGTTCATCCCAAAAAGCTCGCGTACAAAACTCCAGTTCATCCCAAAATGCTCTGCAAAAACCGGATCGGATTATAAAAGCACAGACCGGTAGACCTTATACTTTGAGCGGGAACAGGTGTGCTACCGGTTAAGTTATCTGCCTCCTGTGGTTTCCTACTAGACCAGTTGGACAAGACCGGTATTATTGTGACTAGTGTAGGTACACTGGTTACTTAGCAAGTTTGATGGTTGTCGACTAGGACAACTATTGGTTCATCATTGTTGCTCTAACTTAAAGACCGATGTGTTTGATGTTTGCCAATGATGACAACTAAGCATAAATGTCAACACTCCATATTCAATATTGATCGTGCCATATGCAACTAAGACACCCGTCAACTCCTTCATTCATACCCTGCTCCAAAACTCCTATCTTGTATATGCAGCAAGTTGCATTTGCTCAGAAAGCTTATGGAGTGTTTTTGACAAATCAAATTTGTGCATATCAGCAGTCAATGTGTTCATGAGATGACATTTATTTAGACAATTTGTCAAACAATTCATTGCCTTTTCTATGCATCACATTATCTATGCATATTTAATAAACATTTTGTCAAATAGTAGGGTGTCATCTCTACTTCCACATTCAACATGCTTATCCATGCAGGTACACTCCCCGAGGTGACATTCAATTGAAGTACTCGGTCAAGCATCATGTGCCACACCGATGCTTCCACGTTCTGCATATGTATGTCTATGAGAGTTGTTCTAACTGTGTTTTCCCACTAATGAATGTGGTCCATAATGCTTTGGTGGATACTCATACCCAAATGTCATCTACCACGATATGCACGAACCACAAAGATTTCACTTTATTCCTTGAGACAATTTTATTTGAAGCATTCTATCAAACAATTCACATGCTTTGTTTGTGCATTTCTTTATTTAATCTGTAGACTAGTTGGTCATGGTGCCATACAACTTCTAACCGAGAGCCTCTTCCTTGTGTTTTGAAGAATATCTATACATATTCTAAAGTTCCTACTATAACATGAGCAGTTGCTTACTCATGCTCGACCATATTTAAATACTTTCCACCAATTGCATTTTGGATGCATTCTAAGACTATATTTTGTGCTGCGGAAATTTTCAATGAATGAGCCCAAGTTTACAAAGCTGATTTTGTGCCTTACTCCTACTCTTTCACTTTTGAAGACTTCCTTTGTGAATTCCATTAAGGATCCTTTCAACCGATCCATTTTGTAATCAGCATGTTAATGTTTGTAGCTTCGATCAGATAAAAATATAGTAGACATTAATATTATGAGAATAGATCAATTATGATATATCAATATATATATAATAATAATAGATATTATTATTATTATATATACATTAATATATACACATACATTCATATTCATCATTAAAGAGAATTGTAATTATTCTCTTCTCATATTATTAATAGATCTAAGATCGAATGACATCAAATAAAAATTCATTATATAAATCTAATGATCGAAATGTTTCTAGAGATCGATTCAAAAGGAAACCGATATTGATTATCACATCACCTATTAGAATCGGTATATCATCCTTATCGACTTGGCATTAATATAACACCAATTTGTATCAGTTTGTTTTAAACACAGTTTATATACCGATTTGTATCGGTTTTCTTAAACAATGTTTATACGCCGATTTGTATCGGTTTCTGTAATCACTGTACTTACACCGATTAGTATCAGTTATCACTATCAGGTGTGTTTGGTTAAGAGATATTGTGGGGAGACATGCCAATAGAGAGACATGTCTCCACACGTGGAGACATGTCTATCTATCAGCATGGCTCCCCACATATATCTATACCATTCTCATGAATCGAATGAAGACAAGTATATACATCAAATAAATACAAGTCTCATCCATTTGATCTGCAGTTCAAGGATTATAAGTTGAGTACCATCATTATACAAAAATATAAGAAGATCAACTTTATATAGTGTTGCAAATCTGCAAGAAGAAAATTCATTATTAGACATATAGATAAAAGTAAGAAAAAAAACTGCATTTATTTTTCAATCTAATCTAAACTTTAACATCCTTCAAGCTCTATTCCTGCTAATCTGCATTTTCTTCACAATTGCCACAAGGTAGTTACTCTTTAAAGAAGGTTAATGATTCTTTCGAAAACGTGTAAAAGATAGGGATTGCTTATTAACCAAGAAGAGGTTGATTAACCTCTTTTCGCATATTTTGTAAGATTTAATTAACCTTTATTTTCTTTTCCTTTTATTATTTTTGAAAGAGGTTAATGAACTTCTCCATCTTGTGTGTTTTAAAAAGGTTAATTAGCCTTTTTTGTTTTGCAGGTTAATGAATCTCAGAAAAACGCGCGAAAAGTGGAGCGCGATTAACCGGCCATAACTTTTGACTGCGACGAGCTTTTTCAAAAATTCAAATTGCAGGCTGGAGCCAGAGAACATCCCGACTCAACTAATCCATAGAACCCACATGATTTCAATAAATGATTTGTTATTTTCTTGGTCGAACCTCAGGCACTTTTATTTGCAACAGGAAAGAATGACTCAATTTTTTTGAAAAGTTAGGTACATGAAGGTCGACAAAAATTTAAGACAACTAAGGGGGAAGGGCGCTGAGCCTTCAAGAGACATTGCAAGGATACTAAAAATTTAAACTTTTGGATATACAGATATAGGGGCTGATGGAAAATTGTCATTGATGTCAAAAGATTAATGGCATATACAACACAGCATGAATAGTATACACAGCACAAAAATATATGAAGATATATATTAAACAGCAAATCAAGACCATATGTTTGAGAAGTTTACTGAGTCAGCGATGAAGATAGATATCCATATGCCACAGCACATATAATACAAACAGCATGAAAGCAGCATCTAAGAAATACTATACAGAGAGATATAAAGAATAGAGTTGTTATGCCACAGCACATATAAAGAACAGATTATACTTACAGAGAACGGTTGTGAAGAGTCATAACCACAATGCTTGAATATGAAAGGTGCCGAACATATTAAGGTGCTCAGTGTTCGAGTTTGGGAAAGGAAGACTTTGAAACAGCGAAAGGATGGCAGAAAGGTGGTGAGTAAGAAAGTCAGCCATTTAGTGGAAAGAAGGGTGGAGACATGTCACTACAACCCGTAAAGGACCCGCAAACATACAAATATTCATCGACCATGAAAAAGTTGATTCCACAATGGGATATGGAGATAACTGGGCACAAAGTGTATGACCCAGACATACACGTATATTAATACATACCGTTGAGCATATGTGATACCGTTGACAGCATACACATATACAGCGATAGCAAATATATTTATCGTATGACCCAGACATACATACGCATATAATAGAAACAGAGAACGGCAATCTTAAACAGAGTACGTAACAGCAAATTGTTTTCAGAGACATACACAGCATATACAACATATACAGTATACAGTATACATGCGGCTATATATATACAGCATACACAGGAGGAAACATATACACGTAAAAGAGGATACGTATATACATGTAAAGAATGATACGTATGCAGAATGATGAACGACAAATGATGAACGTATACAGAAGGATACGATATATACAGCATATGATATAACATACAGCATATCTGAGATATACGAACAGCATGAAGATATGATACAATATATACAGAATAAAGATATATACTGCATACAATATACGTATAAAGGAAGATACGGGAAGATAAATGTCTACAGCGTATACAACATTTTCAGCATAGCATATACATAACAGTGATGGTAGAAGGTTTCAGAATGGATATAATTAATAACCGATGGCAAATATATAAACAACAATTGTCAAGTAAGGGAAAATTATAATATATATCGAATATTTCAAAGAAAGGAGATGATATTATAAATAGAGATATCGGGCCTTCAAAATCATTTGCTAAGTCACGATAGTTGATGCCACGTCATCTAAACTAAAGCCATAATAGGCAACTTGTTAATTAAGAGAGCCACGTCCTTATCAAAGAGGTATGATTACTTGTATTGAAGAGACGTGAACTATTCTTGTGAAAAGGCATGTCTATTTCGAAGGAGCATACATGGCTTAGAAGACATATATATAAGAGATTTAAAATGAACGTGGAAATATGTTAGTGGAGCTTTAAAAGGCAAGTGATATCGTGGTGAACAGATATATGTATATCAGATTTATTAATCTGATATATGGGTCAGGATTAATGTAAATATAGAAGAGATGTAGACACAAATATAAAAGAGGATTTGATATAAATGAGATGTATATGATATAAAGAAGCGAATAAAAAAGGTGATTAAATTGTCCATAATTCGTTGAAGATAGCAACATTGTCAAGATGGAAAATCAGATTTATGTGAAGTGAGTTGGTGCTCAGAAGTCAGATAGAGGGAGTTGGTGCTTCCAGTGGGTCGGTGCCTGTGAAGTGTGGGAATTGGTGCTTCCAGTGGGTCGGTGCCTGCGAAGTGTGGGAGTTGGAGCTTCCAGTGAGTCGGTGCTCATAAACATAAGGGTTGGAGCCTTTAGTAGGTTGGAGCCTACAAAACATTGTAAAAGAACAAGTTTATATAAAAACAAATTATTTTGTGGTTTTCTCCCATATTGGGTTTCCACGTAAATATTGTGTTCATGTGCATAATTGCTTATTTGAGTATTTGAAGTTATTTTTGATTAAAAGTCTTTAAATTGAAAAATCATTATTATACCAATTCACCCCCACCCCTCTCAGTATAATTGTGTGCTCTTCAGGGGCAACATATCAGAATCATTTTCAATAGATTTGTCTTTGAAATTGTTTATTTCCTTGAAAATCTATATTGTTTCCTTGCATGTTCGAATGTTGTTATTTTGCAATGAAATGAAGCAAAACATGTCAAGATTTGAATACCCAAATCAGATTTGAGACAATATCCTAGTTTGGGATATTTCAAATAGTCACTATAAAATTGAAATTCTGAGCCCCAGATGTTGCAACTAACTTATCTATTCAAAATTTATTAACTGTGACACATAACAGTTAACCCATGAAAAAAAAATGCATTTTTCTTTAGTCTGTAATATTCAGAAATTCCTCATAAAACTGATAGAACCACATAAATATTTAAATATTAATAGATTTATTTTTGCTGACCTATTAAAAGCAGATTTTAGACCAATTAGCAATTCCCCAATGCTCCCATTCCTCCTTCATAGCTATATGACAACCTCCCAAATGGTATGGTTGTCTTTGAAAATGGTATGACAATAAACAAAATAGTATGACAGCTTTATTAAATATTGCAACTCCCTTCTAAAGTTGTGTTGACTAAATACCCCCTCCCCTTTGTGGCTACATTGGAACCATGCAATGATTCCTCGTCAGTGAGGAATATAGTAAGTGTACAACACCTTTTTGAGGGGCTCATGAAAGGTACCGCTGGGTTGTCCCAGAACACAAAAAATATTTGATTATTAAAAATAATAAATACTAGTTCCAAGGTACACACTTCACCTATTTTTTTGGTCTTTTCACCCTCGCACATGCAGCACATCAAATTCGGATACACATTCATTCACACACAATTTGTACCTATAAACTAGGAAACCTTGTCTAGATAAATCAGTGTGCTCCAAACCCTTATTTTACAAACATACAGCCCAAATGTGAACATCTAAATCAACCTCTAAATCTTTCTACACAAACTATGACCCTAAATGAATCGCATAGTATTCGCTAAGAAAGAATTTCACCATTGAAACCAATCTTACCTTGGGGTTTCATCTAAGACGGAATCAATAAACAACCTTCAAGCTCACAAAGAAGATATAGGTTCATAAAATATTCCAAATGAATTTTTTTTCCGATTTCCCTTTAATGAGCATTCATGGAATTTTCTGGAAATTATAATTTTAAAATTCTTTCTAATAATAAAAACCTTTAGCTCCAAATAAGTGACTATTTAGTTTTTTACCTTTTTGGCACTTTAGTCACTTAAAATTCACCTTTATAAAAAATTAATATAAATTGCCACTTGATTCACCTTTTTATAGCTTAAATGCTAATTATCTAATATTTTAATTATTTTTCCACACATCTGCCCAAAGTTGCAGAAAATACAAAAATAGCTTGAAGGTGAATCTTAAATGGGCCAACATACTCAAAAGCTCACCAGAGATCCAACTTAGGCAAAATTGATACTTCCCAAAATAGATATTCCTCCAAGAAGTTTGGAAGCACGCAAAATGACAAAATTTGGACTCATCTTGATCCCCTGAACACAACTCCATTCATTTGAATTCCATTTTGAAAAGAATGGCACTCTCCAAGAAAGCTGGAGCTTCCATAGATGTTGGAAAGGCCACAAAAGGGGAACGTTACACAAGTGCACCAATCTTCACTGTTGAAAGCAATCCCTAGATCTCTACACATTCACCAATCCCAAGAAACTCAACTTGGGCTCTGATAGTAAACAAGGAGTGAAAATCTCCTTGAATAAGATTACAAAACGCTTTATCCAAATAGGACTAAATCAACAACTAATAGGATAAAACTTACGATTAATAAAGTGGAAGATAAAGAATTTTCCTAAAGTCTATCCTAAAGACTAAACTAACCATTACATACTAAATATTACAATAATACTTTTAATAGAGTGAAACCTCTTGAAATTCTTATTGTTATGCCATAATTTCTTCCAAGCACCATACAGTTGGGGGCATAAATATTTGAAGTTATTCAAGTGGCATTATCTCTTTTATTGGTAATCAGGATAACAATGCGAATAGAAGCATCATTCAGAACCAAGTCATCATAAACTATCAAATTCCAAGCAATGCCTCGAGAGGCACCATCAACATTGGCATTATGCAAGCCATGATCTCTAAAGATATTTTTTTATGTTGAGCAATCTATCCACTAGCATTTTATTTCTTGAATAAGAAAAACATCTGGATTATGTTACAAACAAGGTCATCTATACATAGGCATCTATAATCACCCATCCAGCTAGATTCTGCTATCCAAGCAAGCAATGGAGGCATGTCCCTTTCAAGTGTGGAATAGAAAATCAAAGTAGAAGTCAAATGCTATGTATAGTGGCAACTAGTAGTCCAAGGGATTGGCAAGTTCAGAAATAGCATAGATTGAACTCAGAAAAAAATAGCTACGGAAGCCAAAAAGGATAGAGTAAATTTTGTACTTATAAATTTGAGCTACAAATTATAGAGCAAGCTTTATACATAAATAAACATGTCACATTCCAGACTTCATTTTAAGCAGCACCAAACAGCATTATTTGAGAGTGAGTTTTTCTTTCATTCTAAACAGCAAGTTTATTTTAAATTCTGCTGAAACAGTGATATGAAGTTATCGACAACGGGATTCATTCATGACAGTCATATTTGTATGACTTAAAATGCGAAAATTCTGTCAGCATTCACATCAGCTCCATATCCATTATAATAAGCACTCATTTTTTCTTGTATTTTAAAATGGAATTTTATCAATCCTCGCAAATTTCTAAAGAATTGTCAAGGACAGTGGCTGTATCAGCATAAAATCCTACTGGTAGCAATATAGTATTTCACTCAAATTTCATCTATCAAAGAAGACATATCAGCAAATCCTTATCATATCCTTTTCTCAAGAGTTTAATAGCAGCAGCAATCTCTATCATCTCAGCAGATTTTGTGATCAATTATCTTCATTAAAAGTTTTGATTGCAAATGATTGTCATAAGCCCCTTTAAACTTCGAACTCTTTTGTCTTCAGACAGTGAAAAAAGACTCAAAGTATAGATTTTCATTGTTCAATAACAAAAAGGCGGCACCTAGGGTTAAAGAGATTTCAACATATAACAGTTTTCAGATTCAAGCACCCAAGTGTATCGTCAGGGTTTCAAGGTGTCTTCCAAGGAAATCCCATGGTCAGTAAGAAATTTCATTGGAATTGACTCCAAAGATGCCTATCCAAAGTTGTGTATTTTTAACCCATTCTATTTTTTAAGATGAGCTTATTCTGAAAAGGCTGTTTTTGGCAGCTATTTCTAGATCAACTATTTCTGAATGGCCTTCTAAAAGGTCTATTCATAGTGTGTACTAATCCTTAACAGGAGTCTAACTGAAGATTTATTGAATTAGGATTTTGAGTTAGTGGATTATATTTTGTAATAATGCAATGCAGGCAATATATTCTTATCATATAAGTAGTAGTTGGCATTTTATTTATTTCTCGTGCAATGTCATGTAAAATCTTATAAATAAGTACTCTTCACACTTAAGTTAGGATTGACTAATATTGTTGATCCATAATTCATTATTATTCAATAGAATTTAGTAATGTCTATCTTGCTTCTAAATTGTTATTAAAAGAGCCTTGTGACAATCATTTGCAATCAACCTTTTTGCCTTAAGTAGAAGTGCATATCAGCCTTTTGTCTTAAGTGAATCCAAAAAGACACACCTTTAGTTTTATTTTCTGTGTGAAGTACCACCATATAAATTATAGATAGCAATTACATCTTGTTTCAAATATGAAATATCCTAGCAGGTTGTTCTTTTGAGGAATAGAATATTTTCATGGATTAATCTTAAACAAAATCAATTCACAAGAGTTATAGAAAGTTCAGACTACATGCAAGCTTTATTGAGATTTCCCTATTTTGCAAAGAACTCAATTACATGAAAATATTCTAGCAGTTGGAAAGACTCGATTAAAATTACCATCTAAATTCTGATCACAGCAATTGGGATTCCAATGAATATAAACATATAAATCTCTACATACTAGTCTGCACCTTCATAAACTTCTAATCAATTGAAACTTCACGGATTGACTAGAAATGCCAAGCTCGGTGAATACAAAGGTGAATTCATGCTGACAGATTTTACCAGACAAGCTGTGATTTTCATTAACTACCAGATAGGCTGTGATTTCATTAGCAAATCGATTGCTAGATGGGCACTATAATATTCTGAAGCCGAACTGTTATTGCTCAAATGAAACTGATCTCCGTCTCAAATACCAGCTGCGGCCTCCATTGTAATATGCGGCTGAGATGAAGAGCACTAGAAATGCTTGGGGTTGTGTCAAGGCATACGAATTTCCAGGGGCTTCATCCTGAAAAGCTAGAAGTCGACTTGCAGAGAGAAAACATTAACATAAAACAATCGAGAATGCCCAAAGATTGCCATTGAACTTCTTATAAAGCCTCTTCAAAAAGCTATTGACTGCCTTTTGAATTGTTTGAAGATGCGACTTAGGCATTTAATAATAATATTTACCTCTCATTGATTTAAATGTCCACCATATGAACTTCGCCTAGGAAGGATGAAGTCTTCGCTTAAATTGGCCCCTTTTTAATGATATAAAGGGAATAATTAAGTGCCAAGAATTATGACTTTAGCTTTGTGCTCCTTTATTTAATTATTCACATTATTCCCTTATTATTTATTTTATTTTCTAACCTCTGGGAATAGGAGAAGCTAGAAAATTCACACGGATTAACTGTCAAGAGGAATGGGACATTACAGAATAGATTAGTTTTTGTTACGAGAAATTTCTCTTCCTAATTTGAACACTGGCTCTACCATACATCTATTTAGTTTTGTGTCACACCAAAAAGCGCAAACTAAAACACTAAAAGTTACAGTTAACTCTAAATTCATCATGCATTTACATTCCCTGATTGTAACTTGTTCAAATCACTCACATCCATTTTCTTGCCCAAAACAAACACTGTTAGAAAAACAAAAATATATTCTTATCAGAAATCCTTTATGTGAAATAAGTGCAAAGGTATAGAGAAAACAATGTAAGAACTATTTAGACAGAATAAACTTACCTGCCGTACAAAAACAGAATTGTCGACATGAAACAGCACAGTAACACTGTAGATAGTGCAAGTTGCCATGAAAGTATCACCAAATATATCAATGCGCCTATTCCCTAGAATGAGCATCATGAAAATTATACTATAACATATGGATACAAGAATCTTGTATGTCAGTCAGACAAATTACTGCTGGCATAGATAAGTCTCACCTGAAGTCCATTACGGAACATTATATTAATATCAGTGCCAATAATATGAGAAACCTGCTCACAGTCTGTACCTAACCTACTTGTCAATACACCAACAGCTTCCGTGTCGAAAAATGCAATATCCTATATATGAGAGGAAAAAGAATTGCAAAGCTCTTAATCACATATATTCTCAACCAGTTTAGCAAAAGGAAGTAAATAATCCAACACAAACTAAATTCTAAAAGATTCATGGTGCTTGCAAGAGATATTCAGACCTATAACATATAAATCAGAAATATCCAGAACTTATATACACAAAATTTAACCTGAAGTTTGAGAAAATGAGGGGTGCCAATTGGCAGATTACTAGATTGCTTTTTAAGGACACATTAAACCCAGACAAACCTGACAAAGAAGCACTAAAAACAACTTCTCCCTCATACGCTGCACCTGAAAGATCAAAAAACAATCTTTTATCAAAAGCCTTTTACCTGATACATAGCATTTTCCCCCAACTCACACTTAAACCGTTCAACTCTAAATCTAGAAAGGAGGATTTCGGACAGATACAGAACATTTGGCCATATAGTTAAAACACAATAACTAGCAGTTTTCTACAATTGAATTAAAAAAATGAAGCATTTTTCTCACCAGAAATTGATTGGCAATGCCAAAACAAGCACCACGTATTCCACTGGTGCATATATGAAAAGGAATAGATTAGTGGTTTGCCTCATTTCCATGAAATAATAAATGGCAGCAAATAGAAAATTAAATGTCACTATAGCCTCATTAAATGTAGAGAAATTATTGCATGAGTCTCCATGAAACTTGAGGACAACCTGAACAATCCAAATGTGCAGCACATCAAGGCCAATAGCTGTGCATTCCTATAAAAATTAACTTTTGAACCACTTTGTGCAGAAAATATAGTTGCTGCAACAAAATGAGGTATTGAAATTTCTGAAATCTGGACATAAACCAAATAAGGTCAGATAATAATTAAAAATCAAAGCAAAAACAGATAAACCTTTCTAGTCCTTCTAAATCCGCCAATCTATAGATAGATGAATGTCAACAAGATGAGCAATAATATCGGCACAGTCAGTTATATGTGTCATCTAATTGGTCTAATTAAATAATTAAGCTACTTAGACACAAGTTTTATGGTTATTGTAAAGAAGGGATGTTCAATCAGAACTCTACCTACATTAAGCACATAGATCAAGAACTAACCATGCTTAAAGCATGCCCCTGTTATTTGCAGTATCATGATAAAAGTTTTGTTGACACATCAAAAAGCTTCTGTAAGGCACTAACCCACAGTTTACACTTTGACCATCAAGTAACAACAATTGATTGAGACATGAGATTCCATGATAGAGGTCCTTTTTGGCTTTTACTAAACAATGGATCTCTAACAGAGATATTACAGATCATATTTTCAGTCATATAATGCAAATGGGCATGTAGATCACTCCAAATCTCTATCAATGGGTGCAAGACAATCTGGGATTCAAGTCTTTAGTCAATAAAAAGTTTTTAAAATGATAAAATTTGTCAAGAGAGTTGTTCTGAATTGTATAAGTAGGTGTGAAACTATGATCTTGTATAAGTAAGTGTGAAACTACTAAGTACCAAGCATCACCATCCCTACAAAGTCAACTTTTAAAAGATAGAAATGAAAAAATGTTTAAATTTAAAATTGCCAATCACTAAATTATTATCAATGAAGCATCAATATGCATCCACATGCCAATAGCTTGCTAGAATATGTGCAGGATGAAGTACTTTACCAATTACAGGTCTTTAATAAGAAAAATAAACATGTTTCCACATAAAATGGCTTTATAAATTCACTGCAGAATGTTACATTACTCTTTGAGCTTGACCTGATAATCAAATATTATCATGTTAAACATGTTTCCACAAAAAATGGCTTTATAAATTCACTGCAGAATGCTACATTACTCTTTGACCTTGATCTGATAATCAGATATTATTATGTTTTGATCTCGTCTCAGATGATTGTCATGTCCCCATTTTGGCTGACATCGTTTGGCATGACGGATTAGCCTATCATCGACTCTCGTAGGCAAATGGTTTGGAGAGAGGGTCATTATGTTGATCATTTGATTGCATATTGCTGACAGAGCCTACATTCGGTAAAGCCTACATCCAGTTTGGGCCTACATGCAGTTGTAGTGGAGCCTACATCCAGAGTGAGCCTACATCCAGTTTGAGCCTACATCCAGTTGTAGTAGAGCCTACGTTCAGTATTGAGCCTACGTTCAGTCGTAGTTGGGCCTACATTCAGTTATGAGACATTTGGGCCTACATTGTTACAATTTTGAGTTGAGAAATGTACTTTATTATTATAATGTTATTTTATTATAAAGTACATTATAATTGGATGTTTCTAGAAGTTCTAGCAACTTCTCAAGAAAAATAATAAATAGAGGGCTTGGGGCTTCATTTCTACATGCTTGGATTTGGATTTTCTTCTACTTTTTCATTGTGAAGCAATTTGTAGCTTTGTCGTCTGCAAATACTATTCGATCTTTGGGAACGATAACTCCCCTAGATTCGCATAACTGAGGTAGTGAAATATCTACTGAAGGGTTGCATTATTGGAGTTGGTACTCAGCCATCTCATTGGTACTTCATTGAGAATTTGATGTAAGGGTTTGTTTGTGATTGAAACAGCATTTCAAGAAGCATTTTTAGTAGGGCTGAAATTATAGGAGGCAATTTTTAGGAGGTCCGAAATTATAGGCGGCCGTTTTTAGCAGGTCCGAAAAAGCAGTCCGAAAAAGCAGACTTGAAAAATTGATATTGAGGGTTTGTAACTGGTTGAATAAGGGTTTGATGTTGATTGCATAGGAGTCTTGAATTTCATCTACTCATTGGAGAATCATTTTGACAAGGGTTTGGAAGCAATACAGTGCATTTTTGTGGAGTTTTTATCAGGGCCTGTTATACAGCTGAGTCACACATTTTCATTCATAACTCCCTATACCCTTGGAGTTTGATTTTACGAATTTGGGAGGTTATCATATAACCCCAGGCGATTCTGTTCCTGGTATTTTCAGCTGCCAACATCATTGCAAAAAATTGTTATCAGTGCCGTACATGTCCGTACTGTACAGCCAAGTACAGCAGCAGGGGTGCGGCCCAGTTTTGGTGCTCCAGTTCAGTCCCAGTCATCATTGACAGTCAGCGCTTTTGGGGTGCAGTTCGACCTCATTTCCTTCAGCATTTTGGCTTACACATTGCATCAATTTCCAGGTTCTTTATATTGTATTTGGTCATAAGAAAAAATAGCAAATGTTAATGGATATGTACTGATTTGAAGGACAGTCTAGTTGTAATTCAGTCACTGTTGTAATCAGTCCTTGAATGATACATATCTTAGTTAGTTGTGTAGGTCCTTGCGTTGGTATAAGGGTTGCATTCATAGACACTGCTGTAACAGTTAATGCATATTCAGAAAATCAGTCAATGCTATCTCTTTGCATATTGTATTCAGACTTTGCTATTGATTTGGAATAGGAAAAGTGCATCAATAGGACTTGTTTATGTAATATGGATCATGTGTTGTAAACAAACCATAAACAGTGCTCATATGTGATAGATGCAACAGTCATATATATTCTGGAAAGTGCAATCAGAATTAGAGAAGTTTGATATATTTGTAGTAAGTCTTACATTGCTTTGAGTTTCATTGTTATCTCAATTGCTTTGATGCCCAAAAACAACAATCACATTGAAACACATCATTCCAAACCAAACAGTTTAGTGCATGCCAAGTGTTTGACAAATTGACTCGGTTCAGATTTGGGGGTTTTTAGTGATCCTATTGGTAAGGGTCATTACAATGATCCCAGATGGAAAGTCCAATATGCACCTTAAGAAATAGATACTTCCATAAGAATAATGGGGAAATAGGTTCGGTCATTCCTGGACAGACTCTAACAGATCTCTTGGCAAGAACTACAAAGAATACGTGCAGCATCTGAAGAAGCTACAAAGAAACAAATAATGTCTTTTTTGTATAATTTGTTGAGGGACTCTCCTTCAATGAGAGAAACAAGTATTAACATGGTCATACTTGAAAAAATGTGGCTGATTGTAGCATACTTGTAATATGATAAAAAGATTCAACAAAATATGGTTGGATAACATCTGCACATATAAAATAAAACAAAGGAATGAACTCTAAAATGCTTCTCCAAAAGAGTAGACTTGTAATTTTATGATAATAGATTAATGGTTACAAGATTGGGAAATTTCTTATTAAAAGGTTAAAATACAGATAACATAAAACCCAAATGTCCTTGTTATTATGGCTATAATAGTAAAGTGACTCACAATAGGACCCTAAGAAGGTATATCCCAAAAAAGTATCACCTTAACATGTGGCCTAACCCACTTGACATAAAATCCAAACGTCCATGTTATTATGGCTATAATAGTAAAGTGACTCTCAATAGGACCCTAAGAAGGTATATCCCAAAAAAGTATCACCTTAACATGTGGCCTAACCCACTTAGGACATCAACATTATAACTTTAGATTACAAAATATAAGCTTATGAAAAGAGGCACATTCTAACATGGTATTAAGTAATGGTATTCTAAGATTACTCCAAATTTAAGCGTTTTGAGAGCATTGGACATATTAATAACAAAATTGATACCCCTACAAAGCTTTGACTACAGTCAAGATTGTAGTCAATAACCATGTCATTCTTGTCATATTATCAATGTCTATTGTATTATGTTCTTGTCCAGCAGCCAATTCATCAAGCATTGGTTAGTCTTTGTCCGCTAACAATATATGTAGTGTAATGTCCCACACTGGTTTCTAAAAGACCTTCGCAATATACTCCTAAAGAATTCTCATCAAAAACTTACATACATAATAATGATTTGTTCCATTTATTGACAATTAGAAAACAGTGAATCCACAAGCAGCTTCTAATAAGTCTGAGAATGTAATATATAACTGCAGAGATTATTAAAGGAACGATTAACTCTCTTATATGTACAAGCCATCTCACCAACTCAACTATATCCACGGATCCTTATGACCTTTGCCAACAATGACCAGGGGATGTTGCTGTGATGTTATCACTGCAGATGCCCATCTCTATCAGACTCTTTCTAGGATGAACAAATATATCAGATATCAGCTCTCAGCTACTATATGTAGCGATAGGCAAAGCTAGAACCGCTTTAGCAAATATATGAGGGCACAGAAATTCCACTCCAATACTTGATGATGCCCAATAGTTGAGCAGGTCTCTGGCCAAATGTCCACTTCTTTCCTTCCCAAGCCAAGCGCAACTAATACTCTTTACAATATGGAATTGATATTCATTTTTATGCTTGACTAAGCATAATCTGTTCTGATCAACCCGAAAAGGCTGAGTCTTCAATTTTGCGCTGCTTATCCCCAGAGACGCCATGCAATCTCTAATTCCTCATATTGTTGAGTGTTACTGTATGTTGGGCCTTCTTATGTGGAACACAATATTGTGCCAACATTCATGACATTAACCGCAAACCAATATAATACCTTTGTCAGAAGAGATAACTTTCACGGCAGCAATAATAAGTTTGACTCAAATAGAATATTAATATATTGTTATGAAGCCGCAACCATAAGGTTTGAGACCCACAACTTCAATGATCAGCATGAACGAATCGTAGTCCTTCGATCCTTAAGACAGACCTAATAGTATCTACCTTCAAATTACTATATGAATCGCTCCAACAACATATCATATAATTATTGATCTATAGATGTACTATACGGCAACACCATATGCCAAGCGTCTCAAATGGATAGTGTTTCAGGTATAATAATTCTTCACCAATCTGAAAATAGCTCAGAACTACAATTTTGTTTACGATGGAGACTTCACAAAATTGAGTTGCTTGTGCAAAATAGGGTGGACAGTAGATCACCAAAACTGTAAGTATGAATTGCATCCAATATGGAGGATTGGGTAGGAAGATATAAAGTGCAATGATGATCAACTAATCATTGGCACTGCCTATTAATACCACCTCCCCACGATGCTTCCCGCCTGTATTTGAAAAGGAGTCGGCCCTTGACATGAGCAGGGAGAGAAATTGAATGGATGCGATAGTGATTGGGGCCAATTAAGGACATTCTAGGGTACAGGTAAGGAGGATCCAATTAAGGACAGTCCTCACAAGCAGCCAAACACCACAATGCGGAATAACACAACAAGACAATTGTTTTCAACTGAATTTTCATTAACATGCCCGGTTGTAAGGCCTTCTGGGTTAGGGCCAATTACAATCAAGAATCAGTTCTACAAGAACAAAGATCCAATCCAACTCTAGCTAGTCCAGCTCTGAAACAAATCAGCAACTGATGGAAACCCTAAGGCAGATCTGAACTTGAGCTCGCAAGCCTCCAAGCAATCTCCTTGTTTCCAAGCATGCAACCACTAGCTCTGCTATTACAACTATCAGATAACAATCTGATCTTCAAGATCTCACAGGATCCAAAATGCTATCCTTCTATCTCCCCAAATCTCCTGCCTAAACAACTACCCAAACACTCCTTAAATACTAATCTTCAACCACAAGTCCGCTGGATGACACAATTAACTCCTAAGCCAAGTCAGCTCCTATTACAAACAAATATTAAATGCAACCACAGTCGGCTCTCAAATAGCCTTACAAACATTTAATTCTCCATGTCGGCCTCCAGATCTACATAGGAGAATACAACAAAAGATACCAACAATAAATGCACCAAGTCAGCCAGCCAAACTCTCAAGAACTCCAATCGGTAAACCAGAACTACCGAGTGCCAGAGAAACAACCGAGCATGCCAAGCAACACCGAGCAACACAAGCATCACCGAGCACAAGTTCCACCGAGCGCAAGAAGTTTCACCAAGCTCCTTTAGCGACCGAGCTTCTTTTAATAACCAAGACCGTCAGTTAAAGCTGCAACCAAGTACCACAGAACCAAAACAACACACCTCCATGCAAATTCACCGAGTACCCTAGAATGCCCTTGCATCAGACATCCCAAGTTCAAAAACATGTTCTCATAGGCTGGAAGAACATCTTCCGAGATTCAACACATAAACCCCAAACTGGTTCTTTACATACAAGTCCTCCAACTCTTCAACTTGCATACTTCTCCACTTCAGCTTCCTCTGTCTCTTCAAGTCTTTCCTTGATAACACACAGGCTCGTTCTCCATACTGATCATCCATCCT
Organism: Chamaecyparis obtusa; assembly: GCA_027943335.1. Classification (NCBI taxonomy): domain Eukaryota; kingdom Viridiplantae; phylum Streptophyta; class Pinopsida; order Cupressales; family Cupressaceae; genus Chamaecyparis; species Chamaecyparis obtusa. The sequence continues at coordinate 2,018,918 of BSBK01001523.1, read as the reverse complement.
CTCAGGATCCGACAATTCAACTCGGCTACCAATACTCAAACTTCTCTTACCAAGTGTTGTATCTAGCAAAGGCATCAGGGAAAACTTCCTATCATCCTTTTCAACAATAAACACATTCTTGACACAATCATACATAGCTCTACAATCATATTGCCAAGGTCTACCGAGCAATATATGACAACTATTCATCTCCACAATATCACACAATACTAGATCCTTATATTGGCCAATCTGAAAATCGACAAAGCACTGCTCCCTCACTTCTAGAACATGATCATTTTGCAACCAGCCAATCCTATAAGGATGAGGATGTTTCATTCTATTCAAACCAAGTTTCGGAACCATGTCCTCAGCAACAAGGTTATCAGTACTACCACTATCCACAATTACATCACAAAGTTTACCTCCAGACTTGCCCGAGTCTTGAACAAATTACTCCTTTGACAAGGTTCCTCCTTTGCACCGAGCAATGTTCTCCAAACCAGCAAGTTCTCAGATTCAGGTTCATTTTGAATGTTCTCATTTACCACAGTAGTCCGTCGGTCACCAAGCTTCTTCTGTGTACACTCAAAAGAACGGTGCCCTTCTTCACCACAATTATAACAAGTACCCTTAAAGATAACCCTACCTGTCTTCTTCTTCAATTCCACAGGTTTCGGTTCATCTTCAGCAATCGGTTTATCCTTCACCAAGTGATCAATCTTTTCCTTCCCTCGGGGATTACTATGTTGTCTCCTTTTCAACTTATCTTCTACCTTCAGAGCATACTGATAAGCATCTTCAACCGAATCAATCTTCAGCATACCAAGCTCATCCTGAATATTAAATCTCAAACCATTCACATACCGAGCTACTTTTTCTTTACCATGTTCTCTATGTCCAGACTAAATAGTCAACTTATAGAACTCCTCGGTATAGTCTTCCACAGTCAGATCTTTTTGCTTTAGATTCTGCAACTTCTTAAACAAGTCAAGCTCATAGTTGGCAAGTATGAACTTAGCTTTTAATTTAGTCACCATCAACCGCGACCAATTGATCTTCATTTCACCTTCATCTTCTCTATCTCTTTGTAATTCTTTCCACCAAAGAGTAGCATGTCCTTTCAACTTAGTCTGTGCCAATCTTACTCGAAGAGGATCTTCAATTTCTTCTAGCTCAAAGAAGTCTTCTAATTCACCAATCCAATCAATCAAGTCCTTGGGTTTCAAAGTACCAGAGAAAGTAGAAACTTCCTTTCGGTAACTAGTACTTAACCAAGCTCCAGATCTAAGTAACCGATCAGTTGTGTCTTCACCAGATCTATCTCTCTGGTCATCACCACTAGATCCAGCAGCTTCAAAGTCTTCAGCAGCTTCCTCATAACCATCATCAGTACCAAGATTCCTCGGCATACCAACAACAGCTCTCATGACCTCAACGATCATGTCATTCTTCATCAATTCCATCTCAAATCTGAAATCAACTTTAACTTTCTCTGTAATCTTCGATTCCACAGCATCACAGAGATCTGCAATCGCTCTAGGGTCCAATCTTCTCGGAGGCATCCTTCAAGATTTTTGAAAACCCAAAGCAATAAGTCACCAACAAGGTCTTGGTGTAAACAGCCTCAACCAAAGATCGGTTTACACACTCAAGGTCTTCAAGCTCTGATACCACCTGACGCAGGACAGCTAAGGAGGATCCAATTCAGGATAGTCCTCACAAGCAACCAAACACCACAATGCGGAATAACACAACAAGACAATTGTTTTCAACTGAATTTTCATTAACATGCCCGGTTGTATGGCTTTCTCGGTTAGGGCCAATTACAATCAAGAATCAATTCTACAAGATCAACAAAGATCCAATCCAACTCTAGCTAGTTCAGCTGTGAAACAAATCAACAACTAATGGAAACCCTAAGGCAAATCTGAACTTGAGCTCGCAAGCCTCCAAGCAATCTCCTTGTTTCCAAGCATGCAACCACTGGCTCTGCTATTACAACTATCAAATAACAATCTGATCTTCAAGATCTCACAGGATCCAAAATGCTATCCTTCTATCTCCCCAAATCTCCTGCCTAAACAACTACCCAAACACTCCTTAAATACTAATCTTCAACCACAAGTCGGCTGGATGACACAATTAACTCCTAAGCCAAGTCGGCTCCTATTACAAACAAATATTAAATGCAACCACAGTCGGCTCTCAAATAGCCTTACAAACATTTAATTCTCCATGTCAGCCTCCAGATCTACATAGGAGAATACAACAAAAGATACCAACAATAAATGCACCAAGTCGGCCAACCAAACCCTCAAGAACTCCACTCGGTAAACCAGAACTACCGAGCGCCAGAGAAACAACTGAGCACGCCAAGAAACACCGAGCAACACAGGCATCACCGAGCACAAGTTCCACCAAGTGCAAGAAGTTTCACCAAGTTCCTTTAGCGACCGAGCTTCCTTTAATAATCGAGACCGTCGGTTAAAGCTGCAACCGAGTACCACAGAACCAAAACAACACACCTCCATGCAGATTCACCGAGTACCCTAGAATGCCCCTGCATCAAAATCGCTCCAACAACATATCATATAATTATCGATCTATAGATGTATTATACGGCAACACCATATGCCAAGCGTCTCAAAGGGATAGTGTTTCAGGTATAATAATTCTTCACCAAACTGAAAATAGCTCAGAACTACAATTTTGTTTACGATGGAGACTTCACAAAATTGAGTTGCTTGTGCAGAATAGGGTGGACAATAGACCACCAAAACTGTAAGTATGAATTGCATCCAATATGGAGGATTGGGTAGGAAGATATAAAGTGCGATGATGATCAACTAATCATTGGCACTTCCTATTAATACCACCTCCCCACGATGCTTCCCGCCTGTATTTGAAAAGGAGTCGGCCCTTGATATGAGCAGGGAGAGAAATTGAATGGGTCCGATAGTGATTGGGGCCATAATAAGAATTTGATAATTTCTCGCGCAAAAATTGAGAGCCCACAGGACAGAGATGAACCACCAATAAGAACTCTTACGATTATAGCCAAAAAAAGGAGGGGACGTGACAAATCTCCCCTTCTCAAAATTGCTTACCCACGAGCAATGCACATCTACCTGCTGCTCCAACTATTTTGGGATCCCAAATCAAGCATGGATGTCGATATGAATATCTATTTAAGTGTCTATGTTGTACTATGATCACAAGAGCTACCTCCCTAACTCTCCTAGTTGTAAGCTGAAAGAGTCCTCCAACATTGTGCAAAACTCCATCAAGCTTTCACTGCTCTGCTCTAATATAAACATTGTCATGGCCTTAGTTGTGAAGCAACTCCTCATGATCCCACTCAATAATGATTCAAACATATCAATGCTAAGTTCCAAATCATCATGCTATCATACCAATCAGCTGCTATCAAAAAATGGTAATTTGAAACCTCAAAGCTCATCTGCGACTTGCTCTCCCCAAGAAGATGCCACTCACCCTGAAGAACTTTGATCATGTGTGCCTCATGTCGCACAAAGTGAATAGCTTTGTACTCGAACAATGCATCATAAGGGAGAAGTGTCTCAATGGCCTCTCCAAGGATGTCCACATGCCTAGACAAGGCTGAATCAACAATGCCACCAACAATGCATACTTCCTCATAGGTTGGTCTAAAAGACATTAACTCCATCATAAGAACCTCTAAAAGAGATAACTCTCCATGGAAGACCAAGGAGCCAACCAAACCCAAACCAATTATATCTCCCTCAAATGGATATAAAACTAGTGGCCAATCCACAAGTGTGTGCTCAACGAACCCACGTTCATCCAAGATTTAAGCCTTCAAGGGGCTCACCAAAAGAGGAATCTCATGAGCCTCATGATGCATACAAACATACCCCTCTTCATGCCCACACAAATTTGAATGTTTCTCCCGTAAGTGCTGCCTTGCTTGAGTAGTCAAACACAGCCTTCCTATCTCTTCGTAGCTATACATCACATGTTCGTTGCAACTTGTTTACATTCTCCAAAACCTAATGTACAAAATCAGAATCTTCAATGCATTCTTCACACCAAATTTGAGTGCCTCTATGTAGAGACTCCTCATATGAAGTGGCTACTGCCTTATAATTATACAGAGCTAAACGAATATGGCAGACATACTTATTAATAGTGTCCACAAGAGCTTCAAACATTCCTTCCTTCTTTGTTGAAGGTTCTTCATCAAGTGCTACCCCAAGATATATCTCTAACTCAAGATCACATGCTTCAAGCTTGATTTCAGTCTCCAAGAATGCATCATAAGGGAGAAGTGTCTCAATGGCCTCTCCAAGGATGTCCACATGCCTAGACAATGTTGATTCAACAATGCCACCATCAATGCATACTCCCTCAAAGGTTGGTCCAAAAGACATTAACTCCATCATAAGAGCCTCCAAAAGTTCTAACTCCTCAAACTCTCCATGAAAGACCAAGGAGCCAACCAAACCCAAACCACTTAAGTCTCCCTCAACATGTGTGGATATAACACTAGTGGTTGATCCACCGAGTGTGTGCTCAACCAACTCACCTTCATATAAGATTTGAGCCTTTAGGGGGCTCTCCAAAAGAGGAAACTCATGAGCCTCATGTTGCATATAAACATACCTCTCTCCATGCCCACACAAATCTGAATATTTCTCTCATAAGTGCTACCTTGCTTGAGTAGTCAAACACTTAACCTTCCTATCTCTTTATAACCATCCATCACATGTTCGTTGCAACTTCTTTACATCCTCCAAGGCTTGATGTACAAAATCAGAATCTTCAAGACATTCTTCACACAAAATTTGAGTGTCCATATTCAGAGACTCCTCGATACCTTCATCCTCTAAATCCTCTCCTTTATGAAGATCCCCCATCCCCTCTACTATTTGATTATTGTCTTCAATCCTTGCATTATTTTCCTCTTCCTTAGGTGTGGCTGTAAACGTTGATGTTATCTTACCAGTTACTGAGCGGGGGGCGTGAATCAGAAAATACTAAATCTTACTGTTTAAGACTTGTAAACAGATTCTTGAATGCAAAGTAGAAAGTTAACAATCATTCACAAGCATAAATTGAATCACACAAATCTACACAAATATTTGTATGTGAAAACCCTCGGTTAGAGAGAAAAACCCACAGTGAGACAGAGCTCACAACTTCACTAGTTCTAAATGAAGGTGCCCTGTTAGGAGCTTACAAAGCACTAGTTAAGGTGCTACCTGGTTAAGGGATTTTACAAGAGATATATTAAGATCTAAACCCTGTTAGGAGCTGCCTAGTTACAGGACTTTGCACATCAACATGATGTTACCCTGTTAGGGGATTTTTACAATGAACCGATTAGGTCCACCCTAATATAGGGGTTTGTATATGATGAAATATCTTTCAAAAAACAGTGATCTATAATGACACTGATTGTCTGATTAGATCATACCTGTAGATTCCTTCCCCTGTTTGCCTGGCTATTGATCTTCTTTTCTATCTTCACCTTTGTGCTTGTAGCATTCCTCAGAAGATATCTTTCCTCTGCTCTCTGCGATTTTCACTTCACAACAACAGCAACATACTTTGCGTCCTATTACAAATATTTATACAAGAGTGATCTTCTTGACTCATAGAACCGTCAGGGAATAAACTTGATCATAAAATATGCAACGCAAGAAAGCTGTGCGTTGTGATCTAGAGTTTATCTTGAGATCATTCGTAGAACTTAAAGCTAATTCCTGTTGAAAGGTTAACTTCGCATCAGAGTAATGGATGTCTCGCATAATCAAGCTCTTAACTCAAACTGTAACTCAAACTGGACCGGATTTTTCTATCAGTTAGAGCGGTACCGGTTTGTCGTTGGATGCTAAATAAGACCGATACTGAGTACTTGGTTCAGTCTACCAGTTTATCTAACTGCTTAGTTGACCGGTGCATATACTATGTGCTTTATCTACCGGTGTCATCTAAGTAATACGAGCGACCGGTGATCTTCGACCGGTGTGAATGGGTTTGATGAAATACACTAATAACAACTTATATTGCTAACAATCTTCCCCTTTGTCATTGGTGGCAAAATAGTCAAAAAACAAAACCATTCATACAATAGCTGTTCAAACCTTGGTCAGTGAAATAATACTGCCCTTGCTATCTTGCCTGATTGAATGCTCTGCTCCTGCCTGAAACTTCCCTTAACTGAGTCCTTTGGTTCTCATTAACTTCTCCTTGTTCTTTTTCTTTCAAATAACTTCCCCTTTTTGCCTCCATAAGACAAAGGGTTATGTCTTCCTTCACAATTGAAGCTGTGTGAAGATATCCTTATATATGTTCTTTGCAAAGTGTAGAAACGGTGCCCATTGACCGGTTACATGTTCAATGTTTTGTTGGGCAGCCTTGAGAGATACAATGATGTTTTCCATATCATCGATAGTTTTGTAGTCCGGTTCATTGACCAGAACGTCAATTGAAGTAGCTGTCTGGTGCATGATCTCAAGTGTTGAGGCCAAAAACATCTGGAATCCAACAATGTCTTGAATTCTTTTGTTGTCTTCTTCTGCAGTCTTTTTGAGGACTAGAGTAAGACTAGCCATTTCTCTGCTGAAAGTTGTGGCTGTTTTGGTCTTGATGTCAAATTGGTTGGACAAAGCTCTTATGTCTTCTGAAGTCTTTGTAGCTTTGTCAGTTAAGTCAGTCAAGAAAATCTCAAAATTTGAAGTTCTGCTTAACAAATTCTCTACAACTTGTATCTGTTGTTGAAGAACTTTTAGATTGTTTAGCAAAATAGCTTTAATATTTGCAACTTGCTTGTGAAGAAGCTCCACTCTTTTCTGCGCATGATGATCAATTGCCACTGTTTCTAGATCAGTTAGATCCTCACCGATGGTTTCAATCAGCACTTCCAGCTGGTCGATGACCGGTTCATCTTCATCTATATCAGCATCCGGCACAAAGTTGTATAGGATATCCTTTACTTTGTTCAGAACCATATCCTGTTTTCTTTTAGTGAGCTCTTTAAGCTGTCTTGTTGACATTTTGCCGATGTCAACTATTGTATTGGTTGCTTTGCTCCTTTTTGCTTCAAATTCTCCAGAGGATGTGATCTTTCTTTTAGAGAAGCTGGGTAGAGTTTCTTGATCCTTTTCTCTACTCTGTTCTTGTGCCTTTGGAGCTTGCTCATGTTCTTTTGCATCCTATTTGTCTATCTTGTTTCCCTCTTCTGGTCTAGCTTCTAGTTGTTGAATGTGAATCTCAGGCATAACATCTTCAACTTGATGTGAGGGCTCTTGTGATGGGGCTTGTGTTTGCAGCTGTTCGTCAGTTGTATGAAGATCATCTGTAGGGATCCCTTCACCTCTTTGATCTGATCTATCAGTAGGAAGATTAACAGAAGTCTGTCCCAATTTAACTGGTTCACTAGAAGTGAACTTTTCTGTGAGGACTTCCTGCTCATCAGATATCGGAGTCTGAGTTGCAGTAAACTGAACAGGTGGATCAACAATTGTAGTGGTGTAATCCTGAGGACCTGTTTCTTCAATGGTATTGAAATCATACTGCTCCCAGAAATTCAAGGTCTCTTTAAAGACGTCATTCTCATAACCATTGAGAATCTTAGCGACTCTGTAATTTGTATCTAAATTCATAGATGCATCGCCTAAAAGAAGCATGATACTTTTATCACTCAAGCCAGGTCTAGCTTTCTCTAGTGCTTCTTTATTGATTTGTGAGTTTCTTTCCAGGCTGGTTCTCCATTTTTCTTGAAGCTTGTCGTTCAATTCAAGAAGAAACTTGCCTCTATAATCCCTAGGTGTTTTCATGAAGTCTAGAAGACTTTCAACAAGAGCTTTTTCTATTGCCTGTTTGTCTTCCTCTGCTAACACGCTATACCATTTGGCCGCATTATCTATTTCTCCAAAATTTGTGATTTCAGCTACGATGTCATTGATAGTCATGGTGTGAGCCTTACCTTTTTCTGGAGATACAAGGAGGGTAGGATTTGTCGATTCATCAATTATGTCGACGATGACCGGTTTGTCTACTCCAAGTACTCCTTTTCCTTTTCCGGTATCACTAACCGGTGGAGCTGTTGCCTTTTGGCATGCTTCCTCTGCTTTTTGTTGTGTCTGAAGTAGGTTGCTCCAGATGGCTACTCCTTCAGTGTGGACTTTCTCGGTTTCTCCAATCAGCAAGAGGTGTGTTCTTTTCTTTATCAAGAAGTTATGCTGGTGTAGTTCAGCTTGTTGGCTCGCTTCTTCTAGAGTGAGATGATTTTGCACTTTTAGCAGAGCTTGAACCCTTAGCTCTTTTTCCTTTTCCATTGAAGCTTTCCACCTGCCTTGAAGGATATTCAACAGATCCTTAGGCAGTACCTTTTGAAGCTCAGTAGGGCTTAGATTGAACTTATGCATGCATTCAACGATAGCATCTTCAATTTTTCTTCAGTCTTCATCATTTGCCAAAGTGTATCTTCTACTAACATTACCCATTCCTCTGGTTTCTTTCAGTCCTGTTATGAATTCATCTATCATTGGTTTACCTTTTCTTGGTGGATCCACCTTTGCTTGCTTTCCGGTCCTCTTCTCCTTTCGCTGAGCGGAATTGTATCCTCCGTATCGGTTTCTTCTGCTTCTTGCTCCTGTGTGCTTGGCTCCGATTGAGCTTTTCTCTTTTGTGCCATTGGTGGTGCAGTTTCAGGTTTCTTATTTGGCACGGGCAATCTTTTGACATAGACATTCTTGATTGGCGCCTGCTTTAAATTCTTCTCTATCTCCTCATAGGTTCCAAACCGTTGAGCACCGGGATCCAGATGTGCTTTTTCCAGGGCCTCTACATACATCGTTGCAAACTTTGTTGTGATTTTGTATCCAAACTCAGGTGCGTACTCGGTTCTTGGTTCTACTGCTTGAATGATGCAAAAATCAGTGGACACTAGAAAACATACCTCCTTTTTGTATTTTTCAACAATAGTGGATGGGATTCTTTCTCTAGCATGCATTTTTAGTTGAAATGCATTGAAGTAATTGGTCATTTCCTTGTCAAACTAGTCTCCCAGTTCGTTAGCCGTATCACTGATTTGCATCATGACCGGTCAATCTGGTGCCCACGTTACTTTTCCTTTCCTCGGAAATTAATTAGAATAATAGAAAGACATACCAAGAGTGTTCCAAATTTCAGTGATTTCTACTTGACGATGCCCAGTTTCTTCATGTTTTCAAAGATTTGTCCTCTTAGCATTTTGCATATATCATATTGTGCGTCGTCATGAACAATTCTGTAGGCCGCATGTATGCCTCCACCCGGTATGTTGTTGAGGTTACTTGATTGATATACTTTGTAACCAATTACAGCTGATGCGAACCGAACAACTGGATCCTCAATGTCAGTTACGGTCATTAATCGCTTGTCGGATTTTGATTTTGTCAGGTTAGCCACCACTGCATTAGATATGGTTCTCAGAGTAAGCGCTTCTCCCTGATTGCAGAACCCAGTTACCCTGTAAAGATCTTCTTTCGTGATTGAAGTGCATATTCCTCTCATAAGCCAAAATCCCGGATCATGCACCCAACTGACTACCATTCGAATCCACTCAGGTTTGAAGATAACTGGATACGAGACTCCATTTATGATTCTCGACGATACCAGCTTTGCGTAGCCATTGGGATGAATACCATTAGGGCACAGTGAGCGATACTCGTTATGTATGTACGTTTCTCCTAGCTCTTCTTGCTTAGCGTGAATAAACGCAGTTACATCTTCTGTTAGGAGCACTCCTTTAGGTATTGAGGAGAGCGCGCCAGCCATGTCGATCTCCCTATCTTGATTTGGCAAGATGTCAAAAGGACTACGCTCTGTTTGATTTGCAGGAACAAGCTTTGCCTCGCATGATGAGGATGCCATTGCTCTCACTAGGTTGCTAGAGATGATTAGATCGGTTTGACAGATAATCTTACTCAATGATCGAGTTGCAAGAATATTGCTCGACCAGAGATTAGATAACATAAAATCGTAAGGTAAAAAGGAAAGAGTTATCCTTCTTTTCTTTTATAGGATTAGGGCATAACGGTAATTACCAAACGGTAACTATTTGTTAAACGGCTATAGTAATAAATGCCTTACCTAACCTTTATTGACGCCTTTTCTAACTGGCAGTCTGACTTTTTCAATTAGGCATGTCCTGGTTGATCGCCTCATGTCCTTCCGGTTTGTTCTGTAGCCTGAGTGAGATCGGACTCACCAGTTCTACCGGGAACGATAGTTGTACTACCGGTTCCCTCTAGGCCTTGAAGACTTAATTTGCAAAAGAAATATCACCATCTTGTGATGATGATTTTGCCTCTGTTGCCTCCTCGACAGAGTTCTTTGATTCCTTGACAAACCATATTTTCTTCACTACTTTCTTGGTTTCTTTGTCTTTGTTGTTCCTTTTATCAGAACTCAAGGTCTTCACTACCGGTCCGTCCAATCCTTTGTTTCTGTTCCTGATCTAGTTCCAACAGTCTTTAGCTAGGTGACCGACTTTGTTGCAGTAATGGCAGACTATACCAGTTGCTTTCCATGGATTCATCCCTCTTGGATTAGGTAGTTCACTCCATGATTCTCTGTTGCAATGCATCTCTTTGTTTGGATGAGTAGTTGCATTCTGGTTTCTACCCTTTTTTGAGAATATCAGTCTAGGTGATCTGAATGCCATAGTCTTTGATTTGCATTCTTCAGCCTTGTGTCCGAATTTGTTGCAGGCATAACAGTATCCCTTGAAGCTTCCCCTACTTGCGCTGGACACGGATATGGAACTGGACCAGCACTCATTGGTCTCGTGGCCCTTTTTGCAACAGTTTTTACAGTAACTATTGTTGGTTCTTACTGGTGCATTTCTACAGTCATTAGTGTCATGACCTGGTTTTCCACTAGGCTTACAAGAGGTGTAAAGTTTTTCCTACCTCTTTGTGCTAGCGTCTTCCTTTTGTTGACTCTACCGATAAATCCGAGACCGGTGTGATCATTGTGCCTTCGTTGAGCATTGAGTTGCTCATCGAACTTGACCAAGCTTTCATTGTATCTTCTCAGCATTTCATTCCTTCTTTCAAGGACTTTCATTTGTTCCTTAAGTTGATATATCTCGATTGCCAGCTTCTTGCATACTTCATCTCTAACCTCCCATGCTTTATGCATATTGGCATTTTCTTGGGTGGCAATCAACAAATCCTCTTGGAGTTGTATAATGAGGAGTTCATTGGCTCTTGCAGCTTCCTCTGCCCGATTCATTGCTTTTTCAGAGGTTGTTGATGTCTTGACTGTTGTGTTCCTTTCGCTTTCAATTTTTCGTTTCTGCTCAATCAATTCAGTCATTCTTAGGGCATTTACCTTTTGCTCCCTTTTAAGATCAGCAATCTGACCGATTAGGATCTGATTCTTTTTTGTAAGCTCGGAGACTGCTTCCTCGACCTCATCAGACCCACTCTGCCCAGAGAGTTCGTCGATGGTTTCATTGCTCTCATTTAGTTGCAGAGCTAGCTCCTTTCTCTTTGCAAGTGACTTCCTCAATCTATTTTCCAGCGAGGCAATAATGTCATTGGCTTCCTCTAGCTGTTTTTGGTACCGGTAACCCTCCATGATCTTTTTCTCAAGTTGTTAAACTTTTTATTGTATAGAGAACTGTGCTCTGATACCAATTGATGTTATCTTACCGGTTACTGAGAGGGGGGGGTGAATCAGAAAATATTAACTCTTACTGTTTAAGACTTGTAAACAGATTCTTGAATGCAAAGTAGAAAGTTAACAGTCTTTCACAAGCATAAACTGAATCACACAGATCTACACAAATATTTGTACGTGGAAACCCTCGGTTAGAGAGAAAAAACCACGGTGAGACAGAGCTCACAACTTCACTAGTTCTAAATGAAGGCGCCCTGTTAGGAGCTTACAAAGCACTGGTTAAGGTGCTACCCAGTTAAGGGATTTTCAAGAGATCTGTTAAGATCTAAACCCTGTTAGGAGCTGCCCGGTTGCAGGACTTTGCACATCAACACGATGTTACCCTGTTAGAAGATTTTTACAACGAACCGATTAGGTCCACCCTAATATAGGGGTTTGTATATGATGAAATATCTTTCAAAAAATAGTGATCTATAATGACACTGATTGTCTGATTAGATCATACCTGTAGATTCCTTCCCCTGTTTCCCTGGCTGTTGATCTTCTTTTCTATCTTCACCTTTATGCCTATAGCATTCCTCAGAAGATATCTTTCCTCTGCTCTCTGCAATTTTCACTTCACAACAACAGCAACATACTTTGTGTCCTATTACAAATATTTATACAAGTGTGATCTTCTTGACTCATAGAACCGTCGGGGAATAAACTTGACCATAAAATATGCAACGCAAGAAAGTTGTGCGTTGTGGTCTAGAGTTTATCTTGAGATCATCCGTAGAACTTAAAGCTAATTTCTGTTGAAAGGTTAACTTCGCATCAGAGTAATGGATGTCTCGCATAATCAGGCTCTTAACTCAAATTGTTCCACAAAAACTGGACCGGATTTTTTTATCAGTTAGAGCGGTACCAGTTTGTCGTTGGATGCTGAATAAGACCAATACTGAGTACTTGGTTCAGTCTACCGGTTTATCTAACTGCTTAGTTGATCGGTGCATATACTATGTGCTTTATCTACCGGTGTCATCTAAGTAATGCGAGCGACCGGTGATCTTCGACCGGTGTGAATGGGTTTGATGAAATACACTAATGACAACTTATATTGCTAACAAACGTTGATTGAATGTCTTATATGGATGATGAATTTTCTAAAATCAACTCCAAACAATGTTCATCAACCTGACTTTCTGATCCTTGAAAGTCAATTTGAGTAATCTTCAAGAATCCATATCAACCTTAAGCTCATAGATGAGCTTATCCACTTCATCTTCTCTTCTTCTCAATGCATCGGAATATATCTCATTGAGTTGGAGGAGATGATGTCTATCTAAAAGTAATTGTAGGAAGTTTGATTTCTTCACAACCAAAGCTTCTCAAAGTCTCTACAAGTATACAAGAGATAGTTCTCCTTCAAGGCCTTTGTGAGCCCTTGAGCTTTCCACAAAGAATCTACCATTTTCTGATGAGTATCATCAATGTGAGTGAGAGATGCAATAATCATGTCTTCATTTAGCCTCAATTGACCTTCCAAGTGATGTGACTTCTAAATCAAAAGTTTTGGTTTGTCTACAGCTCCATCCACAACATTTCTTACACCATACTCATGCTCAAACAAATGATTATCAACATAACTGTGAAAAGCGTTTTTTACCTCCTCCTCTTCAACTGCTGTTGTGAAATGAGACAGTGGGAAATCAGCATTTCCAACCCTCAGCACATTTTATTAATCCACTCTTGGCTGTCCTCAATGCAATGTTCATGTGATGACAAGGGACTTCTGGTTAGACTCAAGAAATCGGAATTATGTTCTCTTCAAATGTCTTTGCCATCCCTTCTTGTCTCCTCAACAAATGTTGGTCTATGAGGCTGATAGTCACATGTTTTCCAGGCTTCCTTAGCTGTTTTTGACTTGATCCAAGCCTGCACCTCCTTAGCTGTTATGATTTTTGCCTCCAACCAATTCCATGATGAAGCATCCATGACAAACCAAACATTATCAAACTAAAGGACCTTCTTGTACGATCTCTCAATCTCTCAATCAGTTGTCTAAGACAATATGCCTCATATAATCTTATCACGTAATACAATGTAATCATATGTATGAAACAAGGGAATTCAATCTCACTACATGACCAATTTTTTGTATTGCTTCCATATGTATGAACATCATCATTATCCAAATCACAAATTGATTCCTTACCAACAAGATGCAAAGGAACATTAGTAGAACTCATACCTCCTCATTGTTGATCAATTAATGTTGGTTTGGAAAACTCCATGAAAGCATTTTCATCAACCTTGTGGTTGCCATGTAGGTGTAATAGTTGATTCTTGTTTCTTCATATCGTCATGTGGCTGAAGTGAACTTGTGAACATGCCTTCATCCCCTTAAGGTTCATTGTGCTGTTTTGTTGTAGCCTATGGCTATCACCAACTTCCTCGTCTTTATGCAAGTGAGGCTTCAATTTTTCCTCACGTTGTTGACCAATCTACATATAGCAGTAGAAGGGACACATTCTTGTTTGCAAACAGCCAATCTAAGTTGTCAAATCGGGTACAAGAACACGAATTGGTACATGGGTAGAAAATGCTGGTACGGCTGAATTTTTCAGGGGTTGGGTATGTTTTTGGTACATTCAAGCAAAAATAAAATAATATATATATATACAAACACACGGATATGTATGTATGTATATATGTTCATATGCTAAACAAACCCATTACTATAATGTCCCCTTTCTATTTTTGCCCTAAATCACAATTGCACAAGATTAGGGTTAGGGTTTACCATATATAGTATTTCTTCATTTATGTAATTCCAACTTGAGAACTTGCAACACCATTAGGATTCATACATAATCATAATGTCATAGTTAGATTTCTTACAATTATAAATAATATAAAATGAGGAATGTAAATCAATTCAATAGGTGTTGTAGTTAACTTGAGGAATGATCCAATCATACAAATGATAACATAGGGTGACTTGATGAGGTGCCCTAGAAACCTTCTACCCTAGGCCCAAGAGCGGATACATTATTTCCCCTTGGCCTCATGTGGCCCTTGCCATACATATGAGGTGGGCTACCTAGTGTGGGTACCTATTGCCATTCTCCTTCATCTTGTCATTCCTAACTTGCCTCTAATGATTGAACACCCATTCACCATGGCAGGGACTGTGAGGAGTATTCACAATAAGGTGCCCCGAAAGCCTATCCTTCCTAAGCCCAAAGGCAGTCCACTTTATCCCCCTTTGGCCCCATGGGGATTCCCCAATCACAACCATGAGGTGGCGTACTTAGAAGGTGGCCTCATCACCGTTCTCCCAATCACGACTACTACACTTTCCTTACCATGATTAATTACAGCCTTTGGGAAATATACATAATGTCTTATACATACTTCATGTATCAAGTCATTACACTAGCAATATACCTATCATTACTAGGTATGGTAATTATAAAATTCACATTAAATGTTTAATATATATTAATGCATATATAATCACTCATTATAGTTTTAAAGTCTCTATAATGCATAAAGTCCCAACAATAATCATCGAAATACTTTAATATTGGTATCAAATATTACTCATACCAAGATATGTACAGTCTGAGACTATTCTTTATTTTTCCTTTTTGTATTCTTCCTATTTCTGTCGATGATGCCTTTTGGAGATGTCTTTCTCCATCTTATATATGTCTGGCCTGATGAGAAGGGTTGTGTTCAAAGAGGCTTGTCTCCTTAGATGGCATCTCCTCATAAAACTCAATGTATTAATTAAAATACAGATCATCAAGTGATTGGGTTTGACTAATTGCTGTCTTCTAGTAATTTGATATTAACTATGGCTTATTAACTAGGCACTTCCCTTCTAACAATCGATGACTATTACGTTGCTGAGTTATCAAAATCCCTATCTCTAATAACATGACTGCTGCAAATAGTATCATATTAGATTATTCGATAATCTCTATACTCAATCCTAATCATTCTTTCAATGCCATATAATACGTCATGTTCTGTTTGGTATTCATTTGAGACTATATGACAGTGGCGTCTTAGAAGAAGATCATTCACTTGAATTTCCTTAGAGAATGATTGAGCTCCTCTGTAACACAAGACTTATTCAAACCTTTTGATATTAATATTTTATATCAACCTCCGTTGATCATAAGCTATTGCTGGTCCTTATAATCACCGTTACCAATTGCAATCGCTGATTAAATTGCTTCTCATTATCAGTCATGTTCCTACCATTCTATTGCAACCTGCAGAAATAAATAATTGGACTACAATTACCATTATTGTGTATATTGTCTAAGCCTTTTGGGGTTGAATTGGATTGGTGGGACAGAGTCTGTATTTTCCTCCAATTTGCCTTGGCCTAATTAGATTACAGAAAATTGTGAAGTCTTACAGAGCAAGACAATTTTCAGTTAATGCATTTATTTATTAGATTATTTCTTCTGGGTTATGGACATGAGAGTAGTTATGGATATGGACATGACAATTACAAATATCAAATTTTACATTATATTCTAATTTAAATTCAAGCTTGAATATCAAAAAGATCAAACTAGAATCTCATGATAGATAAGTTCAGAGTTCACTAATCAGCACTGTAGATATTACGAATATCAAAAAGTACGAATTAGAATCACTAAACATTTTGGCATCTAAAAACACAAACCTCAGACGCACCCACAGGAGGTTTGTTTCAGAATTCAATTCTAGTACATTTCGTACCCAAAATCGCTTGAAAAATCCCACAATTCAGCAACTTAGCAGCCAATAGCATGGATGAGATTGGTTGGGATATAACATCCATCTCCTCAGCACACAAGACCATAATGTTCTTCATGGCTACAATAACCTCAATATCATGATATCCCTTGATCGTGACCAAGAAATGATGAAACATGTCATAGATATGATCTTGCAATCCCAAGTCCAACAAGAAGTAACTCACTCTGATTTCTACAAAGGTTTTCAATATTGCAAACCTTCTTGAAGAATGAATGCTATTGATGTCATCAAGACCTTGAAAACTATCAACCATCCAGTGCAACACACCCTTCATGGTGTCATCATCATACAGAACTCGAGGAGCCGAGATTCTCGAAATCTCGCTTAGGCATGAAGTAACCATCAGCTTGAACTCCTTATTGGTATGTCTCAACAACCATTGTTGTGTTAAAGTGGTCACAAGAGAAACTAGGGCTAGTTGTAATGAAATTGAAGTTGACTGCTCTACTACACTCAAACATCCTTCTAATTCATTTAGCGTGATGACAACATCATCCCTTTGTTGATAGCAAAAACTGGGCTTGCCACTTCTTGTAGTGCTTCCACCAACAATTGTCCTTCGCTTAGTGCCATGCTTCGATCTGAAATCCAAACTCTGAACCTTCCTGACAGGCTAGCAAGATCACCATCTCTGATACCATTGCAATGTCCCATATTGGGTTTTACTAGACATTTGCAATATACTCCTAAAGAATTCTCATAAACAACTTAAATACATGATAATGATTTGTTCCATTTACTAACAATGAGCAAACAATGAATCCACAAGCAACTTCGAATAAGTTTGAGATGTAATATATAACTACAGGGATTATTAAAGGAACAATTAACTGAGTTCAACGACATTCTGACCTTTATTGCAGTTTGAAGTAGAGTCGGAATACAAAGTCAACACTTTTGATTTGCACAAATTGTCTCACCAACTAAACTATATCCATGGACCTTATGACCTTCGCCAACAATGACCAGGTGATGTTGCTGTGATATAATCATTGTAGATGCCAATCTCTGTCAGACTCTTCCGGGATGAAAAAATACCTGTCATATATGATCATATTAGATATCAGCTCTCAGCCAATATATGTAGCGATAGGCAAAGCTAGAATCGCTTTAGCAAATATTTGAGGGCACAGAACTTCCACTCCAATACTTGAATGATGCCCAATAGCTGAGCAGGTCTCTGGCTGGACGTCCGCTTCTTTCCTTCCCAAGCCAGGTGCAACTGATAATCTTCACGATATGGAATTGATATGCCTTTTTATGCTTGATTGAAGTATAATTTGTTCTGATCAACCCAATAAGACTGAGTCTTCAATTATGTGCTGCTTAGCCCCAAAGACGCAACTAAGGATGAAGTGGTTGATAAAAAACTGAACCCAACCGTGTATAAACTAATACCCTAACAGCAGTGACCTCTGAAAATCAGCAAAATCAAACCCTCTGACACTGTAGCAGCACTATAGTAGGATTATAGCAGCATTGCAGCAACAATGTATCAGCAATCTAGCAACTAAAAATGTCTTCTATTAAGTTCTATTATAGCAGCCATATCCCTAATCTGATGGGCAACAAGAGTTGCATTATTCTTCATTAAATAACCCACCAATAAGAAATAGAAATTTCCACACAAAAACTAGTATATGTAATGAACTATGGAATCTTCGATGTTGAGCACTTATCCAAAACCTTCAGTGAAATGATATGCAGAAAGTAAGCAAATAATCATTCAGGAATACTTAGCTCAAATGGGACCTCAGTGTGAAATCACCATAAAAGGGTTTGAGAGATTTTGTCCTCAAGCCAAACTAAAGGTTTTCCATCCTAGAGTAAAAAGATGAACATTTTCCATATTAGAAGAAGAATTTTTTTTCAAAAAAATGGAACCTTTCACATACCCCAAACCCTCTTTTATAGCTTTTTAAGCAATTTAAATATTATTTTTCTTTTTCACCTTTTCCATCCACAAATAATTGAAGTGTCCTTTTAAAATACTTTAAACACTTATCTTTTAGTTATTTGAATTTAATTCATCCCTTTTTGAATAAATATAAAGTTACATTTTGGGTTATATGAATTAAATTATTAATTAATTTTTTCCCTTTACAACATCCCAATAGCCTATAGAAAAATTAAAGATAGGATGTCATGCCCCACCAAACTAAGGATTACTAGTACTTAAAAAAATCACAGCCTGTATGAGATCAGGTCATGCTAATCCTTGGCAATGGAAAAGAAAGGATATCATTATCAAGATAAGGTTCGTTGTAAAAAGGCCAACCAAGGCTAAGAGGAGTGTAATAAAGAGCTGACCTAGACAGCACTTGAATCGAGAGGGGATGCATCCCTTGCAAAAAAAATGTTGCTTATATAAAGAAGTGACCCTTACCCAAATGTTGTTTATGAAAAGAACTGACCCTTCACCCAAAAGGTTAAGTGTATAAAAGGAAGATCCATTCATTTGGAAAAGGCATCCATGAAGGATCATGCTAAGCAAGAAAAGAATTAAGAATCGTATAATGAGCATTTGACTTGAATTCAGGAAATGGCACATAAAGAAAAGAGATCTGATTTATTGTTATAAACCTAGAATTAATAAGTTTATCTGTGAAAGTATGATATGAATTTAAGAATGGAATATATGTTTGTCATGTCCCCCATTTGAAACCCTAATTGTGATGTCACCATTCTTTTCACATCAATTTTGTGAAGTCTCTAGAAGAGACAAAATTGTAATAGTATACCTAGAGTTCAATAGCAACAAACAGAGATGCGGAAGTATTAGTCTGTACAGATTGTTGATAAACATTAAGAATAAGTAGAAAGATGATTGTCATCCGTCACATCCATGAAAACAGAGACTATCGAAAAAATTAATATCCGGAATCAAGATACTTAATGACAACTTCACTTGATTAGGCAATAACTCTATCAGAAAAGATCGCCCTTGAAGATAATTAAAGAATTATTAGACAGCAATGTTGAGCGGTATAAATAGTACAAAGCAAAGATAGCAATATAAGTAACGCAGCACTAAGGAACCATGAGACAAGATGACAAAAGGGATTATGATAATGATCAATATCATAATACAGATAAATACATGTGATTCAGAGAGGCAAATCCATAATATGCAGAAATAATACAATATAGCAATCCTTATCATTGCATTGTTTTCCAACTCAAGTATTGTTTCCCAATTTAAGTATAATTAATTGTATTTTTATTTTGATAAACATGTGATGACAATATAGTTAATCTATTTTGAACTGGGTAGAAATGGTTGCAAAATTTCTCTCTATTTTGAAATAGTTAATCCTTGGGATTGTGGATTGCTAAGTTTCTATATAATTCCTAATACGGTTACTATACGAATATGCTTTGAATGATTATTAATGCTATTACTTAAATGCATTTATCTGTTACTTGATTCCTAACCCATATGAAAATAGTTGGCCTCATGGATTACATTTCAAATGTTGACTAACATGATTGCAGGACCTAGACCAGGAATTTATCTTGTTAAAGACATTTCAATTGGTAAATTCATACTCTTAACTGTATTACATTTCTTATTTTAATTGAATTCGTGGTTTTAGGGCAAAATATAAGAATATCCCCAAGGCTCTTTTGCTGGCCTAAGTCCAAGAAGGGGACATGACAATGAAAGCCTCATTACTAATGTTTTAGGCATGGAAGTTGACATGAGGAAGTGGTTGGGCTCCCCTTTGGTTTCATTCCATAGTCCCTGTTGTGAAAAGGCGTGCATCAGTTTCGTGCCTTAAAGAGACGTAGTTCAGAAAAAGACAAAAGAATATCAAAATATGCAAACTTGTGTAACATAATGGAAGGGCAGACCGTGGTAGTCGGGTCCTTCAGTTCTTTGAACAAGGAGGTTCAAAATTTTTTTAAATGGGGAGGAGCATGTAACTGATCAATTAATAACTAGTGTTCCACTTCCCATCGATTTTGTGCATTTAGGTATTTTAGGGAAATATTCGTTCTATCTACCATTTATAGAATTTGTAACTGCTGTAGCAGTTTACTGGGTGTTTGTGTATTTTAGTGTGCAACTTTTTACAGTGGGTACATTGCTGGAAATAGGGAGGAGAATTTAGGGACTGGGCTGGGATAGCCATTCATGAGAATTTGTGTTCTAATCAAGCTTAGAAATAAGAGAATTTGTCCAATCTATTACGAGTTTTGCTTCTGCTGTTAGTTTATTTTAATTTCATGCTCACTTTTGTCAGCTGCAACTGGAGCTTTCCACACATTTCTTTGATTAAATAGTTGATAAAGATTGATCAGTAAGTTGTATTACATCGAAAACAAGTGGGTACATTCAACCCGGTTGAAAGTGCACCTATGATTTCAACTCCTAATTGTTGAAAATCAGAAATTGAAACAAAAAGTAAGCCTTTCTGCTTCCAGTTCCGGGAGGATCCTTCTAAAACCCAAGAGGGATTCTCCAGCTTCCATAAAAACTATATATAGGGTGGAGAGCATGTTTTAAGTGTTAGGGGAAAGTTCTGAGTTCTGTATTGATCAAGAAGAGGAGAATTCAGCTCTTCATATTTTCTTGGAGCTTGACAAGGTAATTAAGGAACAAGCTGAGTTGTATACACTATTTCTACTTGTTCTTTCAATTAACGGCCATTTGACTAGACAACCAAATTGGTTTAAAAAAAGGGCACATACAGCCAAACAGAAATTCATTGATATGAAAAATCAAATGAAATGAGATCGGAGCTCACAGCTGCAATGATTAGAGCGGAAAATGCTCCAACAATGATGAACTTATCGGGAGCTATTAGCGCCCAAATTCGCCTCAATGTACAAATTATCGAAGGGCCCTTGATCTGACTCCCATTTCGAACCGCATCGCCCACTTTCCACCAACTCCCGCCGGGAAAAAACGATAAGATTATAGCCAAAATTTCTCGTCCGCGCCCAAAGCACTCTTTATTAAAATCCTGGGTTACGGTGCCATTGCCCGCATCGAGCTTAATATCAGAAAATTCATCATTAATTCCTCGAAATTCACCATCTATATATCCATTTGTACTCGCTGCTCGCAAAATCCTGAAATGAGGGTTCCGAATTGCAGAGAGTCGCCTCCTATTTAAAAAGGTTGAGACGGACTGGTGAAGCAAACAATCTGGTAAGGCAAAAACCCTTTTGATGGGTGCCACATTTGTTGATGCAGAACAGAAAGCGGGGCGTTGTCCGTAATTTCGAGCACTTGGGTGCCATACAAGAAATCCAGACTTAAGCGCTTCCATGGCGAACGCATTCGCAAGGAAAGAATTATTGAACCGTTGGAAGCTTGCCCGATTCAACAAAAAGGACGCTTCGTTTGCTTTTTTTCTCTGTTTTGTTTTTTTTGTTTTCGAAAATAAACGGTAGCCTCAGAAATACGCACATGTTTCGCGACCTGTATTATCGTGATGAATAGATTTTTCGAAACCAACACTTGAAGTTTTTAAAGATTTAAGGGCCCGTTTGGCGCGTGGAATTAATCTCGAATAGGTATTATTGAATGCAAAATAAACTAATTCGCGTTTTCTTAATTTTCGAATTAGAAAACTAATTTTCGTTTTTGGGCCAATGCATGAATTAAATAATTTTAAAAAAAAGGTGGAATTCATTTTATTTCAAGATAAGGCTATTCAAGAATTTAAAATTAAATCACAATCTAAAAACTCGTCAGGTCCGTGCGTAGGGTTTTCTATGCATTGAGGCCATAGGATTTTCGTCTGCATTTGCAAAGAGGGGTTTCGTTTTTGCAAATTCATTCTGCAAACAGGGTTTCTTTCTTCAAAGTGGGTTTAGTTTCCGTCCATTGCATCTACTAGTTGGGGTTTCGTTTTCCGTCCATCGCATCTGTTGGTTGGGGTTTCATTTTCTATGAATCCATTCTGCAAACAGGGTTTCCTTTTCGTAAGCTGCAAAGTTAGAGGTAAATAGCTCAGCCAAGTACCGCCTTTCGTTCTGACTTCATTACACAATGCATGTTCTTGCCACAACCACAAAGCTTTTTCATGCAATGTAATGTTTGATTTTCAAATGTATGTTATATTAAATAAATTGTTACTGTTGTTTAATCGATTTGGAACGAGTTCATCTCAAGGGTTTGGCGAGTTCTGTGTGAATTATGCATGGATGTTGCTTTGTGCCTATCTTATTGATGGACAATTCACCATTTAATGATTGGGAGTTTTTAAATTTTTAGTCCAGAAATGGGTTCATATTAGTGCTGAAAGATTTTCTTACAAGTTGTAAACACGTCAGTGAGTGGTGCAGATAGGGGTTTGTCATGTAGAGTGATGCTTGATGATCTGCTTTAGCATGTCATATTGTGCAAGTTGTTTAATTCTTCTGGAATGGATTTTTATTGAGGGTTTGGTAGAATCATCTGAATTATCAGTGGATTTTTGTTGGTACTAGTTATTCTCTAGTTAATATGTAATTCATTTTTACCTATGAAGTATCTGATTCAATACCCGTGGTGGTTTTAATTTGGAGTGCTCAAATGGTTTATATCGTTTAGGATATGAATATTTTAGTTGCAGTCTTTAGACATGCTGGCTAGGGCAGATAGTTTTTTTTTGTGCAGTGTTGTTCTGATATTGTTGTGCAATGAGGCCATATTGAGGTTTTGGCTATGGATTGTGTGGCTTTTCCTCTGTGCCTTTTTTGCTCTTATTTCTAGCCAGTTTGTTGTTAGCAGTGGGGTATTCCATTTTGTAGATATGGTAGGTATGATATTAGATAAGAGGATAATTATTTACAGCCACGACATATAACCAATGGCAAGAGCTGGTAATAGGTTTCTATCATGGAGTGTAATCATTGATTTTCAACAATTATATGTTTTACTATATAAACTATTTTTTATTTCTAATTATTTTGGAATGAATATGTGCCAAGGTGAAGCCCTAATTAATAGATCATATCATATGTGTGTATGAGTTTGTGAAAGCCACACACATGTGGAGTTCTTCAAGAAGTTGCTCAAGATAGGGCTTTGTAATTTAGTGTAATGTTTGAAGATTAGCTGTGGTTTTTTAATGACACAATCTTTTTATGTGTTCTTTTTTTAATTGCTACAAATAGTTCCATACTGTGCTAGAAGTTCCACAAATGAAATATTGAAGTTGTTTGCTTTGTGTCAGTGATATCCTAATTAAGAAGTAACTATGTTTAGTCGTGAAGCATACAATTTAAATGGCTTTGAGTTTGGACATGTTGAGTAGAATGGGATAGCCCAAAACCCTATACATGATTGACAAGGCATTCTAGAAATGATAATATTTGTGTGATCCATATTGTCAATTACTTGCACACTGCTAGAATATATAAAACATTTTCATCATTGCTTGCCTGGTTGAAACCTTTATTTATAAAGATGAGAAAGATTGGACTTCTTTTGAATGTTTGATAGGAGTTAGCTTTGTTGGGAGTTAATTTTCTTATTGAAGTTATATGAGGTTATCCACCTTTTGCTAGGATATAAGGGTTGCATTTTCAATGTGGAGGAAAACTAAAAGAATGGAAATTCTTTTGCACATATTGCTTAGAATGGTTTTAACTTCCATTCATTCTAAATAGAGATCTAGTAAATAAGCCCTATCTTTGTTGTTAGATTACACACCCATCTTAAAACCTATGTTTCACCAATTCCTCTATTTGGGGATGGAAGTGGATATGATTCTTTTTAATGTTTGATATGCTAAGGGATCTGCATTGTCCAGATCTCAACATCCTATTGAAATTATCTTGATTTCTGAATTGCAAGAACAAAGTGGAAATATTTTGTGTGGGTTCATTCTGTGACTTTAAATCCAGATCCTATTCAGAAAGACAAACAGGCCACGTTCACAATTTCTGCCATTTCTAGTGAGTAATACGGGTTCTCATTATATATGCTGCAAACATTTAATAACAAGGATGCAAAGCGTCAAAGTTCCTGCCAAAGTTAATTGTAATTTGTTGGAAGCTAATTAATAGAAATGATAAACTTGAAGCAAAGGATACATAAATTTATAAATTAGAAGGAGAAAGTTATGTGATTGTGTGTAGGTTAATTATATCACATAAGTAACAATATGATAGTAAATAAAATTAAATCTCCATGAAACATGCACAACAAATTCTCCAAGATAGATTAGGTATAATATTTATTCAGCATTAAAAGTTATTGCCAAAGTTTAGTGTAATTTGTTACATACTAGCAAATAGTACAATTTAGCATTAATAATATTATATTGTATGAAACTTAAACATCTGCAATAAATATTATTCTTTTATTCATTTTTTTCATTTTATTTTATTATTTTATGTTTAATAGATAAAATAGTAGTCAAAAATAAATAGGTATGGTGTTTTAAATAAATGACTATGGGATAGATTTTGTGGGTACAATAAATGGGTAGGGGGTCTCTTTAATAAGCATGGGTACTTTGACTTCCATGTATATTTTTTATAACATATATAAATGTGACTTGAAAAAAAAAAATCTATTATTTTGATTTTGAGTAGTGACTATTCACTCTCTGAACCAATCACATGTTTGCAAAATGATATATATAGAAATATTGAAAATAAAAGATAAATATAGTAGTAGTCAAAAATAAATAGGTATGGTGTTTTAAATAAATGACTATGGGATAGATTTTGTGGGTACAATAAATGGGTAGGGGGTCTCTTTAATAAGCATGGGTACTTTGACTTCCATGTATATTTTTTATAACATATATAAATGTGACTTGAAAAAAAAAAATCTATTATTTTGATTTTGAGTAGTGACTATTCACTCTATGAACCAATCACATGTTTGCAAAATGATATATATAGAAATATTGAAAATAAAAGATAAATATAGACTACATACTTTTTCTGAAAAATATTAAATTCAACATGCTGATTGGTAGAATTAATAAGATAAAAAAAAAGACATGAATGCATAAGTATTCCTGCCCATGGCAGGAACTAATAATTAGTATAATGGAGTTATAATGGTTCTCCAAATATTTTGTTTAATATTTCATTTTTTAATTTAAACTTATCTATATTGTAAGAATGATTGTTTTCCTGTTATAGAGTTCACATTTTCTCATGCCATAGAGACATAAATATTAGTAGACAAAATTGCCTTTTGAAGTTTATAGGTTTAACAAACATAATATGTTCTAAACTACCTTTGGAGGATCCAAAATACATATAAATGTCAATTACTTGTACATTACCTTTTATTACATTTAGATTGCATATAAAGATTTTTAAATAGTATATGGATCAATAGATATTGTAATGGGTTGCAAAACTAGAGAAGTTCATGTTCAGCGTATTGAAAGTAAGAGCTAGTGTTTGAGGTATTGTTTTTTACATGATTCATACATTGTGTGCCACTTGATCATTATCTTCTACGTTTTAGTTTTTTCTATGCATGAAACTAGGAAAGTCTTGTGCTATAAAATAGATCATTTTCTTGTGCCACAGGAAAAATTGTCCATCTTGTTAAATTCTTGAAAGATCTCACAGATTTGAGATTTAATGAACCACCTCAAGTGAAACTTTATAGTCAAAGATCATTACCATAGGATTGTCTGTTATCACTTGGAAGGTCATATAGCTTAACAAACACATTACAACAACATCCATAATTTCAAGTAGTAAAAAGCATGATGGCAATAGAAATCTGTTTGAGTTTAATTGGCATAAATGTTAAGATCTCTACTCCCAAGTACATTGTTTTCTATGTTTAATCACAGATGTATTGAAGAGAATAATGGATTCATAGAATGATATTGCACTTAACATTTTGTTAAATACATCCAACCTACAGGTTTGTTTTTGCTGGTTCACTAGGTTTTATTACTTTACAATATGATATTATAGGTACTTTTTAGACTCCTATGTTGTTGTAGATGGCTGGAGTCACTATAACATGTGTTCACATATGTAGGCCTAGAATGCTAAGATCTACAAAGATTAGTTGACTTAACAACAAGGAAATACAAGTTAGCCCAACAATCTTTTTATGTGTTCTTTTTTTAATTGCTACAAATAGTTCCATATTGTGCTAGTGTATATGATGAAAATCCACCTGTTAAGAACAAGTTCAAACATGCAAATGTTAATGATAAAAAGCATATTCAAATCTATTCTAGCATGTTCATAAACTTATAAAAAACACTAATTTTCACCACAACCTCCGATGAGCAATAAGCAAGTGCACTTGAGACTTGCTTGATTTTAGCTCTTAGAGATATTTATGGGTGTGCTCTCCCAACACAAGTATAGATCCCACTAAAATGCAAGTATAATGAAGATTGAAATGCTTAAGAAGAAGCTATAGAAACAACTCTCAAGCATTTAATGCAAGAGGCCAAAAGAAGCTCAAGGAGGAGCTATGAAAAGCAATCATCAAGCTCTATGGCATGCAAGTGATAAAAAATGAATGAAGTTATGGAATGATACTAAGTCTATAATGAAAATATAACAACTACCAAATGGTTAGCCAAAAAACTCTAAAAATCTAAGCACATACTAGCATGATAACTCTAATGCAAAAAGGAATGTATTTTGCTTGAGACAAGGGTCCTATTTATAGGATTTTGGAGGGCTGGGGTAAGGTGGCATCTATGTGGAATCCACATAGGTGCCACCAAGGAGACACATAAGCCATGCAAAGTCCAAGACTTGCTCACACATGTGTGAGCAACTTGGGATGTGAAAGGTCAATGTGTACCTCAAGTACATGTATAAGTGTGTGTAAGAGATGTGTCAGTGAAAAAGTCTATTTTCACCATTTTAGAATGTGTAAGAAGTGTCATAAAATGTAAGAAGCTTTGTTTGTGCAATTTTGGCAATTTTTGAAAAGGTCATTTTTAGAAATTTGCTCACACATGTGTGAGCAAATAATTAGGACTAATGGATGTAGGAATCCAAAAATTAGCCTAATTAACCTCAGTTAATTAGTGAATAGGTTTATTAGATAGAAAGTGATGCGTGTAGGATAGCATCTAGGTTGGATTTAGGATTAAATTAAATAAAATTTAATTTAATCATGGCTTGGTAGGAAATAAAGAATGTGAGGGAATTAAATAAATTAAAAATTTATTTAAAAGGGGAATATGGAGGAACACGTATTAAATTAAATTTAATACATTATGAAAGGTAGTATTTAAATTTAATTCAAATACTATAATTGGTGAATTTATTTAATTAAATAAATAGATGGATTTAATAAATATAATTAATTAAAAAATTAACTATAATGTTATTTGGGGTCATTAATTAAATTAAATTTAATTAATGTTAAAAGGATGAATTTAGGTGTCTACAGCTAGCGGTTCCACAAATGCACTGATGTGTACCATCCTGTCTGAACAACTTTATAGCTCAACCAGAGCCATTTTAGCGTCCATATCAAGTATACTAACTAATGTAAACATATAAGGATAGAATTACAAAAACTAATCAAACATAAGTGCATGTGATAGAACATTGAAATTTCTATTTTTTCTATTTGGAAATTTTTGGGTACGTGACCAAAGAGCATATCACTCAATGAGATGTGGACCAATTTTACAGAGTCCTATAGTAAGTGGGCCACTTTTGGCTTTTCCTAAGATCCATTGTTGTTTTGTTGTAGTTGTCATTGTGTTTAATTATATGTAAGTACTAAGTTATCTTGCCTTTTAGGTAATGGATCTTACTAAATAGTCACACCTTCGAGGTCTCGCTCTTAGGAAGAAGAGTCAATATTTATCTTGCATGTGTGCTTGCAGCCATTGCAGCAGCCATAGTGGCATTTGTAGATGAAGAAAAAAAAAACAAATGCGTAAGCGCTTAAGGGATGAAATTCCTTTTTATAAGCGTATCATCCATTCCAACAACATGGATTGTCATGACCAAAAACACATGACTAGACGAGCCTTCTTTCAGCTACCAAATCTTCTAAGGCAAAAAGGAAGCATCAAAAATATGAAAAATATCACATTAGAGGAACAATTGGTGATGTTCCTACATACCATTGGGCACAATCTACATAATCGTAAGATTGCCCATAACTTTGGGCACTCAGGAGAGATAGTTAGTCGATACTTCCACAAGGTGTTGATGGCTATCTTAGCACTCCATGCAGATTATCTTCTACCCCCTGGTCCTAACACTCCTCCAAAAATTAGTGGGAAGGACCAGTTCGACCCATACTTCAAGGTAAATATCCTTGCCATACACGTGTTTGATTGAGTCTTAATCATGTTTCCACATTTTCATTGGATTATCCATTTGCTGACTATAGGATTGTGTGGGAGCAATTGATGGATCCCATATACCAGTCACTGTCGATGTTGACCTCCAAGCCAAATATCATGATAGAAAAGGTAACTTGTCACAAAATGTTATGGGTGTATGTTCATTTGATTACAAATTTCAATATGTCCTTGCTAGTTGGGAAGGGTTTGCTATAGATAGCCATGTTCTAGCTTCGGCTCTCTCCAGATCAGATCCACTTGTGGTTCCCCCAAGTATGTAGACTATGATTGTCATATTCCTGTATATGATAAATTTTACACTATTATATTAATATTCTTTATTATATATAGGAAAATATTATTTGGTTGATGTTAGATATCCAAATACACCAAGATTTCTTGCTCCTTATAGGTGTACACATTACCACCTAAAGGAATTTGTAAGAGAAAACCCCATAAACACAACACAAGAGTTATTTAACCATAGACACTCGTCACTTAGGAATACAATAGAGCGTACATTTGACATTTTGAAGTAGCATTTTCCTATATTGAGGCATGCGACATCTTATAAAACTATGACACAAACCAAGATTGTTTTGGCATGTTGCATTTTACACAACTTCATTACGGGAGAGGATGGTCTTCCACCAGAGGAAGAATGTGAAGAGGAAGATGGTCGTGACAAGATAGATGTACCATTACTTGAGACTTATGGTTTGACTCAGCATGATAAAGATGATTGGGGGATGTTTCGAGATGAAATAGAAAGAAGGATGTGGGAAGACTATAGATCTCGATAGTTTTGTGAAGTTTTTTTTGTGTATTTAATAAATTTGCCATGATATTTTAAGGTTAATGGAGACTGGCACTGAATTCTTTTCATTATTTCATCACATTCCATGAAACATTAATATGACATTCTAAGATGCCATTTAATTTGATATTCCACCAGAGTGATATTGCAAAAGGGAGTGAGTCCAGGTGTTCTACGTTTTAGATGTCTAATGTAAGTTCATTAAGAAGTTTTAGTCCTTTATGTTTTCTAGTTTCAAGTTTGACTGGCATCACAGGCTGGTCTTCTTTGAGATTGTAAGTTGTTCCAATTCATTTCTTGCAAGATTTTCCTACATCTCTTGCAATCATGGCATTGCATTTGCTTGGAAATCTTTCCTCTAAAGTGAAGATTATTATTTTCATGTAACATATATGTTGTAAGTAATTAATTTGAGAGTTTTTCAGTGTGTATTGCCGAGGATGCTAGAATGTTCATGCAATAGATTTGATGAAAAGATTTTGAAATTCTCATATAAATGCAATGGCAAATGTAAAATGAATTCAACTACATTTCCCATTTCCCCTCATGACCTACCTTTCAATTGGATTTGTTTAACAATGCATTGAAGTTTTGTCAACGAACAATTAGAATTATTTGCTTTGTGGTATTGAATTAGAGGCAAAAATACATACAAAAGACCTTGTGCAAAATTGATCAAACAAATGTTAAATCAGATCACTATATTTGAACATGCAGAGAAAAGGAAATATGTGTGTTGTAGTCCCCTGTGGCACCAAAATATGCATACATTAAATTTTTATTTTATTGTTGCCTATCTATTAAATCAGATGGAATTCTACAATGCGGTGCATGTGCCTTGTATGTGGTATAGAAATAGAATTTGGAAAATTACAAATCAATCCCCAAAACATAAAATTGACCCACGTCCAACCCATGCCCACAATTAACTCAGATTTGATATCCTCTGTCTAGCTACGAAACCCTTATTCTGATTCTGTAAATGGAAATAGACCACCATTAGGCTCAACAATAATGCCAAGGACAAGAGGACAGCATTGGGAATCATTAAATGCGGGTATCAGTATGAATTTACTGTACCGCACAACATTATAAATAACTGTATTCCTGCTTTTCTATTTCTGCTCCTACTTCAAATGCATTTTGCAATCTTTTTTCTTTGTTATTAATGTGTTGTTATGTTCAGTTTCAAACAAAATTAAAGCTTTGGTTTGCTAGTGGACTTGTGTCTGACCAACACGGATCCAAGATTTCATTTTCTTACACAAATTAGTTAGGAAAATATGAAGTCGATATCATATCCATCGTGTGGTTGTTGGCTTGCAAACATTCATTATTTCCCTCCTCTTTTTCCTAAAAAAAAGTGCGTTTTGTTTCTTCCCTTGGAAAAGGCATCTTCAAAGTTAAACTGAATATCTATTTTATACTGAATATCTATTTGATATCTATTTTAAACTGAATATCTATTTTATACTAAATATCTATTGTTGTAAACTAAATATCTATTTTTTTCATGGGTAATTTGTTTTATAATATATTTTTTCAAACAATATTATTTATATTATTGATTAATTATGAAATATATTATCATTTTAAAAAAGTTACGTCAAAAGGAATTAATTTTTCATAATCCATCTAATTAGATGAAAAAAAAAGAGATACATTAAAAGTTATATTTAGAGGTACTAACGTATTGATTCTTCAATTTTAAAAATTGATTTTTTTCAATTATTTATTTATGTTTGAATTTTTGAAATCATATATACTTCTTATATATTTTTGACGATATTTGAATATTAAATCAACATAATAATATATATAAATAGTTAGTTGATTTGAAATTTGAGTCTTTTGAATTTATTAAAATATATAGACTAGCTTATATATATTTATATATATAATACGCTGAGAGTAATCCTTCTCGAGGTGCCTATTTTCTTTAAATTGCAAGCTACAATAAGCGCCTCGAAAAGGATTACTCTCGATGTATTATATATATAAATATATATAAGCTAGTAGTAGTCGCAACACAACATAGTAGACATTTACGATTTCTAATGTTTATGTATATGGCAGAAAAATAAAATAAAATCAAATTATTAGGGCAGCAATTAGGTTTAATGTTGTAAAATAAAAAAATAGTATATATATAGTTATAAATTATTAAAATAATTTGAAATTGGGTAAGAGTTAAGGTTAGTAGGACATTTTATGTTATGATTAGGGTTCAGGTAAGAGTTACAGTTAGGGTTAGGGTTAGGGATAGGGTGAGAGTTAGGGTTAGTAGGATATTTTACATTATGAGTTAGGGTTTGAGTAAGAGTTACAATTAGGGTTAGGGATAGGGATAGGGTGAGAGTTAGGGTTAGCAGGACATTTTAGCTTATGAGTTAGGGTTTGAGTAAGAGTTATAGTTAGGGTTAGGGTTAGGGATAGGGTGAAAGTTAGGGTTAGTAGGACATTTTAGCTTATGAGTTAGGGTTCGGGTAAGAGTTACAATTAGGGTTAGGGATAGGGATAGGGTGAGAGGTAGGAGTAGTAGGATGTTTTACGTTATGAGTTAGGATTCTAGTAAGAGTTACAATTAGGGTTAGGGTTAGGGATAGGGTGAGAGTTAGGGTTAGTAGGACATTTTAGGTAAAATATAATTGGGGTTCGGGTATGATTTACACTAAGGGTTAGGGTTAGGGATAGGGTGAGATTTAGGGTTAGTAGAATATTTTACATTATGAGTTAGGGTTCAAGTAAGACTTACAATTAGGGTTAGGGTTAGGGATAGGGTGAGAGTTAGGGTTAGTAGGATATTTTACCTTATGAGTTAGGGTTCGAGTAAGAGTTACAGTTAGGGTTAGGGTTAGAGATATAGTGAGAGTTAGGGTTAGTATGATATTTTAACTTAAGAGTTAGGGTTCGAGAAAGAGTTACAGTTAAGGTTAGGATTAGGGATAGGGTGAGAGTTAGGGTTAGTAGGACATTTTACATTATGATTAGGGTTTAGGTAAGAGTTACAGTTATGGTTATGGTTAGGGTTAGGGATAGGGTGAGAGTTAGGGTTAGTAGGACATTTTAGCTTATGAGTTAGGGTTCATGTAAGAGTTATAGTTAGGGTTAGGATTAGAGATAGGGTGAGAGTTAGGGTTAGTAGGACATTTTAGCTTATGAGTTAGGGTTCAGGTAAGAGTTATAGTTAGGGTTAGAGTTAGGGTTAGTAGGACATTTTAGCTAAAATATAATTAGGGTTTGGATATGACTTAAATAATAAGGGTTAGGGTTACAGATAGGGCAAGATTTAGGGTTAGTAGAACATTTTACATTATGAGTTAGGGTTCAGATAAGACTTACAGTTAGGGTTAGCAGGATATTTTACCTTATGAGTTAGGGTTCCAGTAAGAGTTATAGTTAGGGTTAGGGATAGGGTGAGAGTTAAGATTAGTAGGATATTTTACCTTATGAGTTAGGGTCCAAGTAAGAGTTATAGTTAAGGTTAGGGTTAGGGATAGGGTGAGAGTTAGGGTTAGTAGGATATTTTAGGTTATGATTAGGATTCATATAAGAGTTACAGTTAGGGTTATAATTAGGAATAGGGTGAGAGTTAGGGTTAGTAGGATATTTTTTGTTATGAGTTAGGGTCAAGTAACAATTATAATTAGGGTTAGGGTCAGGGATAGGGTGAGAGTTAGGGTTAGTAGGACATTTTATCTTATGAGTTAGGGTTTAGGTAAGAGTTACAGTTAGGGTTAGGGTTAGGGATAGGGTGAGAGTTAGGATTAGTAGGACATTTTAGCTTATGAGTTAGGGTTCAGGTAAGAGTTATTGTTAGGGTTATGGTAAGGGATAGGGTGGGAGTTAGGGTTAGTAGGATATTTCATGTTATGAGTTAGGGTTCGAGTAAGAGTTACAGTTAGGGTTAGGGTTAGGGATAGGGTGAGAGTTAGGGTTAGTAGGACATTTTAGCTAAAATATAATTAGGGTTTGGGTAAGAGTTACACTAAGGGTTAGGGTTAGGGATAGGGTGAGATTTAGGGTTAGTAGGAAATTTTACATTATGAGTTAGGGTTCAGGTAAGACTTACAGTTAAGTTTAGGGTTAGGGTTAGGGTTAGGGTTAGGGTGAGAGTTACGGTTAGCATGATATTTTACCTTATGATTTAGGGTTTGAGTAAGAGTTACAATTAGGGTTAGGGTTAGGGATAGGGTGAGAGTTAGGGTTAGTAGGATATTTTACCTTATGAGTTAGGGTTTGAGTAAGTGTTGTAGTTAAGGTTAGGGTTAGGAATAGGGTGAGAGTTAGGGTTAGTAGGACATTTTACTTTATGATTTAGGGTTCATGTAAGAGTTATAGTTAGGGTTAGGGTTAGGGATAGGGTGAGATTAAGGATGTGGTTAGGGATATGATGTTAGGTTTACAATTAGGATTAGTCTCATATTTAGTGTAACATTAAGGTTTAAGGTTAGGGTATGGGGTTAGGGTTAGGGTTACTAATACAGTGAGGCTTAATCATGGGTTAATGATGGGATGAAGAGTGTTGAGTTTGGATAGGTATTAGGGTTAAAAGATTGGTTAAGGTTAGTATGAAAAATAGGGCCAATTTAAGGTTATGTGCAGTGTTATGATGTATGGTTTATAGTTAGGGTTAAATCATATGTAGTGTAGGGTATAGGGTTAGTATTAGGGTTTTTGTGAGAGTAAGATTATGGACATAGTTAGCGATGGGATCTAGGTATTAGAGTTAGGATTAAAGTATCATACTTGGTAATACATTTTTGGATGTTGTTTACAATTTAACATGATAATTATCATTAGTATCTTATTTAACATTACCATTTAACATATTGTAAATGGTAGGGATATGGTAACAACTAACCTGAATGGTTACCATATATAAATAATTATAATGTTAACGATAACATATTAGAGTTATGGTTAGGGTTATGATTAGGGATAAGATTCTATGTTTACAATTAGGATTAGTATCATATTAAGGGTTACTATAAGCATCATGTTTACCATTTTACATATGGTAATCGAGAGGGTTATGGTTATAATTAGATTTTAATTTTATCCTTAGGAGTACTATTAATTTTGGACTTGCACCTCTCACATTAAAGGTAAAGATTAGGGTAAGGGATTAGGGTTAGCATTACAATTAGTAATATGGTCAAGATTACTAATAGTTATAGTTACATTTAGGCTATTGTACATGTAGGGTTAGGGTTAGGATCAATTTAAGGTTGTGTGTAGTGTTAGGATGTATGATTTATAGTTAGGGTTAAATCATATGTAGTGTTAGGTATATGGTTAGTATTAGGGTTTGTGTGACAGTAAGATTATGGATGTAGTTAGCAATGGGATATAGGTTTTAGAGTTAGGATCAAAGTATCATAATTGGGAATACATTTTTTGATGTTGTTTACAGTTTAACATGATAATTATCATTAGTATCACATATAATGTTATCATTTAAGGGACATGGTAACAACTAACTTTAACGGTTAGCATATTAAGTAACTATAATGATAATGATAATATATTAGAGTTAGGGTTAAGGTTACAATAATCATTATTGTTAATTTAACATCGTGCTATGGATTAAGATATAGTTTTATTTTAGTTTTCATTTAATATTTACTTTTAATAGTTTATTTTATATAGTTAAAGGTTTTGGTATAGTTGTTTAACATTGATTAGGATTAGGTTAGAAGTACGAATGAATAAGATGTCCTCTATAGTTAATTCCTCACATTTATTCGGTACATCCATTGAAGGAATAAATATTAGAAATACAGAGTTCAACAATACATGTTACAAAATGTTGCAAGTATAGGGGTAATCATGATGGGAATAGCCAAAACTATTTATTTATTATCTTATTCATGAAACTTATATAGATTAAAAGGGAAATAGAAGTCTTAATACAACTATTAAGATAATTAAGAAGGTTGAAAGCCAAGATTAGAATGATCTAAATCAATAACATTTCTCCATAATGATGCAAGTACATCACATATTCTTCAATGATAAAGTTGGTATTACGACCCTTATTTATATTTAATGATCGTGATAGACTTCTTTCATCATTGATGGAAATGCATCCACTTTTTCAGATGTCTCACCCAGAACTTTCACAACATCTACCATCTGCATTATATTCAGTTCATCAACATAGTCAACTGATAACATTGTGTGCTCCACAGCTTTGATTATAATTGTGCACGAGTCTACAATGATTTGTGTACACTTGTCAAATTCAGTCTGAAAGACATCATTGGAGGCCACGTCCGAAGCAAAGGGGCTTGTAACCATGATGTTCAACTCTCTGTCAGAAGTAGCCATAGGTGGAATGGTATCCTGCAAAGTTTTAAACAAACATCAGTATATATAATTAATCAGAATAACCATTTTTCATTGCCATTTCAAACTTTACATACTATTAATCAGGATTACTCTCAGCATATTAAAATACAAACTATTTATAATGCAAATCTAAATGTAAAATACAAACTATTTAAAATACAAATCTAAATGAAACATGCTATTGATTTACATTTGCATGTTTGATTTTGAATGCAAATCAAACATGCAAATGAAAATCAAGCTATATTTTAAATGAAAATGAATTTATTCTAAATGAAATCAAATATACAAATGAAAATGGAACATAAAAATCTAAATCAAAGTATTTTAAATGCAAATTGAAATCTAAATATTTTAAATGCAACTAAATCTATGGAAAAGTAAAATACAAAATGAAAATCTCACTTGGAAAGAACTTTCTCCAAAATTGAATCTAGTCTTGGCTCCTGTAAAACTCTCCAATTCTTCAAACTTTGCAAAACAACATATTAAACATGTAATTCAAAATGAAACATGCAAATCAAACATGCTATTGATTTACATTTGCATGTTTGATTTTGAATGCAAATCAAACATGCAAATGAAAATCAACTTATATTTTTAATGCAAATCAATTTATTCTAAATGAAATCAAACATACAAATCAAAATGGAATATGAAAATCTAAATCAAAGTGTTTTAAATACAAACTGAAATCTAAATATTCTAAATGCAACTAAATCTATGGAAAAGTAAAATACAAAATGAAAATCTCACTTGGAAAGAACTTACTCCAAAATTGAATCTTGTCTTGGCTCCTCTAAAACTCTTCAATTCTTCAAACTCTACAAAACAACAAATGAAACAAAATAAGAAATGAAATGAGGAGACACTCTTTTATAATCTGAGAGCATCTCTTCATATTCTCCAATATCTCTTCATATTCTCCAATATGTCTTTTGCAATTCCTTTGTCTTTTCAAATTCCAAATTAAACCATTGCAAATGAATAATGTAAATAATCTAAATCTAAAGCAATATGGTGACATTTCCCTCCATATTTAAATTTAAATCTAAATCTAAAATGCAAACTATTTAAAATGCAAATATGGATCTAAAATGCAAACTATTTATAATACAAATCTAAATGTAAAATGCAAACTATTTAAAATGCAAATCTAAATGAAACATGCATATCAAAATGAAATATGCTTGATTCAAAATGAGACATGCAAATCAACTATGCTAATTGATTTAATTTGCATGTTTGATTTGAATACAAATCAAACATGCAAATGTAAATCAAGATATATTTTAAATGCAAATCAAACATGCAAATGTAAATCAAGATATATTTTAAATGCAAATCAAACATGCAAATGTAAATCAAGCTATATTTTAAATGCAAATCAATTTATTTTAAATGAAATGAAACATACAAATCAAAATGAAACATGCAAATTAAAATCTAAATATTTTAAATGCACCTAAATCTATGGAAAAGTAAAATACAAAATGAAAATCTCACTTGGAAAGAACTTACTCCAAAATTGAATCTAGTCTTGGCTCCTCTAAAACTCTCCAATTCTTCAAAATTTGTAAAACAACAAATGAAATAAAATAAGAAATGAAATGAGAAGATGCTCTTTTATAATATGAGAGCATCTCTTCATATTCTCCAATGTCTTTTGCAATTCCTTTGTCTTTTCGAATTCCAAATAAAATGTTAAACATTAAAAAAAAATAACAAAACTGATGGCGGTATTTCCCTTCATATTTAAATTTAAATCTAAATATTAAAACTAAATATTAAATGAAATAATGATCAAAATCTAAATCTAAGAGAAATATAATTCTAAATCTAACTAAAACTAAAACTAAAACTAAGAGAAATATAATTCTAAATCTAACTAAAACTAAAACTAACTCTAAATCTAATTCTAATTTTAAATCTAAAACTAAAACTAAAATTAAATTTAAATCTAAAACTATAACTATATAAAAACCAATTATTAAATAGAAAATAAAATTATCACCTTTATATTTGGTCGGTTGCTTGCTCTTGAAATGAGCTTCCTACAAATGAAATGAGGAGACACTCTTTTATAATCTAAGAGAGTCTCTTCATATTCCCCAAAAGGTGCCTTTTCCAATTCCTTTGCCTCTCCAAATTCCAAAAAATATATAAAACATTGTGAATTTTTTTTTTATTATTTAATTTTTTAACTTATTCTTCATCCATGTGGCACCCCTATTTTTTCGGGTCCTATTATTTCGGGCCCGATTATTTCAGCCTTGCCATTTGTCTTCATATTATTAATTTTGGCCCATTTGTCTTCTTATTATTTCGGCCTTGCCATTTGTCTTCATATTATTTTATAAAGTATTTATTTAATCTAATAGTTTTTATTGACAGGGAATCTATTATGGCATATTCTCGTGTTGGTATTTCCATTTGTGCTCCCATTGTATAGCTACCCCTCTCGGCGTAATTAGAAAAACTTGACTAATAAAGCAATTAAATTGAATGAAGAGTTATTAATCTTTGAAGTAGTTTTAATGAAATGTTTTAAGTTTATCTTAAAAAAAATAATAAATTGATATTTTTAATTAACCATATATCTATATCCTTTTTAATCATAAATTTTATCATTATTTGTATTTGTGAATTGATTAGATTTTGAATTTGAAATTTTGATTTATTATTTTATTACACAAATATTTTGATTTATTTTACTAGTTTTAATATATTAAATTTATTAATAAGATTAATACATCAAATTTTATATGAAGTACACAAAAATTAATAAAGTTCAAATTCATCATAATAATTATTCTATATCACAAGTCTAGTTTAGTCTTAAATAGATCATATTGATACTAATATGATATGTTTTTTTATTAATAGAAGCAACAAAACAAGGGTGTTGACCCTTGCAAAACAATAGATACATGGTTGTACAATTGGTCTAACTAGTTAGAGAGACAAAACAACTAAAAGGGCATAACCAACTATGCTTAGACAATAGTTTGAACTTAACAAAACACAATCGTTTGTTAGGGGAATTATAGAAATTAAGACAAAGAAGGCTATAGACTTAGGCCCTTGGCCCACATATGGCACTACTCAGGACTCTAAGTCAAACCCGTCTAAGGAAGATCATCAGCTCCTTGTTGTCTTCCTCATCATTTTCCTGCAAGTCTTCTTGAAGAAGCCAAAGTGTAGTGATAGTGTTATACATGTGTGCTCCACAACCTTGCCATATTTTGCATCCTCCCTTCCAATGAGGGATTTGATTCATAAGAAAATCTACCTTATTCTTGAGAATATAGATTTCCTCTATAAGGGCCAAACAACTGGCACAACCCTTAAAATTCAAAGACCTTCATCCACTTGCCTTTTTCATCTAAATCCTTGAGGCTATTAGAGACATAAGAGATATTGTTTTCTGTGTCGATCTCCTGTGCCAAATTATCAGCTCATTTAACCCTCTTTTGTTGTACTTTAGCAGCCAGATTTGTAAGACAACTAGGCATAGATTTGTTGTAAATTTGTAGCGCTCTTCTTTTTAGCTGGGTGGGTATTTTGCCTTTACCCTCTTTCCTCCAAGTAGCATAATTTTTTATAAACCTACTCGTGACCTTCATGTGAGTTGGCCCAATATGGTTGGTCAGAAAGGCTTTGCCTCAATCAATAGATCTAAAGCCATTGTCATCTAGACCCATATTTAGTTTTTCCCCATCTCCAATGGACCAGAACCCATAGTCATTTTTCTCCATAGCTGCAACCTCCTTTCTAACAACATTTTTGTCCATCCTCTCTTGATAGATGCAAACTATGTTTCTCCACCTATAGACGCACTTGAAACCCTCTATGTTATAGTTGTTGTTGTCCCTTTTTATTATGGTTGTTTGAAATCATATTTGGGTGGTAAGAATCTATTTTGAACTACCATCACTATAGATGGTAGGGTAAATGCCATACAAGATCGGGTGCCATACAAGAGAGCATTTTTTATTTACACTCACATACCTAGTAAACATCAATCTAACAAGTCTGATAAATATCTTTGTCCCCTTTGTCAAAAACATATTTTTATCAAAAGGGTAATTGTCCTAGTTGGTATTAATGTTTTCCTTATATGACCTTTCGTTGTTAAACTTTTGGGAACCAGTCATATTTCCCAACTTTGAAAACTCATTCTAGCCATCACTGAAGGTTTTGATAAGTGGGAGATTTTTCCACAACAAGTCAAATTGTGATATTACTATCAGTATTCAACTGTGTAGTTTTTTGAGTCAGAATCATTAACCTATCTTTCATGAGTAGTGGTTCACACGAACTCATCTCTCATGAGAATGAATGGAATACTTAGCACTTTAGATCTAGGTGAAGCTCACAGAGGTGAAGCATCAAGACTTCATGGGAGGTTAGCCATCCTAGTACTACTATAGCTTGAGCATGCTTAACTATGAAGTTTCCTCTATGGTTAAACTCACTCTTCTTGCAACCCCATTTACAAGTAGAGTGGATTTAACCATAGAGGAAACTTTATAGTTAAGCGTGCTTAAGATGGAGTAGTACTGGGATGGGTGACCTTATAGAAAGTCTTGGTGTTTCACCTCTGTGAGCATCACCTAGATCCAATGAGTGCTAAGTGTTCCATTCATTCTCATGAGAGATGGGTTCGTGTGAACCACTACTCATGAAACATGGGTTAATGAGTTTGACTCAAAAAACTACACAGTTGAATCTTGATAGCAATATCACACTAAAGGTTTTGTTAATGGCTTGTAAAAGTGACCTTGGTAACCCATAATCCATGAATTTAACTTTTTTTTCCATCTTGAATAAGTTTTTCAATACTTGGGGGAATGTTCCCCTCTTTTCTCAAACATTTTAAACCTTTGTTGTCTAAGCCTAAGACAACCATGGCATTTGCAACTGTGTTGCCTTCTCTATAAAAATGATTAATTTGAAAAAAAATTAGCCCCAAAAGTACTTGAGTTTCTCCCACAATTCCTTTCATAGACCAACAAACCTTTTTCATTCCTATAACAACATTTGTGATATTTAGAATCCCCTTTAATTGTTAGCACTTTTATTCCAATGAATAGGTCCAATTAATCTCCCCAGTGCAGGGTCATCCCTTCGCCCTAGTTATTGGTGTATCCATATAGATTATCAATACAAACTAGAATCATTTTTCCAGTGTTGGATCTTATAATATCCTCTACTATTGCTTTCTCTCCCCTTGTAGAACCAACAAAGTTTATTTTGAGCCATCCTAGGTTTGGCGGCTTCCATTTTGTCCATTTTCTCTTCAACATCTTAGAATTATTATAAGTAGCATAAGTCTTTGGGAGTCCCCAATTTTTCACCATTTTATTTTCATGTGATGTCAGGGGAGAGGTTACACACTTCCCAAAGGTAACAATAATATTTTCCATGAGAATTTTTTAAAAGGACTAGACACAACATTCCATAAAATAAACACAACATTCCATAAAACATTAGATCATCGAGTTAGTAAATGAAATATAGTCAAATTACAATCAAACTCAATTGAAACCATCTTATGGCTCCCTAGTCATGAAGATTCAAATTAGATTATGAAACATGCTCTTAGAATGCATTTTAATCTACTTTGAATTGACAATCATAAAATGGAAGATTTATTCATGAATATGCACCTAATAATGCAATTTGGATAGAGATTAGTGTGATAAACGATGAACTAATGATGAAATTGAAACATGAAAATTAATCTAGATGGATGCAATTTTGATCTACATGATTGAGATTAAGATATGGGTGATGAACGAGATGAATTCAAGATATGAACTACGTAAATCTCTCAAAACTCAAATTGACATGACCTAGGTATGAAAATGATCTAGCTTATGAAAATGGCTTGATTGAGGTTGCCTTTAAAGATTTTCAATAGAGGGAAAATTTGAATTGAAGGGCCTAGATTCTCTAATTTGAATTGAACGGTTGAGATTGAAAATGACCTTGAGTGATCCTTGTGCTTTGATCTCATTGATTGGTGTGTGCCAAGTATTTTGTCATTTTGTGAGTTTGGTTAGATGACATGGAATATAGGAAATTTAATTAAATCCTTATAATTAATATCACTAGTCGTGTGTTTTTTTTTTACCTTTGATTTAATTAAATAGGGTAAGATAATTAATTAATGGTTGCTCCTTGATTAATGATTATTTAACTATGCAATTAAATTTATTAAATTCAATTACATATTTAGGCTTAGGATTGACTTAATTTAATTTCCTTAATTAGGGTTTTGATCACCTGATTAGGATTTGGGTCAATTGATTATGATTTAGGCTTTTTGATTTACCTAGACCAATTTTAGGTGATTACATTTTCCCCTCTTTGAATCGATGTGTGAGTAGTGCATTGATTTAAAGAATGTCTGATATCAAATACCGAATAGGACTTTCATAAAGCCAATAGTTTGATATGGATCCTGATGAAACTACTCACAACAAAAAAATGTTGGATCTAAAATCTACATTTGATGTGATACTTGATGAGAGATCAAAACCAAAGTAACCAATTTGATATGAATCTTTATGAAACCAATTACCTAGTAGATACTAATATTGATATTGATATTTATAAGAACAAATAACCAATTTGGTATGAGTCTCGATGAAAGTGATTACCGCCAGGAAGATACTAATGATCGAGACAATTAACTTGATATGGGTCTTGATGAAGTTAATTATCCAAAGATTCTTTGATGATGACACTATCACTTTGATATGAATCCTACTAAAATTGATATGCCCCTATCAATTTGATGATGATGAAAAGACTGATATCAACAGGACTGAGTAATTTGATATGGATCCTGATAAAATCACTCATTCACTAAGATTGATCATAAACCACTAACTTGATATGGGTTTTGATGAAGTTGAGGTGCTCCTAATGATATTATTTAGTTCAAATTGATGTGAAACTTGATTTCATAACTTAATTCAATTGAAGCTTTGATGAATGATTGATTGATATCCAGATTTAGTTTGATGTCTGATCGATTGATTACTGAAAAAGATTTGATGAAATTCAATTGACAACTTTGATGTTTTGATAACTTTGATTGATAATTTGATGATGTTATGACAAAAATATGATACTTTGAATTTATTTGATATTGTGCTTTCAAAAATTGATGATAGAATAACCAAGCATTTTAACGTGTGAATATGTCTAATATGTTGATTATGTCCTGTTGGGAGTGAAGTAAAAATATAATGATGATATTGGAATGATGTTGAATGATTTGATTGATTACAAACTATTTCCAATTGCTTAGGAATTGATTGCAAATGTTTGTGATTGATTTTGAAAAGATTTGACCAAGTTTGACTTTCATTTACTGATGTTGACCAAGGTTGGCTCGAGATTGAATTGGGTTTGTTGGAATTTTGATTTTGTTCATGATAATGATCTCATAAAAAATGGATGAACATGTAATTTTTTGATTAATTTCAATGAAAATTAGGTCAAAATTGTTAGCAAATGCCCTTAAAGTGGTTTAAAATAGGTAAAAACCTCTTTTTTACTATTCATTTTCACCTTTTACCTTTGGTTAACTTGAGAGTTCGCAGGCGACTGCTATGGAAATTCCTATGGAGAAACACCGAATCAAGCTAGTTTAGAGGCATAAGAGACCTGCCCATTATCTTACACTAGTATGTCAACCTTTCAATTGGCTTTGTTCATCAATTTATTGCTTATATTGTATAAATTTCTGATCTAAACATATTGTTTTGCCTTTTTTTCATTCTTAGATTCCCGAATTATTTCACG
Organism: Chamaecyparis obtusa; assembly: GCA_027943335.1. Lineage (NCBI taxonomy): Eukaryota > Viridiplantae > Streptophyta > Pinopsida > Cupressales > Cupressaceae > Chamaecyparis > Chamaecyparis obtusa. Next base: position 1,975,220 of record BSBK01001523.1, on the reverse strand, counting down.
TGTTATCTTGAGTCATTTGTTGTTAAGGTTTAAAATGTCAAGTCATATCCCCTCATGTCCTAGATAGTATCTAGGAAACCCTAAGGCTCGTACCCTGTTAAATCCTAGATCGTTTCCTATTTTTATTGTATGCTCCATACTTTTGGATTGTATCTGGTACTTGAATCATATCTAGGATGACCTTGGATTGTATCCTAATTTTTGGCTCGTATCTTGCATGATGTTAGATCATATCTCATTTCTGGATTATATCCTACATTATCCTAGCTCCTATCCAATTTATGGCTCGTATGGAACCCTATCTTGACTCACTTCTGGGAAAATTGCCTTGTCATTCTTGATTTCATTATCGATTTGATTTATCTGTTGTTCAACTTAGATTCAATTTTACTCTTGATGTTGTTATGATGAATTTTACTTAATTTTATAATTTGTTTTCCCTTGTGTGACTAATGTTTTGATATTTGATGGTTGATGCAAAAAGATTTAGGCATTGTGACATTCTGAGGATAGTATCCTAGAGTACTAAGCATGATCAAGGACTTATTCGATGAGGATAAGCTAGTGATTTGTCACTGTGGCCTAAGAAGATCATTAACAATACTTGATATTTGGGTGAATAGAGGATTATTCACTGCTCTAGCTAAGAGATGACATTCAAAGCATAATACTTTCCACATACCTACTGGAGAGATTACAGTCATGTATAGGGATCTATATAGGATCTTGTGGATACCGATGATGGGAGAGATAGTGTACTATAATGAGAAGCCATGTGTTGGGCTAAATTCCTTAAGGAGATTTTTTGTTGATGATACTATTGATTGTAGATCCATCATCTGGGATCATATGGAGAGGTCATATGAACCATTTCCCTCAGTACTAGTTGAATTGATTAGTGGTGTTATCATGTCTGATAGGAGTGCACATGGTTTCTCATGTGGTTGGGGTAGGATATTGGAGGATATGCTTGCTATGCCTTGCCAATTTTTGTGGGGTTATAGTCTCCTTGATCACTTTTACCATGAGTTTCATGAGGTGGTGTACTGGTATACTAAGAGTGTATTGGTTGGAGTCTTACTACTTTCTAGTCCTGGGAGCACATCCTAGTCACAAGACCCATGGTTGAGAGGGACAGATATCCTAGAGACCCCTATGTTTACATGTATGTGGGATATGTGATGCAACCCCACCTAGGGAAGCTTGAGTATTAGAAGTGAGTACTAGACAATTATATTTTGCTAATTTGGAGACCCTACCTAGATTGTGAGGCATGGATAGAGGATAGGTGAGAGATGTGTTATGTCTTTATAAGTAAATACTTGATAGGGTGCACCCAACACATAGTTGAGAGGTTCATTGTGATATGGGTGTTACAATAGTTTGATTGTACATAGGTTATTCCTCAAGTCATGGTTACCTATGCTAGGGTAAAGATGAGGAGATAGCCTGGGGTGCATGGACATCATATGATATTATAGTACATGAGTATCATGGATTAGCTCAAATTACTTGGGACTACCTTCATGATATTGAAAATGTTGGTGTGATTGATGAGTATAAGGAGTACTTTCTATAACATGTATTCCCTAGATTGACTTCACGAGAGGAGATAACTCCAACTATATATGAGCCTTTGTATTATGATGATCATGATGGAGTAGGAGGTTAGGGAGGATGGGAACCGAGATTATGGAGAGGTCCTGGTAGGGATGGTGGTTGAGATGGTGGGAGAGGAGGTGGGAGAGGTAGAGGTAGATGAGGTCACGATGGAGGGAGAGGTGGGGATAGGAGTAGAGGTGAGGGAAGAGGTCTGGGATATATTGAAGGTGATGTTGGTGGAGGAGATAATAATGAAAGTGGTGATGGAAATGGTGATGATGGAGATGCTAGTGATGATTGAGGTGACAATGGCAAGAGAGTGAGGGTGAGCATCATTCCACAGATCATCTCTACTCTACATGCCCCTATGCTTGTGTTCACTTAAAAAATTAAATCTAATGAAATCAGTATTCATATCATCATGGTTGAAATAAAACCAATGAGAATTATACCAATTTCCATGTTCCAAAAGCTCAATACTGAAATATAGCATAAAAAAATATTGAAACAATGACAATCATGGAAGTTTGTATGAACATGCTAAAGTAACTTAGGTGTTGCATTAATTATAAAGTTGATCAAAATGACTCAACAAGATTATCTCAAGGAGGAAAATGAGTTGACATCATCACAAAATCTATTCTATTGACATCATCGCAAAATCTATCTTCAACATGATCGAGTATCCTAGAAACTGACATAAAAATAATCTTGCATCACATGTTAGTTGCATTCATCATTTAGTACATCATAAGTACATTTCATAAAAAACCAAAACATCACATTGTACATCACTTTCATTTGAATTCCATAATCATTGAGGATTCATTTTCATTGCATATCAAAGGAAAAGAAAAAAAGAGAACTATTGCATAACCATTTGCATTATCATTTAGCATCAAAGTAATTGCATAACATATATCATAAGTAGAAAATAAAATAAGAAAGAATATACATAGGCATCTCATGTACATCATCATATAACCATCATAAAAATCATCATACAAGAAGTATATGAACACCACATAAGAATCATATAAAGAATCAAATAGGAAGTGCATCTCATATATATCAAAATAATGTCAGTATACAGGGTATAAAGAGATAAAATTTGAGGAGTCGTATATCATCAAAAAGTATAACATCAAGATATATCAATATGCCAATACAATGTCATCATATATAACAACATGCATGACTACCCACATCTGGACCATGAGGATTGGGTTGAGGCACATTTGATCTAGTATGAGCTAGAGCCACACCCTATGACTGGGTTGCAATTTGAGAATAAGATGGTACTCTAGTAGTAGGATCTAGAACAAAAAGAAAAAAAGAAAAAAAATCCACCTGATAGTATGAGGATCTCCTCCCCTGATATTCAATCTTTCTCTATACTCTTGCAACATCATCCAATGCTCTATCCCGCTCTACTGTCAGCATAGCCAACTAAGGATTTAGAATTGATACATGAGTCCTTAGATGGGATTGATCCTATCTCAACCTTGAGAGTGTACTTTGATTACTTGTAGGTCATTGTATACTTGTGTCCTTGTATCTCTCTATGGTGGAGCTGGAGCATCCTATATGGGCTTCCATGCTCCATCTTGCCTCACTAAGTAACTAGGACCACCCAAAGGAGGAATCAACCTCACTCTAACCCTCTTTCCATTTCCACCATCACCACCATCACCATTTTCACCGTCCTCATCACCCCTGGCATCACTGCCAAAAACTCCAAGACCTCCATCCTTGCCTCTCCTCACATCTCTCCCTCCACCTCCACCTCTCCTCAAATCTATCCCCCCATCTCTACCACTAACTCGAATAGGCCCTCTCATAGGACCCTTGCACACCCTAGCTCTTCATTCTTGTCCATCTCCATTGTCTGTTACTTTCCAAAATCCTCTACAAGCAATTAACAGACAATCAGTGATGATTTTGATAAGATTGCCATTGCTGGAAAATAACATTAAGTATAAAGATGAAGAAAGCAAAGATATATCGACATATACACTATCAATTTTTTTTATCAGAAATAAGAAGTGTTATCGACATAAAGGAAGGGTTATCAGAAAAGGTTATCAATAAGTGTTAGCAATGAAAAGAAATAAAAGGTTACGAATGAGGATGATATAAAATTAGAAAAATGGTTTATTGAAGATAGAGAAACCCTAATTAGGGAAAGAAACTATAAGAGGAAATCCAAGGTAAAGTTCAAATATACCAATAGATAGATATATAGAAATATAGATCAGAGGATGTGAATAGAAGTGAAGAGCTATGTTATCATCAGAGCTTAGAAAGTAGACCAGAGCAGAAGAAGAGAGGAACAAGATCTGACAAGATTTTGGAGAAAGCACCTACAAGTCAAATTTCTTGTTGATTTATTCCTAACAGTTTAACAACAAGATTGTGAAATACCTTAACAAGGTAGTCTCTAACCATACTTAGAAGTTATATTTAGGAACTTATTGTAAATCCTTTAATAGGGTGAAAACTATATAAGTGGGAAAAAATATCTTAGTAGAGTAGTCTTTAACAAGACTTTCAACACTCCTAACATGGTGTATTCATTTAGAAGATGACACTTATGTAAGCTCCAAATCAGGAAGCTTATTACTGCAGTGAGGAGTTGTGGGTAGCATCCTCACCATAGTTTTTCCCTCTAACTAAGGGTTTTCTGTGACACCAAAATATTGTGTTAATTATTTGAATTTTTATGTGTTATATGTTTATTTTGCATGTAATTAGTTATCAGTTAAACATTACAGTAGTTATCGGTAAAATAGTTATCAGTATAATTAATTTACTAGCTATTAGTTTATGTTCAAAAAGTTGAATAAGTGTGAAATCTCTATGGTATTGATTCACCCCCCTCTCAATACCCTACCTAGAACTTTCCAACAATTGGTATCAGAGCTCTTGGTTCTCTAGAGGAAAGTTTAACAACTTTAGAGTAGATCTTGAATGATGGGAAGTTACAGGTATCAGAGAGACTTGGAGGAAGTCCTTGAGGATGATAATGAATAGATCCATGATTTGAAGAGTAAGCTAAAGACATCATTTGAAAAAAAGAAAGGAACTGACAAAAAGACTACAAATGAGCCTTGATGACCTTAACAGACTATCAGAAGACAGTATAATTTTTGAGCAAGTTGATGCATCTATACAAGAACTATTGAAAAAGAACAATGAATTACTTGAATAAATTAGTCAAATGAAAAAAGAGCATGAAAGTCAAGCCTTGAGAATGACAGAAGTACTGTAAAGAATGAGGAGTGTCGAAAGTGCTAAATAAATTCTTGAGAACGAAAAGAGAAATGCTAAAGAAACAATCAGAGACAAAGACTTACTCCTGCAAGTACAAATAGAAGAAGTTCAAGAAAGAAATGACATGATAAAAGCTATCAATGATAGGATTCAATAAATGCAAGCAAAAAATCAAAAGCTGAAGCAAGAAAATACAAATATGAAAAATAATCTGAAAGTTGAAAAAGAAGTTAATACAAGACTCACAAAGTTCAAACAAAGCATGCATAAAAATGATGAACAAGTAAAAAATCAAAGAAAACTAGGAGACACTACCAGATTGGGGTTTATCGATAAAAAAATGGAGATCGAAGAATCATCAAAATCTAGATAGCCAACTTTTGAAGGAACCAGTGATACACAAGGTAAGAAATCCTACAAGCCTATCTGCTACAATTATGGAAAATATTGTCATACTGCAAATATGTGTAGAAACAAACAAATGAACATTCCTAAAAGCACATACTTTAATGGGAACTACTATAATTGCAACAAGTTTGGTCATAAAGCTATTGAGTGTAGATATAAAAATATTAATAGAACATCTAAGAAAAAATTCTATGGATATTGCTACAAATGTAATCATTATGGACACAAAGATGAAGAATGTAGAACTAAGGTACCAACAACAAGGAAATCAATTTATTATCAGAGAAGAGAAACAAACAACTATGTTACATGTTTTACTTATGGAAAACCTAGACATCTAGCATTAGAATGTAGAAAAGAAAGTGATGAAGCAAGAACTGAACCATGGAGACCATTTGCACTACCATGTTATATATGCTCAAATTTTGGTCATGCCACCTACTATTGAAGATATCAGTACACTACCACCAATGATACCAAAGGAGAAAGAATCATAAATAAAGAACAAGTCAGAGAGGAAATGAAGAAGATCTAGAGAAAAAAGGAATATGGTGCAACATTAATGGAAGACCCCGTGTCGGATGAATTAGGGAATTCATCTACCAACTAAGCAAGTAATTAAATGATTAGGGACATAGAATTTTATTGAAATATTTGAGAAGTCCCTTAAATCAAATTATGAGCTGAAATATCATGAGCATAAAATAGATACACTGATAGAAAAGTATTAAGTATGATATTATTATCGGTGAACTAAGCTCACTATCGGTATAAAAGCTACTATCAGCCTAAAATAAATGTTTTAGTACAATAGATATTGGACACTTTGTCATTATATATAATGACACTTATCATGAAATAGTCACATTTTAAAAGGTCAGTGCAAAGAACAAAGCTTAAGGAAATATTGTTGTATATTGTGCTAATTCATTCTATACAAAGGATTTAGACAGATTGATTGAACCAAAAACTCTAGACATTCAAAATCTTGGATAAGTGATGGAACATACTAAAATCATAATGATAGAGAGAGTGGTGTTAGTAAATAGATCAAAAGAGGATGAACTAGAATATTAGTTAAGTACTTTGAAAATCACAGATGTGAGCTTAGCTGGAGCATTATCCCGAATACCATGCAGAGTTATGTTGACATAATATGTAAGATCATTTATTCAGTACAAACAGACTGAAATTAGTGATGAAGATATAAGGACAACCTACCAGGAATTATACAGAGAGGACATAATGTTGAATGAAGAGTATGGGCATCTGGAAACAAAAGGATTGACACACATTGTGCACATGCCAAATAATTTTAAAGCTAAGTGGATCAAGTGTGTATTGAGTCTAAACATGGATACTACATCTGGCTAGAAGGAGATAGACAAATTGAAACCATAAAGGAAATTATCAGTACAGTGACATGATTATTGACCAATGGGAGAAAATGTGTAAAGGAGTTAGATCTTAAAACATAAATTGAAGGTTTGGTCAAGTATAAGCAAGATCAGAAAACTTTTGCTATGAGCAACATTCTAGATAAGGAAATGAGATTAACTTCAATGATTATTGGCTACAAGATCTATCAAAAAAAATTAGTTGGACAATATATCAGGAGGAGCACTACAAGTTGCATATGAAATTGTTACTGAAGGAAACATATATGATTTAGCAGAAATGATGCAGAATCAACTAATGGTAAATCTAAGGAAAATCAAGAAACAAGGATTAAAGTTTGGAGCACTATTTAAATAAGAAATGATGCAGAATCAACTAATGGTAAATCTAAGGAAAATCAAGAAACACGGATTAAAGTTTGGAGCACTATTGGTATGTATATTTTTCTATATACAAAACTATTTTCTAGGCATTGGTAAAGTAAATTGGACATTGAGTGAACTAGTTAGACATTAGATTAATAAGTATATTAAACAGTTGGGAAGTAATTACAACATAGTAATTTGGAGTTACTTCAAATAATTTCAAGGAAAAGTGTATGATAGATATCAGACACCACCTCATATTGTTGAAAAATATAAGAAAGATATGTGTTTTCTAGCCAACACACATTCATGTATAATCAAATATGCAAAGCCACAAATATCTTGGTTATATCCATTTGGATATGAAGAAAAAGAGAATGAACTCATAACAAGTATTGAGCAACTGTTAATTGGTTTGGAACCTATGAAGAAGTGTACAAAAGGATAACATTGGATGAGAAGAAATCAAAGGAAGAAAGAAATACTATAATGAGAAGAAAAAACCAAACATAGTACCAAAGACATACTAAGATCAAGCACGAGTTGGCTAAATAGAGACAAGTTACTGAAAAAGAAGCTAAAGAAGAGTTGCCACCAGAAAAGAGAACAAGATCCAAAAAAGCACAACCTATGCCAAGGAGGAAAACAAGAAGTCAATCAACACTAAGAGGAAGCACAAGGAAAAGAAGAAATAAATATGAACTTAAACCCAAGATAGAACCATCAAAAGTAAGAATTCCAAGAATAGTTATGGATATAGAAAATAGAATAAGAAATTATTGAGCTATCGGTAAGATACAAGAAATCAAATATAGGAAATGGTTTGAAAAAGATAAGAATATTATAGAAGATGCTATAGTATTTCACTTTCATAGGTACATAAGATTTTTGAGCGACTTAAGATGGATTATTCCGGAGGAACTACTTGACAAAATCAACACAAGATGGGATGAAGTTGCCGGATGAGAAACAAAGAAGAGAAAGAACCTTGATGCTTACAAAGCCAAAAGTAAATATTGAAGAAGTTAATCAATTGATGAAGAAAACTATAAATATATTTTCTAAAAGGAACATAACAACAAGAATACTAGAAGGATTACATTAATAAGTAGAAGAAGAAGGATTGAAAATGTGGAAAATAATCTTTAACATAGAGATACCATAAGAGAAAGAATAAGAAATCAGTAAAATGTATGAGCAAGAAAAGGATATAGATTTGATAAGCGAGGAAAACCCGATAAGGTTTGATGGAGGACAAGAGATTCAACCTATCAAAATACAAGATGAATGTGATGACGACATGAATAATGAGGAAGAGGAACAATTTGAGGAATGAAACACACCAAAAGTTGGAGTTGCAGACACTGAAATAGAACAAGAATAGGTAACACATGATACCAATATGACACTTGCTATCGATGAGATACCAGAAGAAGAAACAATTGAGAAATAGTTAATAAATTTGGCAAAGGACAAGGAACAAATAGTAGAATCTAAGGAAGAAAAATTTGCAAGAACACTACAAAATATGACAATGATAACAACAAAACAAGAAAATAGGAAAAGAGATTCAAAATGTGAAGAAGAGGAAGACCTTGATGAAAGACCTGAATTTGAAATTTTGAAGAGAGATCCTACAAAGATGCATTATGAGGAACAAATTTTATATGTAGAAAAACTCAAAGAGAGAACAACAACTAAAAGACAGTTGAAAGAAAAACAAAGGAAAAAGATTACGAAGAAGACAATTCAAACATTCTCAAACTTACTATCAGATATTACAGTGGATGAAGAAGAATCAAGTATGAAACAGTTGACAGAATATGTGGATATAATAGAAAATGATCACAAAGTAAAGTCAAAACTAAAAGAAAAGATACAACATAATTCACAGACTAACAAAAGAGAATATAAGCTAGTAGAAATAATAGAAATACTATGATAGAAACTTGAAAATTTGAAGGAGTTGTTGATTGAAGCAACCAAAATTTGAAGGAAACTATTTGAGAAAGGAAATACAGTAATTGAGGAATCATGCATAATAGCTATATATATGGACTTAATGCAAAAACTATTCAAGCTACAATTGATTTGTTGGGTACATCAGAAAAGAATGATGATGAAGAATTTATTGATAAAATAATAAGAGTCAAAGGACATATCAGTGCTATAGATAATCTAAAGAAGAAATGGAACATAGTGTTGATGGTTATCAAGAATAAGCATAGAACTATTCAAGTCGAGGCAGAAATCAGTTGACACCCAAAGGACAAAGTTTTGTTTTTGCCTTTGGAATTATTGTCAAAGGGGGAGAAGTATAGTAAGGGGGAGAGATTAGCATGGGTGAGATGAGTACTAAAAGGGATATTGAGAGAATTACAATCATAAATATCTAAGAAAGAGAGATGAAGAAAAAGAAGAAAGGTTTTTTCATTAAGAAGAAAGGTTTTTCCATCAATGCCGAAGGGGGAGATTATTACTTGACAAAATCCTCTACAAGAAATTAACAGATAATCAATGATGATTTTGATAAGATTTTCATTTCTAGCAAATAAAATTAAGTATAGAGATGAAGAAAGAAAATACATGTCGACATAGACACTATTAGAAAAGTGCTATAAAAAATAGGAAGTGTTATCAACACAAAGGAAGGGGTATCAAAAAAGGTTATTAGAAAGTGTTCACGGTGAAAAGAAATAAAAGGTTATGAATGAGGATGACATCAAATTAGAAAACATGGTTTATGGAAGATAGAGAAACCCTAATCACGGAAAGCAACTATAAGAGGAGATCCAAGGTAAAGGTCAGATATATCAATGAACAGATATACAGAGATACAGATTAGAGGACGCAAATAGAAGTGAAGAGATGTGTTATCGGTAGAGATCAAGAAGTAGATCAGAGTAGAAGAAGAGAGGAATGATAATTGGCAATCTTTTGGAGAAAGCATCTACAAGTAAAATTTCTTGTTGATTTATTCCTAATAGTTTAGCAGCAAGATTGTGAAATCCCTTAACCGAGTAGTCTCTAACCAAACTTAGAAGTTCTATTTAGGAAATTATTGTAAATCCTTTAACAAGGTGAACACTCTATAAGTGGGATAAAATATCTTAACAAAGTAGTCTTTAATAGGACTTTCAACACTCCTAACATGGTATTAGACACTCTGAATCAAGGACTAGTAGTGTATCATCATTAAAGATTATCCTCAATGCAACTATCCCATCTACTAGTTTCTAATCAAAATAAACTACATCTCCCAAAACCAAAATCCACAGTATCCTATATATGTCCTCTAGAGTGACTATGATCTCACTGGTGGGCATATGAAAGGTGTTGTGCTCAGAATGCCACCTCTCAACCAAGGAAGTCAATAATCCCCTATTCAACTGAATCTTGGGAAAATCAAGAAATTTGTTGAGTTAACATCTATGAATCACAAGATTATCCTCATTGGATAAATCAATTATCATACTCAATACCTTTGGGAACTAACCCTGATAAGTCATGACACCTAAATCAACCCGCATCATGAATTAAATGAGAAAAATTACATTATATGATCAATAGATTTCATCATCATATTATCAGGAATCAAATAGAATCCAATTATATTGAATGAATTATAATTGGCATCAAAATAAAGAAAATGAATCAAACTATAACAAATATGATTAAAGATAGCCTATATATGATCCAACACATGCTAGGAAATGGCTTAGAACAAGATTCAAGCCTGAATACGGTGGGATATGATCTAGGAAACTAGATACGATTTAGGAGCAGATTGGATACAAGTCCTAAACTAGATATGATGTAGAATTAGGTGGAAAATGATGAAATACTAAAAATGATGAATAAATGACGGGATGCGATCCAAGATCTAGTAGGAAATAAGCATATGGGTTTACTAGATACGATCCAGGATGTAATAGGAAATGACTTAGCACAAAATAAAAAACCAAATTTGACTCAAGATATGACTAGATACAACTTGGGTTTGACTACCATATGATTCAAGAATCTAAAAATGAAAAATGGCATAATTATATGTTCTAAGAAAAATAATGTACGAATCAAGCAACAAATTGATGAACAAAGAAGATTAGAATGTTGACATACCGCTACGACGTAATGGGCAGGTCGATGATGCCTCCAAACGAGCTCAAATCAGTGCGTCTCCATGGGAATTCCATTGCAATCATTAGAGAGCTCTCAAACTCACCAAGAGTAAAATTCAAAATGATGGGTAAAAATTAAAAATTTACCTATATTAACCCTTAATTGGGTAATTAGGTCACATTTTTGTTCCTTATTTTTTATAGAAATTAAGCCAAAAATAAAATGTTCATCAAAATTTCATGACATCATCATTAGGATTAAAATCAAATGTTGTTAAAGCTATCCAAAGTCAATTCAACATCAAGTCAACATTGGTCAAACTTGGTCAACTAAAGTCAACTTTGGTCAAAATCTAATCAAACTCATTTCAAAGTCTAGGATAATTTCCTAATCATTCAAACTCTATTTATAATTAATAAAATCATTCAAATATCCTCATTATATTTTGATTTCATCCTTGAGTTGGCATAATCAACATATTCATGCATCTAAAGAAAGGGTTATAATTGGAATACTTGGTCAACATAATTAGAACATCTTTGGAATCAAAACATCGAATCAATTCACAGTATCAAAATTTGTGTCATCAAATTAAAATCATTGATCAAAGTAATTGGAATTATTAGGAAAATTCATCAAAAAATTGAATTCATTAATCAAATTCCTTCTTCAGCAAGCAAGTTATCAGTCATAAAATTATCAATCGAATTAGGCTATCGAACTGAAGATTACATCAAACCAAACTAAACCACATCACTAGGGGCACATCAACTTCATCAAGAGTCATATCAAGTTGATTGTCTCAACGTGGAATCTTAGTAAGCATCTAATCTCATTAGATTCATATCAAATAACTTGTTCTCTTTAGTATCAATATTTTCTTCATCATCGAATCAATAGGGGCATATAAATTTTAGCACAAACCATATCAAACTGATAGGGTCTTCATTACCATTGGATAATTAGCTTTATCAAGATCCATATCAAGTTGGTTGTCTAAATCAAAATCTTTAAAGTGAGTGATTTCATCAGGACCTATATCAAGCTACTTGTTTTCATCGACATCAGTATCTTCAATATCAATCTTACGGTAATCAATTTTATCAAAATCCATATCAAATTGGTTATGTTTGTTATCCACAAAGTTTGTGTTATCATCGGGTATTAGTTGTTGACAGAGGTTAGTTATATTGCCGATGGTTGGGAATGGGTGTGACGACATTTGGTTGCACCTCTTTAGATTGTATATAAACATTGTACTTGCTCATTCGAAGCATCATGATCATTGTGACTATTATGTATTTACTAAGATCTGAATGATTAATGAAAGCTTTGGTGTTCTCTGATATATCTTGTTATTTACATTTCCTGTATAATGTTTATGCATGATTAAACTAATCTACCCTAGTGGGTAAACATTTAGTGTCGTTGCCTTTCAGATCTAGACAAAGGCAAATGGAGCATTGTCTATAAATGGGAATATCGATTGATGATAATAGGCGAATAGACAAGAATGTAAAACTCTTTGAAGGGGAAGACCACCTGACGATCGACTTCCGAGTCACACTTAGTGTGGCCATTGAAACTTTTGTATGAAGAGAGGCCATTAGGGCCACCGTACAAGAAGACATTGTGTGGGATGCACTTAACATGAGCTCGACTGCTAACCATCTTTTGCATCAACTTCCCAGGCTTTTGGCATAGGCGACGCTCGCACAGAGACTCCACTAGGAAGAAATCACCTGAGAGGAATGAAGGCAGGAAATCCTTCGGGAGTACCATGAACGGGAAAACAAAAGACTTCAGGAGGAACGTGATGGGAAGCACCATTGGGAATAGTCATGTCTGAAGGTGATGGAAGGAAGGACACTGTAAAAATAAGAATGACAACATCATTCCATGAAGAGATTGTAATAAAACATGAATAAATAAAAGTGTCCTATTGTTTTTTTAAATTTTGTGTTGATTATTGGTGTGAGGAACAACATTTATGCCCAACCAGTTGAATAAGAATAGGAATTTAAAGAAGGAACCCGAGGGAGAACAAGTTCTTTAAAAAGCAATACTCAAAAAATAGCAAGCCAAGCGAAGGGAGAGGTTCAAGAGACGTGCCAATAGACTACTAGAGGGAGTAAGTGAAGGCAACAGTCTAGAGGAACCTAACCAGGAGGATGACAAAAGTGACAACGAGGACCTGTTAGAGGAAACAATGAACTTGTTCGAGACCTTAACCTTAACACCAAGAATAGAAGCCTGAAGGAAGGTAGAAGAGGAAGCTGAACTTAGGGAGCAATGTGCATTTACCGTTGAAAGTGTCGAAGTGACATAAAGGCAGATAGATCACACCACTTTGAGTAGTTTGGAAACATCTGTTAACATAGAAAACAATTCCAGAGGATTAACGAGAGGAGCATCCCAACCTATCGTACAACAAACACTTCTGGTGACTCAAACAACAACACAACAGGTGATACATACCACAGTCCCACCCCTAAGGGTGAATATGGAGGTTAACAAAGAGAAGTTGCCCAAATTCCATGGCGATGGAAAAGAAGACCCTATTCGGAATTACCGCACATGTGAGACAATTTGGTCAGCAAATGGAGTCGCTAACCGGGCGGAATGGATGAGATAGTTTCCCGCAACCCTTTAAGGGGTAGCAATCGATTAGTACTCTAACTTAGACAAAAGTGGAGTGACTACCTAAGACATTTTGAGGAAGACATTCGAAAAGGAGTTCAAGCTCCTACGAGATGACAATGAAATCATCTCTAAAATATATGGAACCAAGCAAGGGAAAAAGGAGACCATACAGACCTATGACCGCCAACTAAAAGAACTTGTGGGAAAGATGGAGAGTTATCAAGCCGATGGCTTGAAGAAGTGATGGTTCATCAAGGGACTAAAATCAAACCTCCAGAGGAAGATGAAGATAGTTCCTCCCACTTCGTATGTCAACACGTATAATCAGATGATGGACCTCGAGAGTAAACAAAAGATGTCAAAGAGGAAGAAAAACTAGTCCTCATTATCATCTGACGATGACACTTCAGGGGATGATAGCAGTAGTGACAGATAAGCAAAGAAGAAATTCACCGCACTGCAAAAGGATATGGAAAGGATGCTCAAAGAATTCAAGAATATGAAGGGAAGCACCAGTCAGAATGAAGGAGACTTGTGGTGTACTGACTTCAAGGAGGTAGGACACATAAAGGGTGCATGCCCAAAGAAAATGTTTTGTGATATTTACCAAATGGTGGGCCATTCCAAAAAGGAATGTCTATTCAATATGAAGACATAGGGCCAACAAGTCATGTTCACATAAGAAGCCTTAGCCTCAACAGCCTCCAGGAATACATAGAACATAGCATCCTCCTACGGCTACAAGAACAACCATCATGGAGGAAGGGGAAATGGAAATAATAACACCGACGGAGGACGGAGCCACCTCCAGTACAATGCAAGTGGAAGACCAATGATTCAATGCCACATGTGCAACCAATGGGGGCATTTTGCTAGGGAATGCTCGAAGGGGGGAAAGCCACAATTCCTTTGCAAATGGTGCGGGCTAGGAGACCATGACAATACAAAATGCCCAAAACCTGATCTAAACTTCCTCAATATTGAAGCAATGAAGGGGGGGTGTTGGCAATCATGCGGGATCAAGAAAAAAGGCTACCTAACCACATCCGGAGACTGAGAAGGAAAGAGTACATGAGGCAAAAGAAGATATTGAGAGAGAAATGAGGGCCGAATGGAAAGAAACATAGAATGCCATAGGAACCTCCCAAGGAGGCCACACCAAACACAAAATGCTAAGGCAAATAATGTAGACAAAAATCCCAATATAACTAGGAGACCTGCTTGCAGCCATGCCACAATTAAGAACAACTCTAATCAACATGGTACCATCTATGAACATGCCGAAGGGAATTGAGATGAAGACAAATTACCTTGGGAAGGAAAAGTCTATTGAGGACCCCATGTTATTAGCACTCAACACGGGAAGGCATCCTGTAATAGTGGAGATGGGGATTATTGACACAATACTTATGGACACTATCATCAACAGAGGATCGGGTGCCAACGTCCTACCCAAAGAGACATGGAGGAAGCTTGGGTGACCCACGCTATGGCCACCAACCTTCCAATTGGTAGGAGTAGACCAGCATGGGATCAAACCCATAGGCACACTAATGGCACAAAAGGTGATGATTGGCACTCAACCATTCATGATGGACTTTATCGTCATTCCAGTGAAAAAGAAAGGTTACAACGCTTTCCTAGGGAGAGGATGGCTGGTGCAAGAAAAAGCTAAGCACAACTGGAAAAGGAATGTGATTTTGATGGAGAGGGATGGCTGAAAATTCACAATTGATTTGAGAAGTCAATTGGTTAGTGAAGACCCAAAATCTTTGTCAGGATCGAATATAGAAGAAGAGGTCAATGAAGGGAGACAAGAGCTGAACAAGGAAGGTGTACTGTAAATAGAAGGGTACTCCGACGATGACATGGATTCACTAAATAGGATTTTCCATTGGCAGATGGAAGATTATGAGTTAAGGCACTATAACATGTTACAAATAGAGGACAAAGAGGAAGAGAAGATAGAGGATGAAGAAGAAAAGCCTACCTTCCCGCCACAATATAGGGAGTACAAAGAGGGGGAGCTTCAAATTTGGGAAACCCCCGCACACCAATTCGACAAAGAGAAACCCATTAAGTATGAAGAACCATCAGTGAAGACCATGGATTTGGGTGATGAGACCAACCCAAAGAACATTTTTATAGGGGATGACTGGAACCCCATTCTAAAAACTGCCACATTTAAAATCTTCATAGAATACAAAGATGTATTCGCTTGGACCTACAAAGATTTAAAGGAGGTACCAGTGGAATTGTGTGTTCACTAAATTCTATTGGTAGAAGGAGTTGTACCCATATGGAAACATCCATACAGAATGAACAAGAATTATGCAACCTACACCAATGAAGAGATTGAAAGGATGCTTGAGGCAGGCATCATATTTCAGGTGCAAACAAGTGAATGGGTATCACTGATCATGATCTCACTAAAAAAGGACACTAGCCAAATATGAATATGTGTGGACTTTAGGTGCTTAAACATGGTCATAATCAAAGATCCCTTTCCAATTCCCTTCACAGATACTATCTTGGAGGAGGTCACTGGTCATGAAATCTACTCCTTCATGGATGGATTTTCAAGATACAATCAAATATCCATCGTCGAAGAAGACAAGTTAAAGAAAATGTTCATAGTAGAGGATGATGTATATGATTATAACCGAATGTTGTTTGGACTCTGCAATGCCCCAGCTACATTTCAAAGAATAATTTTGCATATATTTGACAAAAAATCCATAGGTAACTTCAAGGCCTTTCTCGACAATTGGTCTATTTTTAGTGCCTAAGATACCCATGTAGTTGCCCTTCAAAAATGCAAGGAAAGGTGCCGATGGGCATGACTGTCCCTCAACCCCAAGAAATGCCAGTTCATGGTGCCAAAGGGGAAATTACTTGGACACATTATGTGTAAGGCTAGACTAAAAAATGACCCAGACAAGATAAGGGTGATTCTCGAGATGAAGCCACCTGCGGATGTAACAAGACTCAAATCATTCCTCAAACATATAGGATACTACTAAAAATTTATCAAATAGTTTTCTCATGTATCTCATCTGATGGAATAACTAACTTGAAAAGGAGAACCTTATAATTAGGGAACAAAACAAGGGGAAGCCTTTGAAGACCTTAAGGAAAAGTTGGTAGCCGCACCTATCCTGGCATACCCTGACTGGGATAAAGAATTCCATGTGCATGTGGATGCATCCAACTTCACGATTGGAGCCACGCTTGCATAAATGAGTGACCACAGATTAGATCACCCCATATACTTCACAAGCAGGCTCCTATCAAAGGTAGAGAAGAACTACAACACGATGGAGAGAGAAGCATTGGAGATGGTGTATGCAGTGCAAAAATTATGGGATTGCTTACTCGCTACCCCATTCACCTTTTTTGTGGATCATTAGGCCTTAATGTACTTGGTGAATAAACCACTTATTCAGAGCCGAGTAAGCAGATGGCTACTTCTGTTGTAGGAGTTCACCTTTAACATCATAGTAGGACCGAGAAGAAGTCATGTATGTGCAGATCACCTATCATGCATCAAATTTGGGGAACCATCAGAGGGGGTGAATGATGACTTCCCAGATGCTCATCTTTTTTGTATTACTATTCTTCCTCCATGGCATGCAAGCATTGGAGAATTGTTGTCCATGAGACAATTTTTGGAGGGAATGCTGCTAAGAGAGAGAAGGAAATTGGTACTAAGAAGTATGACCTTCCAACTCATTAACGGGTTATTATACAAAATGGGACCCGACAAGATACTTCAAAGATGCGTGGTGGAAGAAGAAGTACAAGGTGTTCTGAGGGACACCCATGAAGGTCCCATCAGAGGGCATATGGGACTGGACACAACATCATGAAAGGTTTTACTAGTAGGACTATGGTGCCCTACATATATAATGATGCACGGGAGTGGGTGACAAGTTGCGACACTTGTCAAAGAGCTAGGAAACCACTCAAGTGGGACTTTATGCCATTAAACCCATCTAACACTTAGGAGTTGTTTGAGTGATGGGGACTAGATTTTGTGGGACCATTAATAGCAAGTAAGAGATGCAGGTGATGATACATTGTAGTAGTAACCAAATACCTCACAAAATGGGTCAAAGCTAGAGCCCTACTCGACAACTCTATAGTAAGCATGATGAAATTCATCTATGAACTGATAATCACACGGTATGGCATACCTATTCAGCTCACTAGTGATAGAGGAGGGCACTTTGTTAACCATGTAATATGATTGCTCACCATAGAGTTAAAATTTTTTCACTCACTCTCGAGCCCCTACTACCTAAGGGAAAATGGGTAGGCCAAAGCCATCAACAAGATACTTGTGTTGGTAATCTATAAGTCATGTGGTGTAGAAGGTGAAGATTGGGAAGAGCAGCTTCCATCAGTACTATGGGCTTACCGGACAGAATACAAAGTCACCATGGGACGCACTCCATTCCAATTGATGTACAGATAAGAGGTTGTCATTCCAACAGAATTTATGGTGCCCAACCTCTGAATAACACTCGACAACAAACTGGGTGACATGGAGAGCCTCCGGGAATGCTTGTATGCCCTTAACAAACTCGACGAACGATGAATGTTGGCATAATAGGAAACAAATGTGGCTCAACAATGTTAGAAGTATTGGCGCAATAAGAACCTTTGACGCACCAAATTTTCTCCAGGGTAACTCATACTAAAGTACAATGGCCGGAATGAGATTAAACCTGACAAATTTAAGGTCAAATGGTTAGGCCCGTACCAAGTTTGGGAAGTAAATGCTAATGGAGCAATCAAGTTGTCCACCTTAGATGGGCAACCCATAGTCGACCCCGTCAATGGGTCAAAGTTGAAGTTATATCATGATCAGGTCCACCATGCATTGTCGGGTGAGCACCATGTAGATAAATAATTATTTTTTTTTAAAATTTTTTTAAAATTTTTTTTTGAAAAAAAGGCAAGTTTGGATGGTGGGACCACCGAACGGTGGAGCCACCTGATGGTGGGCACCATCGTGCATATAAACCCAGTCGTACAGGGAAAAACATAGACCACGATGAAAAGACTACCGCACGGAGGAACACGGGAGTAAGGAAGAAAAGAGGAGATCATTGCAGCAGCAGATCAACACATGTAGGCCCAATATCGTATGGGAGGAAGGAAATACATAGGAGATCACTGTGAGAGGGAAAATGAGATATAGAGAGAAGAGTATGAAGTGTTACTGAATAGTGGAGCTACAAGAAGTACCAAATGGTGGGAACCACCATGTTTATAAACTAGCCATGTGCAGTGTAAGGCAAATGATGGTGCGTTGGAGAAACACAGAGAGGGAGAAGAGGTCACCATGGGGGAAACATGAAGATTAAGCATGAGCAGAAATTGGAGGCAGAGGAAAGAAAATAATAGAAGTGCCAAGATAACACATCATCGAATGGAGGGAAATAACCACCATGCAGAGCTCAAAGCCACGACAAAAAATAAATGCAAGACACAGCGAGAAGGTGTGGTGATTGACAAGAGATACACAACCGCATGGAGAGGGAAAGCAGTACAACAATTTTTATAATGAAAAAATGGTTAAGATGCATTCATTTGGGAAGAGAAGTAATTAGAAGAATCAACTACAAGTAGGGAGTTCATGAAATACAACCATGAACAAGAAGGCTACCATACTACCTTCTAGAGTGAAGGTTGCAAGGCACAAACATGCAAGTGGGAGCAGCGTGAAGAAACTCAAGTCTGTGTAGGAGGAAAAAGAAGTCATCACCTACCAGACAATAGAATTTGAAGGGCTTAATGGATTGGAGTGTAGGAAATGGTGGAAGGAAACCCAAGAGGATGACAGAGTAAAGAAATTTTTACGACAGGTAGGTGTCCATTGGGCTATCCAAATGCCCTTGTTCCCTGTGCGTAACCTAGAGAACACCTTGAGGGTAATGATTCAAAGTTTCAATAGGTAGACAAGGAAGAGTATGTTTGTGTATTGGAACCATTGGCTTACAGTCTTATGTGGCATTGAGGACTTCAAATATGTCTTTGGCATTCCAAGATGCAACAGGCGGAAGGTGGACACCACCAAGCAGAAAATGCCAGTCAAGAAGAAAGAATCCTAGATAAAGCGTGTCTGTCGTCCTCTCACTTTAGTAGAGTTGGACACTATGATAAAAGTCACCAAAGTAAGAGGCCTCAGGAAGGAGTTCATAGTAGAGGGTGCCCGATGTTGCATTCTTGACGTCCTCAAGAGTAGGTTGACGGGCTCCAATTGCGCTTCTAATATCGCTCTGCCACAGATTGTGTACATGCAAAGATTAATGAATGACATAGTATATGATTGGGCCTCAGTGTTGGTAGATAGAATGTTGGAATTTATAACATTACAACATCAAACTTTTTACATGCCCCATTACATCATCAGATTATTTCTTGAGGTCGCACTCAGACAAATTCCTGCGGATGAGCTGGAACTTAAGCCACAAGGAAAGCTCACAGGAGGAGCCCCGCCCATGTTTTACTGGCTCTATTTGGATACTAGAGGTGCACTTAGTGGACATAAGAGATGTCAATAGATGGTGGTAGAGTCTAACCCAGATGACATTAATAGTGGCCGGGAAGCCAGTCCAGAATCATCTGACATAGACTCAAGAGTGTAGGATAGTGATATGCTTGAGGAGACAATTCACATGGAGGAAGTGGAATCCACCATGACAGCCACAATAGTCTAGTCTACCATGCAGATGTTATCTACCTTAGCCCACTTAACTTCCACATAGGTGGCAAGTCCCATAGTTCTTGAAGTCGAGTTTCCACTGGAGGAAGAAGCCATAGATATTTCAGTCAAGGGGGATCTTGAGCCTCCGATAGAGGTAGCAGTAGGAGTTATAGAGGAAGTTATCAAAGGGGGATTGGTGAGGGTTAGGTTTAGATGGAGGTGGTAAGATCAGATGCCGTAGTGATAGTGGACATGACACTTTTGCAAGATCCCTCACCGACTGATGACCCTACATGGGTTGGAGCCATGCGTTCTTGGATCAACCGATAGTTTCAGTTGGTTTCTACTCCACCACCATTAGTAGTTCTTTCTCCTTGATGAGAGGACCTGCTGGAGATTATTGGTATAGACTCTATCAATGTAATAATGGAAATTGATATTCCCTCTTTCTCTAAGGAGGACAGGGCTATGGCAACAGGGGGCGGTGTGGCCAGGGAGGCACCTTGTGGGTTCAAGTTGGCTCGCTTGGCAGTGCTTACCCGTCCTGGGCCATTGGAGGGAGAGGACATGGAGGCTTATTTGGAAAACATGGTCACCCAAGGATGTCGGTTGGTGGTTGTAGCAGAGTCCCAGGCTATGGTGACTGTGGTTCAGGATTTGAGGTGTCTCCTAGCCTTTGCTCGAGTAGGCTATGGTACAACATTTGCTGAGTGTTTTTAGCAAGGGTTATGGCCTGATGGAGAGACTATAGAGATGTTGGCTATGTGGGTTGTTCCTACATAAGTCATTAAAAGTGACGTAGCATCTCTTGTTTGAGAGCTGGAGCAAACATTTTAGGATGGGTACTATGTGTTGAGGCGATCTGAGTATGTCTCGTCAGACCATGAGACTGCATTGGTGACCACACAAAGAGCTCAGGAGGAGCTAGGCACCAAGTTAGAGGTAGTGGAGAGAAACTTACTCTAGCATACCTAGAAGTTGATGGCTAAACATGTAGCATAGGTGGCTCTAGAAGAGAGATTGGCTAAGGAGACAGTGGCTTGGGAGAAACAGTTCGTTGCAGCATAGGCAGAGAATGAGGCTAAGGAGAAGGAACTTTTGGAGGCTACCTTGATGATTAAGTCTGCCTTGGAGTTACATATGGTAGCTGAAGAACACTTGCAGACCAGGAATACATAGGTGTATGAGCTTCGAGCTTAGTTGGGCTCATCCACTCCATTAGTTCCTCTAGCAGAGCAACACGCTTCCTCATCAGGGATGCTTCCTTTGCCCCACTCTACTTCTTAGTCCTAGTTTTATTTTGGTAGTTCATCATTCTTATTTTGTTGTCATTCAGAGATGACTTTTCTTTAGGGGGGATGATGTTAGCCATAAAGTTTGTGTTATTGTTGAGTATTAGTTACTGATGGAGGTTAGTTATATTATCGACAGTTGGGAATGGGTGTGATGACGTTTGGTTGCACCTCTTTAGATTGTATATAAGCATTGTACTTGCTCATTCAAAGCATCATGATCATTGTGACTATTGTGTATTTACTAAGATCTGAATGATTAATGCAAGCTTTGGTGTTCTCTGATATATCTTGTTATTTACATTTCCTGTATAATATGTATGCATGATTAAACTAGTCTACCCCAACAGGTAAACAATGTTGGCTTTGATCAACAATCTCATATTGGACATCATCATGTGTGTGATTAGTTTCATCAAGATCCATATCAAACTATTGAATATTTTCTCAATCCAGCATCAAACATCAATGATCCTAGCTTATCAGTTCATGAATAAAGGGAAATATTAGATGTTCTTTGAATCAACGTATTGCCCACACATTGATTCAAAGAGGAGCAAATGTAATCACCTAAAAAATGCTCTAGTCAAATCAAAGGACTAAATCATAATTAAGTTGATCAAATCAAAGTGATTTAAATCAAAGCATATAAGTGTGTGATTAAATTCAATCAATTTAGTTACATGATTAATGAACAATCAATGATCCATAATCAATTAATTCTTTTAGCTAATTAATTAAATCAAACTTGTCAAAAATCACATAGTGCTAAGGAAATTAATTACTTGGATTTAATTAAATATCCAATTATCCCTCAACAAGCCTATGCCACATGGAAATCAAGGATTCAAAAGGGAATAACCACCTTTGCATCAATCAAACAATGAGATCAAAGCATGTGGATTTATCACTTGATTTTAAATCTCAACCATCCATTTCAAATGGATGAATCTTGACCATTAAATTCAAATAAATTCATTTTCCCTCTTTGGAAATCTATAAAATCAGCTCGAATCAAGTCATTTGGACAACCTTGATCATTTGTAAGTAGGTCATGCTAGTTTGGATTTTTAGTCAATTGTGTATTTGAGAGCTCAATTTTAAAAGAAATGCATCCATTTACATCATTCTAACTTGAATTCATCTCAGATTTCATCATGTATTTGCATCTTTACATTAATTTAGCATCAATTCTCATATCCTCTAGCATAATTCATTTCAATTTTATCATGTATTTTTCATCAATTTGATTCAATTTTCATAATTAGGTGCATTTCATTATAGAATATTTCATTTCATGATTGTCTATTTAATTAGACTACTATGCATTTTGAGACAAAATAAATAATCTGATAAATCTTCATAATTAGGAAGCAATAGGTTGATTTTAATGAGTTTAATTTGTGTATTTGATTTGAATTTTGAATAATAACTCTCTAAACTAAGGATCCATTGAAGTGTTGTGTTTGTAGATAGGTACACAATTTTACACAAACACCTAGTATTAAGTATTTATCTTCTATTTTTCTTGTTTTATATGCCATGTTGTTATTGTTACCAATTCAGTTTTCGTACTAAATTGTTGAATTATGAACTTACTTATATTGACTTATGTGTTTGTTAGTTGTTTCCCATAAATATTACAAAAGTAATTGAGTGCATAAAGTAAATTCCAAAGTATAAAGATGTGAGTAAAAATGCAGAAAAATTGAAATTTTGATCATTATTATTTACAATGATATACAAGTACAAAAATAGTGCATTTTGTTGCCATATTATTCAAAACTATTTTACAAAGGTACAATGATATTTATATTTAAATGATACAATTTTAATACAATGAATTTAGATCCACACAAGTCGTGGCAGCTTCTAAAACACTATCTGAATAAACACATTGCAAGACATAAAGTAATACAGAGGGACAGGTAAAGCCTCAATTGCCTAAATGGGATGTCGTTAGTTGAATTGTATTGAAGATCCAGGCTCACATCCCCAACTTTGATTAAACCTGCAAATATGAAATAAAAATGACCAGTTCAAAGAGAACTGAGCAATGGAACTTTTCCTAAACATCTCTACAATACTCTATGCACTACAAGATTCTTATGTAGATAAGGAATTAAAAGGAAAGAAAAAAGAAGAGAAAAGAAATACATATTGTATACACTAAAAAGTGACCTCATTAATTAATTAAATATTTATTATTTAATTAAATATTGACTTGATGAATTAATTAAATATTTATTATTTAATTAATATGTATTCCTCTATTAATTAAATAAATTATTCAAGTTATTTAATAAATTAACTATAGTTTATTCTCCTATCCTAAGTTTTCTAAATAGTCTATTAAAGTGATTAAATCAATTACACAATCACCTAATTATGACTAAGTCCCCTCATCCACCTTATCTACCTAGTCACTGACACATCACCTTGGCTAAGATAAATAATATTTATTAATCATTATCCTCACCCACACATGTCCCATCTTTAAGGTCTATGTGGCCTCATAAGACTTGGTCTCATGACCACATGTCTTCTCTTAAACCAAGTCAAGAGACAATCCCTATTCTTAAGGGGCTTCTCAAGCCACCTCTAAGGGTCAAAGGTGACTCATAGGACACTTGTTCCAAGAGTCCTAATGAGGAAAATGTCTCTCCCTCTTCCTCTCTTTGGTCTTTGTGAGACACTTGACATGTGTCTTTCCCTTCCACCTTCTTCTCTTCCATGTCAATGTGAGAGGAACATCATCCCTATTCTTCCTCTCACATTCCAACTACATCCCCCTTTCTCTCAACCCCTTCAACCAAGTCAATCCTAGCTCTAGGATCTTCCACCTTTCAATCTCCATCGTAGGATCGTGCCACCTAGGCTTGGATCCTCCAAAACTCTATAAAAGGAGCATCATTTTCCCTTTGAGAGCTAATAGTGAATATGCAATCAAGCAATCAAGTATTCTAGAGATCAAGAGTTTTCAAGAATCCATTATCAAGCAAATCAAGCATATCCATATCATTTTGTGAACATTCCATTCCATTATCCATTTAGTTGCATAATTGAGTTTTAGTCTAGTTTTGCATAAATTCATCATCAAATCTCCACACTTTGAGAGCATCTTGGGAAAAGACTTCATTTGGAAATCTGAGGGCTCAATATCTTCAAGAAATCAAGGTTAGGAGGACAATGGAGACAAGCTGCAATGGGTGAGTGAAGGTAATCTTGATTTATCTCTTCATTTAATCATATTGTATTCTTCATTATGTTGCATTAGATAGATTTATTAGGTTAGAATTAGTTAATATATCATTTCTACTGGTTAGACATCTAATTTTCATACATTTTTTGTGCCCACTGTGGGGAAACCCATGTTTTTAACATTTTATTTTTAGTTTTCCATGTTTAGATTTTCTACAGGTCACTTCTACGCATTCATGCCTGACTGCTGCACATATATCACTTTCTGTTGTGCGTCCATTCTGACATTTCCATTTTTCATTTTTCTTGCACATTATTTCATACTTTTCGCGCTTTCATAATATTATGTTGCGCATACGTTAAAGCTACGCATTTATATCATTGCACTGCATGTACATCACTTTCTACTATGCATACGTTAAAGCTACACATTTATATCATCTCACTGTGCATACATTCTTTTTTGCCATGCATACATTGTTTCAGCACTTTCATTCACTTTCACCGCGCATTTACTTTCTATTTCTGCGCATTCATTTTTCTAGTTTTTAAATTTCATTTCCTAGTCAGTTTGTTTTTAGCTAACCATTTTAATAAGTGCCTGTTCACTCTGGTAGTTTTTAGGTTGTTTTGCAGGATGATATTTTGAAGGCCCCATTGCTAAATTTCTAACAGTTTGTTTGTAGGTTTCTTAAGGGGTTTGCAAAAGAAACAATAATCTTGTTTGGCTTTAAAATATGACATGCTTTTCAATTTTGTGTGTCTTCTTTAGCATAGCAAAGTGTCTATTGTGTTTTTCTTTATAGCTATATGTAATTCCAAAATTATAACAATGTATCCTCTCCCCTCGCCATTCGTGGATCTTGGGTGTAAGAGAAATTGTTATAATTTTTAGAGGGTAGTCTTTGGTGGGAAAAGAGGTACTCACCCCAAGGAATGACCCAACCGATAACAGGCTAAAGCCAAGCCCTTCCAAACTGGTATATAAAAAATGCTAGTGTGATTAGTCTCACATTAGACAGGTGTGAATTCATTGTGGCAACCAAAATCTCCTCCAGTAGCCTAGTGGTGCGTTAAAGTCCTACATTGTAGAGGTGAAAGCCTTTCTTTGAAAGGATTGGGAGAGCCCCTTAATTGGGAAAATGACTTGATCATAACCACCTGAATGAATGTCCTTACTAAAAACCTTTGTGTAGTGGCCAAAAACCTTCTATTTGCTGGCTCAAGGGGTCACCCAAGCTCGTGAAGACACCCCACATTACTCATGATTCATAGTAGAGATAGCAGTTCTTTGGGAAGTAATGACCCATTGAATTTGGAACTTGGCGTGCCTAAGAAGTGAGTGCACTATAAGGAGGAGCCCATGCCTCCAAGTTCCTAGGCTATCCACTATGGATTTGCATGGCTAGATTTTATTATCCTAGTGGGGATTCAATAGATACTATCCTTACCAACCTTAGGATTGTAAGTGTGTTTGTGCATTCATACTAGAACAATTACATTAAAATCATTTCTGTCTTGTGTGTGTGTGTTTATGCATTTTACTTTGCCAAAAAAAACCAAACCACCAGAAAACCAAAAATTTCAAATCTTCAAGCCAAAATCAATCAAAAACAAAAACCTATGCATTTGTTCAATCCTACTGTGCATTTGTTAAAATTTGTTGTGCTTCTGTTACTGCTTTCACACATTGATCTATAACTTCTGTGCATTTGTCATATTCAGCTGTGCATTTATTCAATCTTGTTGCACATTTATTCAACTATCCTGCACATTTGTTGCTGCGCATATACAATAGAGAGCACTTTTGGAGACCTTGAAAAATTCAACAACACTTTTTCGGATACCCATTTTGGTCTTTAGCACAATTCTGGAAAAACATTTTATCTTTACAGACTTTTGATCTTTAGTTTGACCATTTTCAATCCACATTCATCATATTTCTTCATCAACAATGATCAAATAATTTCCTCCATTCTTTAAAATTCCCAATTCAGTGTTGAAACATCACCTTGTCTATTAGATTTTAATCTTTTTGAGTTTATCATATCAGGATCTACCATCCTCAATCAACAAACTTACTTAGGTTATTATCTCTTGGTTTTTCTTTGTCATATTATAGTGAGATCCATACCTCTTATTGACTTAGATTTTATCAAGTTATCTTATCTGTTTTCAACACTTTTCAATCTCTTTTTCACATATTTTCTATCAAACACTTTTCATATATTTTCATCAAAAATCTTCCATCCCAACATCATCTTTCACATTTTATGGTTCAAACTCGATCTCAGAAGCTCAAACAAACCACTAATCTAGAATTTGTAGACAAGATGGATGGAAACAAAGACAATGAGTAAAACCCTTGGTCTAGAATTCCTAGGAAGACTTCACTTTTTACATCAGATGAGGAACCCACAGATCAAGAACTTAAGGATGCTATGCAAGATCCTAGGTTTTATAATGTCATGGAAAGACTCCTAGACATGGATAGAGAGATGTATTTCCTCATGCTTGCTCAAGAAGGAGCCAAATTACCAAGTGATTTTGATGTTTCCCATATTAGAGAACCACCTATCACAACCAATCAAGAAATTCCTAGTGGTTCTCAAGATACACATACTCATGGAGCAAAGGAAACCAACCAACAATCCAATGCTTCTCAGACCAATCAATAGAACAATGCTTCTCAAACCAATCAGCAGAACAATGCTTCTCAAAATAATCAGCAAACCAATGCTTCCCAAAACACTCAACAACATA
The DNA here is from genome assembly GCA_027943335.1 of Chamaecyparis obtusa. Taxonomy (NCBI): domain Eukaryota; kingdom Viridiplantae; phylum Streptophyta; class Pinopsida; order Cupressales; family Cupressaceae; genus Chamaecyparis; species Chamaecyparis obtusa. Next base: position 1,947,438 of record BSBK01001523.1, on the reverse strand, counting down.
GTGTTTCTCAAAACACTCAAGGACACACATTATCTTTGGATCTCATTCTACAAAAAATCCAGATACTTCAAAAACAAATTTGTGACATCCAAACTGGATCATCAACTAAGAATTACTCCTTGGATGATATATGTCCTTATCCTTTTGATAAGAATTTAGCAATGATTCCATTCCCTCCTCATTTTGAGGTTCCTAAATTTGACAAATACAAAGGGAATTTGGATCCACAAGACCACATCCATGAGTTTTGTGCTGCTTGTATTGAAGTCACTCACAATGACACTTATCTTATGTGACTATTTCCATGAAGTCTAGGAGGACAAGCCATGGAATGGTTCTCCAAACTACCCCCAGACATCAAATCTTTCAATGAGCTTATTGAAAAGTTTGTGACTCATTACTCATATAATATCAAACATGAAGTCACTATGCTTGATCTTTGCAATGTACATCAAAAGAATGGAGAACCCTTCCTTGCTTTTTTGCAAATATGGCATCAATTATTTGCCAAGTATCCATGAACGATTCCTGAACAAGAAAAGATGGATATTTTTGTGCATAACCTTACACCAGAAATGAGCTATAGGTTGTAATTGCAATGTCCTCCAAACTTTAACAAGCTCATAGAAAATGGTATCAAAATTGAGGAAGCCATGGTCATAAAAGGTGAGATTAAACTTTATTCCAAGGACAATGTTGGATCTTCAAATTCATATCCCAGCAACAACAACAATGACAAGTCCAAATTCTGGAATAAAAACAAAAACATTGTCAATGATGGGATTGTTGATAATTGCAATGTTAAACCAACACAACCCCTTTTAAATCTCACAAGTAAGGCCAATGCTACTCAAGCTACTTATAGAAATCAATCTACAATTCATACTACCAACAAAAATTCATCCAATTTGAGAATGCCTTTTATGACGCCTCGAATAAATTTTACTCCTTTGGGGGAATCTCTTGAATCTACATTAAGGAAGTTGATCACAAAGAAACTCATTACACTTCCTGAAACTAGAGATTTTGAACCTAGAGTGAAACCTTCTTGGTGGAATGACAATGACTATTGTGAATTTCATAGATGGAAAGATCATAAAACCAATGATTGCCAAAGGCTTAAAAATGCAATTCAAGACTTAATTGAAAGTGGTGAAATTAGTGTTGACGGACATACCTCAAATGAGTCACACACGACTTTTAAAGATCCACTTCCTGAACATGAGAAAGGAAGTTCTTCCAATACAAAAGGTGATAATCAAGCCAACTATAATGCTACATTCTATAAATATGTTGGTAACATCTCTGGTTGTCATCCATCTAAGTACTATGCCAATGTGATAACTATCAAAGAAACATCCAAGAGTCAACTAGTCAATGTTACTACTAGAGCTCAATCCAAGGTTACTCTCCAAGGAGTCCCGTCTAAACCAAGCACCTCTAAAAAAAAGTCTGTTTATGTTCCAAAGTCTATACCAAATGTTTCCAATCTGTACAATCTTTTGGAACAACTGAAGAAAACACCAGCCCAGATATCCATATTAGAGCTTTTGCATCTATCACCATCTCATAAGGATATCCTTGAAAAATCTCTCTTAGAAACCTAGGTTCCTACAAATTTAGATCATGATCAATTTCAAGCTATGGTGGGAGATTTGACAACGCCACATTATCTATCCTTCACTAAACATGATTATTTAGCTATTAACCAACCTCATAATGTTCTGCTCCATATAGAAGTCCTTGTATAGAGTCATAAAATCAAGAGAGTACTAATAGATGCAGGAGCCGGCTTGAATATATGCACTTTGAAATTAGTCCTTGCATTGGGATTTTCTGAAAATGCTGTAGATCCAAAGAAGAAAATCACAATCAAAGCTGATGATGAAGAAGAGAGGTCATCCAAGGGATCTATTGTTCTTCCTATTAGAGTAGGTCCTATAGTCAAAGATGTACCTTGTCAAGTTCTTAACATGGATCTCACTTATAAAATTCTCTTGGGAAGACCATGGATTCATTCCATGCAAGCTGTGCCGTCAACTTATCATCAGTGTTTGAAATTCGCTCACAATGGTCAAGAGATCACTATCAAAGGAGATCCTAATCCTTTCCAGTATTGTAGCACTATGAAGATAACGTCTGATTCTTTGGTACCTTATAATTGTACTGGATCTTCTGCAACCATACGCATTGATCCAAGTAATGTAGCATCAACTTCCAAATCTAATGGGATCAAGATAGACATAAAAGAATGAAGTATGGGAGAGTACACTTTAGGTCAAGCTCTTTGCATCATAGAGCTACCTTTATCTCCTAGATCATATGGTAGATCTTTGATCACTAAACAACAATCAGAACCCCCATCCACAATTGTTTATGACACATTTATAAGTGGGGGCACTATATCAAAAGAAGCAACTGAGTGTAATGCTAATCATTTTCTTAAGTCACAAAAGAATGAAGAGGATGTCAAACATGAATATATATCACCAGATGTATATGGTAAAGGGTATAATTTTCTGTAAAAGATGGGATACCAAGGTGCTGGACCTATAGGGCTACAAAGAGAGGGTGTTATAAAACCAATTTTGCAAAATCCAAACTATCAACAAGATACTACAGGAATAGGATAAAAAGGAGAAGGACCAAAAGAACCAAAAGGAAAAGCAAAGATCACACCTTTTCATGAGACATCTAAAGCTCCTGCGTTATAGTTCCACAAACATGGTATGTATGTGGATTTAAAGAAATAAAGGATAACACAATGAATCATTGATAAACTTGGGGATAATGATGATTCTAACTCTAATGATTATGAATGGGATTCATTATCTGACTGTACTGAAGAAATAGGAGTTGATGTTGTTCATCACTATAGTAATGATTACCATGAGGGAGAGAGTTCAAGGACTGACTCACTAGGATTAGTTCCACGTGATACTACTCTTGTCGATTGTGAGGGAAGTGAGCATTATCTTGCGATAGACAATTCAGATGAGAGTATGGAAATAGACCTTGCTGATACCATCATAAACCTTGACAACTTCTCTATCAATACCATCTTAGCCTTTGAAATTGATCCGAATGATCCAATACCCCTTGTACATCCTGAACTTATAGATTGGGATTCTCCTAATCATCCAGAACTTGATGTCTTTTATAATGATGATGCAATCATTGACTATCTTACAATTAGGGATCATTTACCACTAGGGGATCATAAGTTAGGATTTCTGATAGAACTCAATGACATGGCTTACTTTGGAGAGAGTGCCAATCCTTTTAGTCATAAAGATATAAAAATAATCAACATATTTAATGGTGAGAACCACTCAATGGCAGTATTAGATCCAAAAATAGTAAAAAGAAAAGATGCATATGAAGGTGAAAACCTCTTTGAGGTGCCTGATGATGGAAGGATTGACACTCTTCCCAATCATCTGTATCAAGAGCAATAAAAAATTCTTATAGAACCAACATTGCCTCTTAACATTGGAACAGAGGAGTCCCCAAACATTCTCAAAGTAGCAGCATCCTTGACAAAATCAGAGAAAGAAGCTTTTGCAAAAATTTTCAAAGAGAGACAAATCAACTTTGCCTAGTCCTATGCTGATATGTTGGGACTGGACCCTAATCTAATTATGCATCATTTATCTATTGCACCAGGCATTAAACCAGTTAAGCAGAAGCTCTGAAAGATGCACTTGCATATTGCACTAATGGTGAAAGAAGAATTGAAAAAGCTCCTAGATGTTGGATTCATTCATGCTAGTGATTATGCTGAATGGATTTCCAATATTGTACCTATCTCAAAGCCAGATAAGTCTATCCAGATTTGCATAGATTTTTGAGATCTCAATAAAGCTTGTCCTAAAAATGATTTCCCATTGCCCAATATTGATATTATAGTTGATTTGATGGCTGGACATGAGATGTTATCTTTGATGGATGGTTTTTCTGGATATAACTAGATCAAGATTATGCTAGAAGACCAGGAAAATACTACTTTTACTTGTCCTTGGGGTACATATTGTTGGAATGTGATGCCTTTTGGGCTTAAGAATGCTGGTGCCACTTATTAGAGAGCTATGACCATAATCTTTCATGACATGATGCATACCATTATGGAAGATTATGTTGATGATATTTTAGCAAAATCCAAAAATAAAGGTCATTTGAGAGTGTTGGATAGAATATTCACCCAGATGGAAAAGTATCAAATTAGACTCAATCCAAACAAATGTGCATTCGGGGTCACATCAGGTAAACTGTTAGGGTACATTGTCTCAGCCAAAGGAATAGAGGTTGATCCAGAAAAGGTTAAGGAAATTATGGAGATGGCTTCCCCCACTAACATCACTCAGTTAAGATCTTTGAAAGGATGTCTCCAATCAATCAGAAGATTTGTTTCTCAACTAGTAGATAGAAGTCATCCCTTTCAGCATTTGTTGCATAAAAACATCTTATTCAAATGGGAGGATAAGTGTGAGGAAGCCTTCACTAAAATCAAGCAATATCTAGCAACTGCTCTAACTCTGATGTCACCAATTCTAAGCAAGCCACTCTTACTCTACATTTCAGCTATGAAAGTCTCACTAGGTGCTCTTTTGGCCCAACAAGACCAAGAAGGAAAAGAAAAAGCTATATATTATATTAGTCGCACCCTTATGGGATATGAACTAAATTATTCTCCAATTGAAAGAGCATGTCTAGTAGTTGTCTTTACTTCACAGAAGTGGTGACATTATATGTTGTCTCATTCTATCAAGCTCATTGCAAAGATTGATCCTTTGAAGTATCTATTGAGCAAGACAACATTAACAGGCAGATTGGCTAAGTGGGTTATGTTGCTTAGTGAATTTGACATTGAGTATGTGGATAGGAAGGCTATCAAAGGCCAAGTGATAGAAGATCAATTAGCTGAGGCACCATTAACAAATGATCAACCTATACATACAGAGTTTCCAGATGCACACATCTTGACATTATCCACACAAACATGGAAGTTGTATTTTGATGGATCATATACTCAACAGGGTTAAGGAGCTGTCATTCTTTTTGTCACACCGCAAGGATACACAATTCCAAAGTCTTACAAGCTACTTTTTCCTTGTATAAATAATGTAGCTAAATATGAAACCTTAATGATTGGGTTAAAGATGGTTCTACAATGGAAAGTCACTAAATTGAATGTCTACAAAGATTCTTAGTTGATTATCAACCAAGTTAATGATGACTATCAGACTAAGGATGACAAGTTGTTACCATATAAATGTATGGTTGATGACTTCAAACAATATTTCTCAATCACCACCTTTGAATAGATTCCATGACATGATAACAAGGCTGCAGATGCAATGGCTACGATTGCTTCTCTATTTGATGTAGAGGATACCAAAGCCCATTTTGAGTTCTTGGTGGAATCCTTGACTTATCCTGCATATGATGATCCTGATACAAGTATTATATGTCATCTTATTGGACACGACTCCCCAATTTATGGAAAAATCTATTCTTATCTAAACAATGATATCTTACCTCCTAACCTATCCTAAAATAAAAATGAACCTTTCTACGCCAAACCTCCTGCTATGTCCTAATATCTGACACCTTGTATCGATGAGGTCTTGACGGTACTCTCTTACGATGTCTTAAACATGATGAATCTCAAACTACCTTACGAGATGTACATGTGGGTATTTGTGGGACACATTCGAGTGGTCCTTCCTTGGCTAAGAAAATCATGTGTATGGGTTACTATTGGCCTACTATGGAGACAAATTCCTTTCATTTTTCTAGGGCATGTAAGAAATGTCAGATACATGGGAATCTTATTCATGCACTGACATAGGAGCTCCATCCTTTTACGACCACCTTGCCATTTAGTCAATGGGGACTCAACCTTGTGGGTGTAATTCACCCTCCATCTTCCAATGGTCATAAATGGATTATCACTACCATTGAGTATTTTACCAAATGGATTAAAGCCATTCCATTGATCACTACCATAGGCAAACAAATATTTATGTTTATCCTAAATTACATCATTTGTAGATATGGTATACCTATGTATCTTATTACTGATCATGGGAAGTAGTTCCAAAATCAGGACATGGATGAACTGTGTGCAAAATTTCACATCACCCATAACTATTCCACCATATACTATACCCAAGGTAATGGCCAAGCTGAGGCATCTAATAAAACCATTGTCAAGATCCTACAAAAGACTGTCAATGACACTGGCCATGACTGGCATATCCAATTGAATCCTACCTTATAGGCTTATCGCACTCCATCCGTACTCCCATTGGAGCCACACCATATTCCCTTGTCTATGGTTCTGAAGCTATCCTGCTCCTCGAGGTTGAGTTGCCTTCTCTTTGTGTCTCTCTAAAAGATTTAATTCTAGATGAAGAGTATAGAGTTGCACGACTGGCTAAATTAGAATTGCTGGATGAATGTCATCAGAGAGCATATGATCATTTGAAAGTCTATCAATAGTGGATGTCTCATCAATATAATAGTAAAGTGAAACCTAGAGACTTTAAGGTGGGTGATATAGTCCTTCATGAGAATCCCAAAAATCAGCAGCATCGTGAGAAGAAGGGCAAGTTCAAACCCAATTGGCTAGGTCCTTTTGTGATTACATCAGTCTATGGCTCTGAGGCTTATCAGTTGTCTACACCTGAGGGTGATCCCTTGGATGAGCCTCTTAACAATTTGCACCTTAAGAAGTTCTATGCTTGAAATCCCAATGCAAGGAGTATGTATATAAAAAAAAAATAAAAATAAAAAAAAAATCAAAGAAAATTGCAATAAAAGCATGTGGTGAAAACCTAGAAATAGGTGCCATGTGTGACAAGTTAGCTCCTCTTTCTATTAGGATTCTTCTAGCGCATCTGCTCATTCTATATACCCATAATAACATGACTAGTCTGTCACCATTTTTTCACCATGTATATATCATAATAAAATGGCCAATTCATACACCATCCATTGTATCTATCCATAATAAAACCCCATCATAGCTTGATCTATTATCTTGGTCTTCATCCCAATCTTGTTGTGTCCTTCTTCATCCATAATAAGTCAGTCCATCACCTAGTTGGGGGCATGTCCTCGACCTAGTTTGGGAAGTGGATCTATGATAGTCACAACTCTTAGAGGACAAAATGGAGTATTTTCACCAGACAAGCAAACACAATCAAACATTCTTACACAATGATATCCTCATGATGAATCATAATCTTTGATCTATCCTTCAAAACATGACTTCAAAAAATGATCACTTATTTATACATTTGACTATACATCAATCAACTTGATCAATATACCTAACCACTATCTTTTGGCAAAGAAATGTATATTCATGGCAGACATGTTAGAATAATTTGTTGTTGAAGATTATGCATTAATATATGGATTTCATTTTTATCATGTTTCCTATGCTATTCCAGGATATCTTTGACATGAGTTTGAAACTCCCATATGTCATTTATTAGAATAGCCAAGGTGGGGCATGATATTTTTCTTTGATTGTTGCTTGTGGGATATTTTCTGATGAAATCGAAGGAACAAGTAATTGGGGTGTCTATGCATAAGTGCCTTCATCAGTTTAATAGTTTTCACAACATACAAATCATGTTGTTATACAAATGCTATTAATGGTGATACACCACACATACCTATACGCCAAATATTTGTTCCTTGATGGAGGGGGGAAATATTCCTTGTCTGTTATGCAAATGACACTCAAGTCATCTCAGTTCAATTATACCTCGATGCTTGTCAAGTTTTCTATATTAAACTCCATGCAAGAAATGCTTAGGTCATCCTGGTTTAATTATACCATGATGCTTGCATTCCCTTGCAACATAATGAGTTGAATGATGAGAATCAAATTCTAGTTATTATGAAGTTCTAAGATGTTACATGAAGTTTTGGAGATACTCATTTCATATTTCATTTTTCATTACACTTAACTGACTCATGATTGCATATCAGTGCTCCTTTTATAGGGATTTGTAGGTTATCTTGCTTATTAGGTCATCTGTTCTCTTGGTCCATTCTTCTTGTGTCAGATACATTATTATTTAAGTTGAGGACATTTGGGCAACAAACACATTAAGCTTTCATCTTGCATTTTAAAACTTTTTGCATATTCCATTTTCATTATCACACTTAATCATTTTGTGTAATTCATTTAGGAAATGTATTATCTTCATTAGGTGTGTTCATTTGTATATTACCCATATATATTAACATGCCCATTTTGATCATTTAAAGTGACATTTCATCATAGCTATCATTTTATCCCATTTTATTTATCATGTTGTGGGTTATTATATTTTACCATATTTAGGTGCCTTTTCATTTATTATATACAATATCATTTGCACTGATTGGTTATCCATTACATTCATTCCCATATGATCCATTACTTACATTGTCATAGTCATCATTGTTACATACATCATTACATTCATACCACATAACATTGCATAAATAATCATTTAGGACATACATTATTATAAATATCATCATCATATGCTAGATCAGTAACCATTGTGCATTCACATGAAATCAATCATTTTGCACTATAGAACATACATACTATGCATATCATAGTACATCATCACATCCTGCATATGTCAGTACACACATGTATATATAATCATCCAAGAAAATCATAATAGAACTCCATCATCATCATATATATAATCCATCATATAGAGTCCATATAAAATAAATAAAATGTCCAAATGTCCAATGATATCTCATAAAATGATAATGTGTCCAAGAGAATGTCTATCAAGTCAATAAAATAATGAAACATAATGATACAAGAGTGTGTATATAATGCTACAATTTGTCTATGAGCCACTGCCTCCAGACTTAGTCTGTCACTGTCTACAAGATGCAATGAGACCTCGTGCTGCTGAACCCCCTAAACCTGAAGCTCCTGTCAGATCTCCTGAACCTACTGGTGCTCTAGGAGGATGTGATGATATCCCTCCACTATCGGTTGGTCCCTATCTCTTATAAACAACTATCCTAACTACAAAAGAGCTCTCTCTAAAGCTCCCAATCCACTGATCACTAGGTACGACCTGTCTATATGCATCCTGCCAGTAGGAGATCTCCTTCTCGACCCACACCATCGCATGAAGACTGTCTCCATGAGGTTCCAAGTCCTCTATCCTTTGCAGCTCATCTAATAGCACCTCAGACTCTTGTAGTCACTCTATGGCAATGTCTCACTCACACCTGATCATGACGTTCTCCCTCTCCAGTCTCTCCACTCGTCTCTCCAATCCAGGGACACGGTCTACCTATACCTATGTCATTGCTAGTTTGACTAACAATGAATCAATGTCTAGGTCCTCCTCTACAACAATGTCCCTCTATAGGTAGGGATCCTATCCCCCAATGTGCATCTCTACCTGCTCCTCTTGTACACTGACATCAGGCATATGTATATCCTATCCAGCTATATCGAGCATCTACTTTTCCTATATGTCCTATACACATCCACCCTGTACCACTCTCTCCTGGCCAAGTATCACATCAACCTCATCCAATACCTAATCTACCTGCACTAGTACCTATGCATGTCTTGCTGCATCTACCTATATCAGGATAGCTAATGGTATCTGTCCCACGACACCTGCTAGAACTTGTAGTGGGGCACCTACAACACCCTATGCAAGTACCTGTCCCTATACCTATCTCACTGGGGGTGGCATCAATCTCCTCAGTGGCACACCTCTGCCTCTCATCTAAGGCCCAGCTCTATCTCCCCTACCTCCACCATCACCACCATCATCACCATCATCTCCATCACCACCATGGGCTCTACCAACATCTCTTCCCCTCCCTTGGTCTCTCTTGTCCTGACCTTGTTGCCTATCTCAGCATCTCTCTGCAACATCTCTCTCGGGTGGCCTCTTCGCTGGATTAGTCAACCTTAGGAATGGGTGCTCCCTAAGGTGCCTCTCATAGTCAACTATCATACCTGGGTCTATGACCCCCTGTCTCATAGACCATACCTAAAATGACATGTCTAAGAACTCTTGTTGTGCAATCTCAAAGGACACCATCGGTCCCTAGTCTCACCACTCCTGATGTGTGTGGGTAAACTCTATAACCCCCAGCGATAATCCTTGCATACGACTAAACTATCATAGGACCCAGATCACCAACTACCTCTCAATAATGTAGGGAGTCCTCCCTATCAACCATCTCGACTCAAAGCAAAATCTGAGCTGACACTCATCATCCCATGGCTCGCACCCAAGGTAGGGTCTCTAGATAACTGAATCTATGGTGTTGAAGGTATATCACCAAAACTCTAATCAACCCAACTTATGCTGAGTCTGGATGGCTGCATGCAGAAATACATATGGTTTCCCTGTGCCACGGAACCGTATAGCTACTGGTCATGTCACTGCAATGTGCTCCCATGCCCAAACATGGAGTAGAGTCACGCTAGTTGATAATGAAGCACTTCTATGGTATACCACTTGATGCATATCATGATATAAGTGTGCTAGTAGACACACCCCCCAAGAAAAATGGGTCCCCTCCTCCAACATCCTTTATAGAGTCTGGCCCCAACCAACTGCAAAACCATGTGATCTTTGATCTAGACACACGTAGCCTCCGATCATTCCAGCCAGGACAACAGGAAGTGGCTCATAGAAATCCACCATGTCCTCCCAACTAATCTTTGTCTCATCAATCTCATCATCTCCAAATATCACTCTGCACTTTGTCAGTCCCCCGCGCCGATCATACTGCACTAACTCTCCTATGATAGGTAGGTGAAGGATGCGATATACATCCTCTAAGGTCACTGTCATCTCTCCTGTAGGGAGATGGAAGGTACTCATCTCCGAGTGCCATCTCTTGGCAAGTGCTGTCAACATACTCAAATTCACCTGAATCTCAGGTGTGTATATGATGTGGTATAATCTAGTCACTCCTATCAGTAGTCTGTCAGTCTCTAACAATGCTGACCTTAGATTCTGAGTCATGGGATATCTCTCCCATGACATCAGAGTATCTATGATATCCTCCTATCAACATCAACCAGTCAAACTATCATATTTCAATCAAGCTCAACAATCTATCTATCCTATCCTATCAAATCGAACACATGTTTATCACATGTCCTGATAGATAATTCTATCAATTATCTACAAATAGAAAGGATAACTAGCAACCATGCTTCAATGTTAACTATCCTGACTCAATCGATCCAAATACAATGCTGACAAATCATTTTGGCTTGTTGATATCCAGTTTGACCTAATTCACACTCTAATTTTATTCATCCTAACACCAAACCCAAATGCGCAACACAGAAAATTGCTTACGCAGGAACCCCTTACACTTGCGCAGATTTCACAAATGCGCAGTTCCCCTAAATAGTTGCATAGTGCATTAGAAAAAATGCGCAGAAACAACATATGTGCACTTTTATTTGGCATATGCACAGCAGAAAATTTCTTATACACATATGCACAACTTCTTGACACATATGCATAGAAATAACTATTTGCTGTGCAAACATGGTTCGTTGCTACACATACATGTGCCACAACTGTGCATTTGTTCGATGCCTCAAAAATAATTTTTTTTTCTAAACTAAGTACTCCTTCAATCTAATCTAAACACCCTAAAATTCTACTACAAAATCACCAAATCATCAAAATCACACAGAGGATCAAGTCACCTACCGGCTCTCCTGAATTAGGTGGTCTGTCGAAGCATCTGACCCTCTTGAATCGATGATCGGACAACGGGAACGATATCTTCTCAGCTCAGCTCAGCTCTCTCCACTCGCTCCAATCTCCAAATGACAAGTGTACACAATGACCCTATTGTGCACCCCTTAGCCCTTTATATAGCTTGTAGACCTATTTTGCTTGGTGTGTGGACCCTACCTACCAATTTGTTTCCGCTTCACCCCATTTTCACCCATATTTTCTCCTGTTCCTTTCATGAGATTGATTGTCAAATCGCGCATCAACAAAAAAAACCAAAAATCAAATAAAATAAATTAATTTTTTTTGTCAATCAATCTCTCGAGGGGGCATGCATAGGTCGTCTGAGACATTGTCTGGGGCAGGGGCAAAAATGCCTGATTTTTTTCTTTGAAACAATGTGACCAACACATTATTTCAAAGAGGGGCAAAATGTATACACTAAAAAGTGACCTCATTAATTAATTAAATATTTATTATTTAATTAAATATTGACATGATGAATTAATTAAATATTTATTATTTAATTAATATGTATTCCTCTATTTATTAAATAAATTATTCAATTTATTTAATAGATTCACTATAATTTATTCTCCTATCCTAAGTTTTCTAAATAGTCTATTAAAGTGATTAAATCAATTACACAATCACCTAATTATGACTAAGTCCCATAGTCCACCTCATCTACCTAGTCACTTGACACATCACCTTGGCTAAGATAAATAATATTTATTAATCATTATCCTCACCCACACATGTCCCATCTTTAAGGTCTATGTGGCCTCATAAGACTTGATCTCATGACCACATGTCTTCTCTTAAACCAAGTCAAGAGACAATCCCTATTCTTAAGGGGCTTCTCAAGCCACCTCTAAGGGTCAAAGGTGACTCATAGGACACTTGTTCCAAGAGTCCTCATGAGGAAAATGTCTCTCCCTCTTCCTCTCTTTGGTCTTTGTGAGACACTTGACATGTGTCTTTCCCTTCCACCTTCTTCTCTTCCATGTCAATGTGAGAGGAAAATCATCCCTATTCTTCCTCTCACTTTCCAACTACATCCCCCATTCTCTCAACCCCTTCAACCAAGTCAATCCTAGCCCTAGGATCTTCCACCTTTCAATCTCCACCATAGGATTGTGCAACCTAGGCTTGGATCCTCCAAAACTCTATAAAAGGAGCATCATTTTCCCTTTGAGAGCTAATAGTGAATATGCAATCAAGCAATCAAGCATTATAGAGATCAAGAGCATTATTCAAGCATCCATTATCAAGAAAATCAAGCATATCCATATCATTTTGTGAACATTCCATTCTATTATCCATTTAGTTGCATAATTGAGTTTTAGGCTAGTTTTGCATACATTCATCATCAAATCTCCACACTTTGAGAGCATCTTGGGAAAAGACTTCATTTGGAAATTTGAGGGCTCAATATCTTCAAGAAATCAAGGTTAGGAGGACAATGGAGACAAGCTGTAATGGGCGAGTGAAGGTAATCTTGTTTTATTTCTTCATTTAATCATATTGTATTCCTCATCATGTTGCAGTAGATAGATTTATTAGCTTAGAATTAGTTAATATATCATTTCTACTGGTTAGACATCTAATTTTCATACACACATTTTTTTAATATTGTTTGCTTCATGTGTAGATACAGGTATGAAGACCAAGTAGGTTGTTCAAGGGACACACATACACTAAAAGTGTGAAACTTTCCAATCGAAGTTACGTAGAGGTGGAGATTGATTAAGGAGGCTATAGAGATGGCATACATAATAGGTATGGGACCTTCCAGTTGAATTAAAGGAGTTTTTAAAGACTGACCGTTGAAGGAACATGGCCTTTGGAAATGAAACATTTCAACCTATTACATTTCTACATAATTTTAGTTTGCTACAGTATGAATCAATTTGCTACAAGAGGTAGCTACATTTCAATACAATATCAGTTTTCTATAAGAAGTTTGCTATAGGAACTAATGATATTTTTGCATAAATCTAGTCATAATGCTATATGAGGTTTTGGTGCTATAGGAGATTTTAAGAAAATGACTTCATGGATAAGTTTTGGGACTCCGCTATGTTGCTACATGAGGTTTTAATATTATAATGTTTCATGTTATATTAGTCTTGAAAATAAATATACATTACATGGATATATGAAATCAAATGAACATGGCATGAATATTAGTGCAATAAATCAGAATAAACTCAAATGTACGAGTAGATGATATCATTATTAGCTACAAATATGTTAAAGATATGACAATAATTATTTTTCTACATGAGGTCAAATTCTTATTTTATTCAACTAGTTGCTATAGAAGAATTGAACATACAAGTATAAAATAATATTGATAGTAAACAAAATTATTATAGTGATCAGTCATAAAACTAGCAAGAGTTTGAATCATATATCTTTGAATAACAAGATTTTTCTAGCTAACATATATTTTTATGGACAAGTATATCAAAAGCATGAAGATGGATATTCAAAGGAGCTGGTAGAGGTAAATTACATCAATTGTATCAACATTTTGGTATAGGATGCAATTTTATTTCATCATTCATTCAAATCCTACCCAACAGATAAGGGAACTCAAGTCATACTGACTACCAATGAATCCATCAGGACAACACACAATGATGCGAATTTTAGATGACTCATCAATATGGGTTTCTCTAATGGAGTCATCGATATTTATAAAGCCATAGTAATTTTGACATAGACAGAATTCACACATAGTGACTTCCAGTAAAATCCATATCAACAGAGAGAAAAATGACAATAATGGAGTGTTTTGATTTATAGAGAAGTGGCTAAAACATATCAAGTTCATGATCACGTTGGTGACTAAGTGTAGTAAATTAAATAAAGAGTTGGGTTGTTAATTCATGTCTATTCTATAGAGAAAGGAAAGAGCCTATAAACCTTTGTGCTTCAGCAAGTAATATAACAGAGGAGTCATGGTGTAAAGAAGAACCAATATTTCAAAACATGAGAGCCAACAGGAAATATAGAAGTAAAGATACCCAAAATAGAATGAGATAGGTAGTTGTTCATAACACCCGATACTTTTGGCCATGCAGAGGGGTTTTAATGATTTCACAACTGAACCCAGATATTAAAACAAACACAAAAGAATCAAGCTTAGGGTTTCAGAAAAAAAAATCATGAAGTATGATTTATTGTAGATCTTATAACTGAGCCTTTGCTACATGGAATGTAACAAAGAGCTCACGACAAGTAAAGAAGAGCCTAGCATTCAAGGACAAAAAATCTACAAAACCACAGTCGAGTGCATGTAAGAATGAATACCCACATAGTGTTGTTGAGTTAGAAAATGAGGAGAGATTGCGACAAGGAAAAAGACCAAATATTTTCTTATACAACATGTAAATAAGGGGTTTTGCAAATCTTTAAACCTCATCATTATGTTTGAAGGCTCTGAAAGGGGAAAAAGGACTAAGGAAACAAAAATTTTCATAAGTTACAATAACCTTCATACATTCTGTGATAGCTATAAAATGTAACATAAAAGCTATTGTGACATAAAAAACACTTGTGCAATGTCGAAGAATAATAGAGCCTTCGAGAAAACCCATTCCCATATCCTTCAAATCCTAGTAGCATGGCGGCACCACATAGACTTCCAGAAAAAAAATGCCAAATGAAAGTATTTTTAGGGTTTTCCCCATATTTCACATCCAGATCCCTCTTTTCTATTAAACATGACATATTATGATTTTGGGTCTGGGTTATGTGTGTGGATATAATATATTTTTTCCATTATAATCTTTATTATTAATTACATATGATAAATGATTTCATTTATCACTTAGCATATGTAAATAATAATAAAAGTTTATTATTATTTTATCTATTCAGGTATATTTATTAAATATTGTTATTTAATAAATATTAAGTCTTATAATAGATAAATAATAATATCTTGCATGTGCATTATTATGTAAAATTAATATTACAAGGTGTTGAAATTATAAAACACTTAGAAAAATTGATTATTTCAATCCAAGAATAAGGAATTAACATGATAGCTTGGAGTCTCTTAGTTTTGACTTGGAGTTACATTTTGAGAAGATGGATTTTTATTGTTTCTATCATCAGTTATGGGCTTTTGAGGAGTTTTTCATGCAGTTGAGGCTAGCTTTCAGTTCCAAATCAGTTGGACATGGGCTTAAGGGAAATTTTTATGGGTTTCTTCATAGTTTAGAGCAGTTTTGACATGCATTTTCATGTTATATTTTGTAGATTTTAGTTAGGGTTTTGAGCCCTACATATTGTATTTTCACCTCATTTTGGAGGACCTTTTTTTTTCTCGATAATTTTTGCATAGAGACTTTATTTTGAAATAGCTTTTTTTGAGAAAATTGTAAGGGAACTTTGTAGCAGAGATTTTTTAGCATTGATTATACAGATACAATGATTCCTTCTCATTGGTTTCTACTACAATGTTGTGAATTTCTTGCTTTTATGTTGTGTTTATCCTTCATTCAAGCCCTATTCCTTATTGCACTTGTAAACCTTGATACTTGTAGTTGGAGGTCTATGTTTGTGATCTTTAAATTTTTCAAAAAATTGGTAAAGCCAAGGCATCCATTTCAAAGAAATTTTTTTTTGGATCCTTCCATTAGAATCACTTTTGTAATTGCATGTCTATCTTGGTATTGTGAATCAATAGTATTTTGGATAGTTTGTGTTGGATTACTGAAGTTGCAATAATTTCATTGGTGGATCACCTCACTTAGGTTTTAGTAATTCTTATCTCTTTATCCCTTTCCCCATATAAAATTTAGTTTTAGGTGAGCACTATCTAGGAACAAGCCTCCTCCAAAGATTCTTCTCTCATTTCAAGACAACCCACCACCTGAGAGAGTTTCCATGTTTCAACATGATAGATAAATTTTACACATCAAGCTATAGGCATAATCCTAATTGAAAATAATTTTTGGCATGCCCGGTGGGACCTAAACTATTTCTAAGTTCCCTAAATTACCAGATTTTATTATTATTTCTTGGTGTGAATAGCAGTATTTTAGCCTTATTGAAAGTAGTTTACACTACCTGGTGACTCTAAATTTTATGGTTATTGCAAATCCAAGGTATAATAGCCTATGAAAAAGATTACTACACGACATAATAAAGAATATTTTTAGTATCAAGAGCTACCATCAAGGAGTACAAGAGGTAGTATAGCGAGGAAAGGTACTAGGTCAACAAATAGAGGTGGAAGAAGTATTATTTCAAAAGGTGATCCAGCTATTATGTATTTCAAAACTCTATTGTTTAAGAATTTTGAAGAGGTTTCATAACAACTACCTAAAGATTTTGACTTTTTCAGTGGTTCAGAAGCCCCAAGTACATCTACCTTAGAATTACCAACAAATGCAAATTTAGTACCAGCTACTATAGTTGCACAACTGATAGTTGTTCATCCTCAACCTGCTATCATAAATTAGGTATTTAATCAACCACCTCAAATGTCTCATCAAAAACATAAGAATCAACCTTTTGTGGCTTTCAATCAAGGTAATCCTCTTAACATACCAATTCATCATCATATTCCTATTGCTTCTATTAAAATTTTTCCATAATTTATGGGTGAAAATCATGTATCAGCTATTGAGCATATTAGAGATGTAGCTTCTTCATGTAGTTTACATTGAGTTACTAAACATGATGTGGCTATGAAGTTATTAGCAATGTCTTTTAAGGGTAAAGATTTAAAATGGTTTAAAGAATCACTAGTTAATTCTATTACCACATGGGATCAACTTGGAGAACTATTAAATAAATAATTTAAAGACAAATCTAATTATTTATCTTTTCTAGAGTAATTGAAGTACTATTAAAAGATCACCTAATGACCACATAATTGATTTCAACCAAAGGTTCAAGAAAACATGGAATAGGATACTAGCAGCAATTAAGCCATCTAATGGGTATGCATTTTTGTTTTATCTTAAAGCATTGGATAAAAATATTTCAGTTCAGGTCCAATCCATGGGAGGAAATACATTACCAAGAGCAATTGATATTGCCATACAAGCTGAAAATAACTTAATACAGGCTGATGTATTAGCTCCTATGCCATCATTGCCTATCATTGTAGAGATTCAACCTTTAGTACCAGTGGTACTTGATATACAACCAACTATTGTTGCCATTCCAAGATTTCCACCATTCAATAGATAGGTTGCAGCTGAAGAATATGCTACTACAACATCTTTTAGAGAGCTTAAAGAGAATAATTTGGAGCTTAAAGAACAAAATGAGAGCATGATGAGGACCTTGCAGAGTTTTGGAAATGAAACAACAAATTTTAAAAGGCAACAAGGCCAATACAATAGACCTTCTCAAGTTCCATATCAACAAAGACAAGGTAACCAAGCTTTAGGTTCAAACCAACAAAGGCCAGTTCAAGGACAAAAAAAATTTTATGGTCAAAGAGCTAGTCAACCATATAATTACAACACTCCAAGTACTTCTAAGGAGCTAGTAGTTATTCCTTAGAATAACTATGCATAGGATGAAGAATGGTGTAATACTTGTAATGTTGGACATTATTGGTTAGATTGTCCACATGCCTTAGAAGCAAGGCAAAATGATGTTCTTAAAGGAAAAGCTCCAGTTATTCAAGAAGACATTTAGCATGACCAACTATAACCACAAGGTAATCCTGATACCACATTGATGAACTTGGATTTGGATTAAGCTCTTATTGTAGTAATTTTTTATCCAAATCAAGTATGGAGATTAGTAGCAACGAATAAAAGGTAAAAAACAAAGGCTTCTAGTGAACAAAAATATGTTGATAAGTCACAACAACAAGTTGAAAAGGGTAAACAACAACAAGGCATTGCTGCAATTAATCAATTAGGACCCTCAAGTACACAAAAAGCTCAATCTGTACCAAAAGGACAAGTTGGACAAGTACATCAAGCTGCAAAGATAATTTTGTAGCCACCACAACAATAGAAGGATCTTGTTATTCCTAAACTGAATCATAAGGTGACGCAAGAGAAGACAGTGGAGAGGGGCCAAAGACAAACCCTAACCAAGTCCACCTTGCAGAGATCACACATGGAAGAAACAAACACACAAGTGAGAGAGAGAATGCAAATAACCTTCATATATTTATTCCAATTGATTCATACATGCCAGGATATAAGGCCTTCCCGGTTTAGGCCAGATATTACAATTCAAGTACATAAGTGCTCCAACATGCGAGGATCTGAAACAATCTACAATCTTCTAGCTTCTATCTTCTATCAAAAAATGACTCTCTAAAACTACAACCAAAGATTACATTATATACAAGAGGCTATCGAACAAGTCGACCTTCATATCGACCATCAACAAAAGGAACAACCAGATCTAGGTCCACATGCTTCCCAATGATAGATACCAACATTAAATACATGACCATAATTAATTGCAAGAGTCAGCCTCATTAGGAAACTAAAATAAATAGCTCAATAAGCAAGGATAATCGAGTGCCAGACAAGCATCACCGAGTGGCAGGGAATTAACTGACCAACTCAATAAACCAAGGAAAATGAGAAACACTGAACCAACTCGGTCAAAGTAGGAACCAAGCAACATAGGAAAACACAAACATGTTTTTGGTGACACAGGATTGCCAAGGACCTGAGATGCTCTAACATCAGACACTTGGGGTTATTTGAAATGATTCTCCGAATCATGAAGCAGGTACGATCTAAGTTGAATCTAACTCAGATTGTGAAATCCATGAACTGTCTTCAATCAGTCTATTCTTCCACTTTACCAGATATTCCATATATTGTTTCCCTCTTGTACTTATGCCAAATCTTTATTCCAAAATCTACTCAGCTTCTTCTATCTATTTCTTAGGATAATCATTCGGTACTGTCATTTCTTCATCTGACTCATGGTACTCATACAAATCAAAAATGTTGAATATAGGTGATATATCTATGTCATCAGGTTACTCAATCTCATAAGCATTTCCATTGTCAATTTTTCTCAAAATCTTGCAAGGGCCAAACTTCTTCATTTTCACCTTCCCATATGTTCCAATAGGAAATCTGCCTTTCTTCAAATGAACCATTACTTCATCACTGATTGCAAAAGTCTTATGTCTTCTATATCTATCAGCTTTGTCTTTGTATTTCTGATTACTTTTCTCCAACTTATGTTTCACATCTTCATGCAATATCTTCATGCACTCATCAAATGTTACTCCTTCAGCACTTCTCTTTCCTTCATCAGCAATATCCCTCAAATTTGATATACCTCTTGGTTGTATGCCATTAACAATCTCAAAAGGTGTTTTTTAGTACTCCTATTCACTGAATTATTGTATGCAAACTCCACTTGTGCTAACATAGAATCCCAATTACTCAGTGTGTCTCCAACTAAACATCTCAAAATATTTTCCAAGCTTCTATTCACAACTTCTGTCTGTCCATCGGTCTGTGGGTGAAATGTAGAACTATATTTCAACTCGATGCCAAACTTTCTCCAAAGGGTATTCCAAAAGTATCCAACAAATTTACTGTCTTGGTCAGAGATGATACTCCTTAGTAATCCATGCAATATGACAATTTCCTTAAAGAAAAGATCTTCTATATGTATTGCATTTGATGTCTTTCTATAGGGTATAAAATGTGCCATTTTAGAAAATCTATCCACAACAATAAATATCGAATCATTACCTCTTACTATCTTAGGTAAGCCAAGAAAAAAATCCATACTGATATCAATCTAAGGTTTCTCAGGTACAAAAATCGGTGTATACAATCCAGTATTTTGACTTACTCCTTTTGCAACTTGACAAATTCCATAACTTTTCACAAATTTTTGAACATCCTTATACAACTGTGGTCAAAAGTATTTCTCCTTAAGAAAATTCAATGTTTTATCAACACCAAAGTGTCCAACCAAACCACTACTATACTTCTCCTTTATCAAATTAGTTCTCATTGATCCTCTTGGTATACATAGCTGAATACCTTTAAACAACATACCTCCTTGAATGAAATATTCTTCCCATTTAGTACTCGGTTGATCTTGAATAGGTGCTTTGCACTTTCTCCATGACTTAGAAAAATCAAGATCAAATTCATAAGAATCTCTCATGTCATCAAAACCAAGAACTTCAATTTTCATCTCAGTCATCAAAGATCTTCTTCTACTCAATGCATCTGCAACTCAGTCATCAAAGATCTTCTTCTACTCAATACATCCACAACTCGGTTAGTGACTCCACTCTTATGCTTTATCACAAATGTATAACTCTAAAAATACTCAACCCATTTTGTATGTCTCTGATTCAACTTATAATTCTGACTACCCAAATACTGTAAAGCTATATGATCAGTATACAATACAAATTCACTTAGTATCAAACAATGTCTCCATTTCTTTAGTGCTTGAATAATAGCATAGAATTCTTGATCATACATAGAGTATTTCCTTTTTGCATCATTCAACTTTTCCCTTATAAAGAAAGAAACAAGTTTACCTTCTTGACTCAACATAGCTCCTATTGCACTTCCACTTGCATCACATTCCACTTGGAATACCTTATTGAAATCAGACAATGCCAACATAGGAAATTTAACAACCTTCTGCTTCAGAGTCTCAAAACTTTTATCAACTCCATGTGTCCACTTGAATTCTCTTTTATCTCCTCTCATAGTCCCAGTCATAGCATTACAAATTGAACTAAAATTCCTAATTAACTTTTAGTAAAAACTTGCCAAACCATGAAATGGTCTTACCTCACTAGCATTCTTAGGTGTAGGCCAATTCAACATAGCTTCAACCTTTTCAGGATCCATCTTCAAACCATCAACTGAAATCAAAAATCCCAAATACACAATCTCCTCTTTCATGAAAGAACACTTTTTCAGCTTTATCAACAACTTTTCTTCTTTCAACCTCTGCAATACTTGTTTAACATGCAACAAATGTTCTTCTCTGGTCTTACTAAATATTAGAATATCATCTAGGTATATGATCACAAATTTACATAAGAATTTCTTCAAAACTTCATTCATCAACCTCGTAAAAGTACTCAGTGCATTAGTTAAACCAAAAGGCATAACCAACCACTCATACAAACCTTCTTTTGTCTTAAAAGTAGTCTTCCACTCATCACCTTCTCTGATTCTAATTTGATGATACCCACTTTTCAAATCAATTTTGGTAAAATACTTTGCTCCAGTCAAACTATCCATTATATCATCCATTCTCAGTATAGGAAACCTATATTTCACTATTATCTTGTTGATTTCTCTAGAATTAGTACACATTCACCATTCTCCATTCTTCTTAGGTTCCAATAAAACAAGTATTGCACAAGGACTCAAACTTTCTCGGATCAAACCTTTTTGCAACAATTCTTGAATCTGTCGGTTCAATTCTTGATTCTCGGTAGGTGTCAACCGATGTGGTGCCTTATTCGGTAAACTAGCTCCAGGGATTAGATCCATGCAATGATCAATGCTTCTCTTCAGTGGAAAACCATTAGGTACATTATCAAAAATGATTTCACTATACTCAGTGAGTAACTTATCAATCTCCTCAGGGATGCTATCCTTTGTTTTCTTACTCAGTTTGTTAGGAATCACAACAAAACATACATCATTCTTCTTCAAACCCTTAACAAAATTTCTTCCTTCCATCAAGAAAACTTTCACAGATGTGCAAACATTACTAATAGGTTCTTCAATCAAAGGTAACAAGATTTGTCTTCTCCCATCAGCCCAAATAGTATATTTATGCAATCTCCCATCATATATAGCATGTATATCATATTGCCAAGGTCTATCCAACAAAATATGAAAACAATCCATAGGCATGATATCACATAACACCTTATCATAGTACTTTCCAATTTTCAAATTCACATAAAATTGTTTACTTACCAAGTGTGTATGCTCATCTTTGATCCATGCAATCTAATAGGGCTTTGGGTGTTCCAACCTTTTCAATTGAAAATTTGTAACCATTTCCTCAAATGCCAAGTTCTCTGAGCTTCCACTATCAATGATTACCTTGCATACTTCATCAGAAACTCTACATTTGGTCTTGAAAAAACTTTTCCTTACCGGATCTTCCTTATTACATTCACTCCAAAGTGCTCTCCTTACCATCAAGTTCTTTTCCTTCTCAGGTTCATTCAGTGACTCTTCTTGCACCAAAGCATTTCTACTACTACCGACCTTCTTACTTGCATGTGTACACTCAAATGATCTATGTCCTTCTTCTCCATAATTGTAACAAATTCCTGAGAAACTACCTCTATTATAACCACCTCGATAGTTATTGCCTCTTCCTCTAGATGAACTTTCACATTTCCACTCGGTCTTTCCTTTATCTAGATTTGTCTTTTCTAGTTCAGATCTACTATTTTCACCATAAGATCTATCTCTTCCTCTAGGGAATCTACCAGCTCTACCTCTTTGTCTTTGCTCATGTTTCTTGTTCAATTTCTCTTCAGCTTTCAATGCAAATTGATAAGCTTCTTCAATGTTCTCCAATTTAACCAAACTGATTTCTTCTTGGATGGAAACTCTCAATCCATTTAGGTACCTAAAAATTCTTTCCACATCATCTTCATTTTGTCCATATTTGATATCTAATCTATATAATTCCTCAGTATATTCTTTTACTGAGCTATCTTTCTACCTCAAACTTTGCATTCACCTAACTAGGTTAATTTGATAATCACAAGGTAAGAACTTTCCTTTTAATTTATTCACCATTTTATTCCGTACTTTAATTTTATCTTTTCCTTTCCTCTTTTTGTCCAACTGCAGATGTTCTCACCACAAGGATGCATGACTTTTCAACTTTGTGCTTGCAATTTTCACCTTCTTTTCCTTAGGGACATTTTCATACTCAAAGTACTTTTCCATCTCGGTGATCCAGTCCACCAATTCATTAGAATCCAATTTTCCACTATACTCAGGAGGATTAAAGTGTGGTGTAGACTTCAAATTTGTCAAAGCCTTTAACAATATTTCCTCACCTTGATCCATCATCGGTGCAAGTTCTACATCAACTTGTTCTTCCTCAATTTCATCATCACTAACATCTTCAAGATGTCTTCCTCTTCTCTGGGCTATTTCAACAACTTCTAATCTAGCAACAAGTTTTCTCAACATGTTTTCCAATCCTGCATCTGCATCTCGACTCCCATGAACCATCTTAAAACCCTCTATAATTGTAGGCAAGATAGAAATTTGCTACCCCAAAACAAATCAACTAGGGTTTGACAAGAAGGAACCCTCAAACCTAGATTCCCAAATGTAGATCTAGATCTCACCTTGCTCTAATACCACCTGAGGCAAGAGAAGATGGTGGAGAGGGGCCAAAGGCACACCCTAACTAGGTCCACCTTGTAGAGATCACATGCGAAAGCAACAAAAACACAAGTGAGATAGAGAATGCATATAACCTTCATATATTTATTCCAATTGATTCATACATGTCAAGAAGTAAGGCCTTTTGGGTTTAGGATAGATATTACAATTCAAGTACAGAAGTCCTCCAACATGCAAGGATATGAAATAATCTATAATCTTCTAGCTTCTATCTTTTATCAAAAACTGACTCTCTAAAACTACAACCAAAGATTACATTATATACAAGAGGCTACCAAACAAGTCGGCCTTCAAATCCACCATCAATAGAAGGAATGACTAGATCTAGGTCCACATGCTTCCCAATGATAGATACCAGCATTAAATCCATGACCATAATTAATTGCAAGAGTTAGCCTCAACAAGAAACTAAAACAAACAACTCGGTAAGCAAGGATAACCAAGCACCAGACAAGCATCACTGAGCACCAAGGAATTAACTGATCAACTCGGTAAACAAAGGAAACTGAGCAACACCAAACCAACTCGGTCAAAGTAGGAACCGAGCAACACAGGAAAACACAAACATATTTTTGGTGACACAGGATTTCCAAGGACCTGAGATGCTCCTTCATCATAAGGTTAGTGTGCAAAATTTTAATATTGTTGAACATTTAAAAAAGTCTCATGTTCCTATATCCATGTGGGATGTGCTTGCACTTCTAGGCCAAAAAGACATGTTATAGGAAGACCTGCGATCATTTAACCTTAGTGTTGATGTTTTTAATTAGCAACCTTCTAAAGTCCTAATGGGTGAAAATGCCAAACCAACTCAACAGTCATCTAACCTAGTCAAACCACCACCTTTTTATATAACAGTTATAATAGGACAATATCTTGTGCACAATTTTATGATTGTTTCTAGTGCTTCAACTTCTGTTATGCCAAAAAAGATTGTAGACCAACTTGGTATTAAATAGGAGTCACTTGAAAAGGGGGTAGTTTAGCTAGATGTGACAACTATTGAAACTATTGGGCTTATAAGGAACCTAAATCTAACTATACATACTTGTCATAGCTATTTTGTTCCTATGGATGTCTACATCATTGATTTTCCTCCCTATTTTTCTATTTGCTTGTCAAGGGACTTTACTACTAAAATAGGAGGTTAGTTATCAATAGATTGGTCTCATATTATTTTTCATACTAGATATGGAACTAAAGTTACTATTCCTTCAAAACCAGTTGCAAGGGATTGCATTGAAAATCATACTATAAATTATGAAAAAGATACTACAGCTATTTTGTTTGATCAAGAGGATATTTCAGTGGTTCATGACACTTAAACTCAGTTAGAGAATATACCAGATATATTATTAGATGAGTAGGCAGTTGAAAATGTCGTTAAAATTCAAGAAATTCAACTAGAAGAACCAAGTTTGGGCAACTATGTAATACATGAATTTACTGATTTTGTACCAAATATTATGAAAAATCTAGATTTAAATTTAGAAGATCAAAATGATAATATTTGGAAGTTGTTTTTTGATGGTTCTTGTAGTAAAATAGGTGTAGGAGGAGGTTGTATGCTTGTTTCACCTATTGAGGACATATATTATGCATCTTCTAGATTCACATTCATCTATACTAACAATGTAGTAGAATATGAATCACTTATTCATGGTCTAAAATTTGATATAAATAGAGGTATCAACTATTCTAAATTAATTGTTAATTAGGATAGAGCTATAAATGTACAAAAAATGATTTGCTGAAAAGTTATAAGCATGTAGTTTGGGATCTAACTGAAGGTTTTGAAGCTTTTAAACTATAATCTATTCCAAGAAATCAAAATAAATATGCTGATAAACTTGCATCAATTGGTTCACAGTATGATATTCCTATTAAAATTAGCAAATGTAAAGGGCACAATTATGTAAAAATAATTGTTAGACCTAATGTGCCAAATAATACAGAAAGATGGCAGGTATTTGAATAAGACCAACATATTGTAAATTTCTTAAGAAAAGAAGCTAATTTTGTAGATTCAAGCTAGCCAAAGTTAAATGATCAATAAGAAGATCATATCATTCAATTAAAGTATACCAAGCTTCCCAAAGGTCTTGTGACCTTGGAATCAATATTTAACACTGATGATCAACTTATAAAGGATAAATCTAGCTTGTAGGTTAAAGAAGAACATTATGAAGATATTGAAGCTGATAAAGACAAAGTGCTAAAGCTTGGCAAGGTATGTACTCCTAAAGAATGTGAGACTTTTGTTAACTTATGAAAAGAATTTCAAGATATTATTTCTTAGAAATATTCAGATTTAAAAGGGTTTATTGCTCAACATACAATTGAGATTGAGCCTAGTACAAAACTAGTTAGACAAAAGAAAAGACCAATTAATCCTAAGTTATAGCCTCTCATGATTAAAGAGCTAAATAAGTTAATTGGGACCATTATTATATTTCTTCTAAAACATACTTCGTGGGTGTCAAATCTGGTACCAGTTAGGAAGAAGAATGGAGAAATTTGTTTATGTGTTGATTTACGTGATTTAAATAGAGCCTCATTAAAGGATAGGAATCCTTTACCTTCAATGGAATAGATTTTACAAGTTGTTTCAGGTTTAGAGAAGTTTTCATTATTGGATGGTTTCTTTGGTTATAACTAGATTTTAGTAAAGGAAGAAGATATATATAAAACAACATTTACTACCAAATGGGGAACTATGGCTTATCAGAATATGTCATTTAATTTGTCCAATGTGGGTGCAACATTTCAAAAAGTAATGGACATGACCTTTAGAGGTTTAATGTATAATTTTGTACTTGTATATCTTGATGACATTACTATTTTTTCAAAGAATTCAGTAGATCATTTCAAACACCTTACAATTATATTTGAAAGATGTAGGGAATTTGGCATTTATTTGAATCAAAATAAATGCATGTTTTTATGTTCATGAAGGAAAATTGCTTGGATTTATTGTGTCTAAACAAGGAATTACAATTGAACCAAAAAGAGTAAGTTCTATTCTTGCTTTGCCATTACCTTCCCATAAAAAAGGACTTCAAAGTTTTTTAGGAAGGATTAACTTTGTTGAGAGATTTATACCAAATATAGCAGAAATATTGATACCATTAACAACAATGCTTAAGAAAAACATGATATTCAGTTGGACTAAAGAAGGAAAACATAGTTTTGAACTGATTAAAGAAGCATTAGTTGTTGCTCCCACATTGTTAAATCCATATTTTTAAAAAGATTTTATCTTATATGATTATGTGAATACTGATAGTATTGCTGCCATGTTAGTACAACAAAATGATGAAGGTATTGAATAACCTTTATCTTTCTTCAATCAGGGACTTAAGGATTATGAATTGCATTATTATTTTGTAGAGAAGCATGTGATTGTAGTTATTAGAAGTCTAAAGAAATTTAGATAATGTTTTCAAATAATTAGATAAAATTAATGGTTGCACATCCTTTAGTTAAGGAACTCTTCCCGAATAAAGATTTAAATACTAAGAGGGCTGGTTGGATTACTAAAGCAATGGAATATGAGATTGAAATCAAAGTTACTAAGCTGGTAAGAGGCAAAGGCTTGTGTGAAAAGCTTGCTAGAAATGGAGACAATATTCCTAAAGCTGATTCTAATATTATTTTAGCCTTACTGGATAATGATCAACTTGTTGTTTCAAATGAACAAATAGATTGGGTAGGTGATATGTCTATTTTATTACAAATAGGACAATGTCCTAAAGGTTTGGACAAGGAAAAATGAAGGTATTTTAGATTGTTGTTTATTCCTTATTGTTTGTTAAATGGTATATTATTTAAAAGAGATTTACATGGAGTATTGTTAAGATGTATAAGACCAAATCAATTTGATCATATTTTACATCAATTTCATGAAGGGCCAGCTGGAGGTGACTTCTCACCAAGATCTATAGCTCTTAAAGTGATGAAAGTAGGCTAGTATTGGCCAAGTGTGTTTAAGGATGCACACATTTGGTTAATAAAGTGTAAACAATGTGCAATATTTGTAGGTAAAGAAAAGTTAGCAGTGCTACCATTGCATCCTATTTAAGAGGACCAACCATTTATGAAATGGGGTCTAGAATTTATTGGAGTCATTAACCCACCATCAAGTTCAGGACATAAGTGGATATTAACTACCACTAATTATTTTATAAAGTGAACTGAAGCAGTTGCTCTCAAAGATGCCAATGAGGCTGTTGTTTTGAATTTTTATGATGACTTAGTTTGTAGATTTGGTGTTCCAGATTCTATTATTTCAGTTAATGCACTTGCATTTATAGGAAGCAAAATTGTAGAATGGACTATTATTAAAGGTGTCTTACTAAATACTTCATCAAATTATTACCCACAAGGTAATGGGAAAGCTTAATCCATAAATAAGAACCTGATTCGTATAATAAAGAAGACCTTGGAAGGTAATCGGTGTTCTTGGCATGAGATGTTGAAATCAACATTATGGGTTGATAGAATAAATCCTAAGAGATCAATAGGTATGTCTCCTTATATGTTGGTTTATGGTAAAGAAGCAAGACTACCTATTTCAATTGAGTTTCTAGCATTAGATTTCATTAATCAATTAGATATGATTGATGAGGAGCCTATAATTGTAAGGTTGGCTCAACTAAATGAGTCAGAGGAGAAGAGGAGAGATGTATTACACAAAATTGAGTTTCACAAAGCTCAAATGAAAAGAACTTTTGATAAAAAGGCATCTCTCAGGAATTTCCAGCAAGGAGACATTGTTTTGAAATGAGATGAATTCAAAAGCAGACCTAGAAGACATTCAAAATTCAATGCTATGTGGACTAGACCATTTATCATAATAGTTTGCAAGCCACACAATGCATTCCAATTGTCTACACTTGAAGCATAAGAGTTATCTATCCTAGTTAATAGGATACACCTCAAATACTACTTTTGAGGTATTTTTAGTTTTGAAAATAAGTGATTTGGCACACAATTAGTTATTTTTAGTTAATTGTTAGTTTAGTTTACAACAAAATAAGTCACCTGATGCACATGCAATCAAATACTTATGCAATATTTTCATAACACTCATTAATGACTGATTATTAAAGATATTACACATATACTTCACTGAACATATATCAGGTAGCTTGTTTGGTTGTTTTAGTTTCCAAGTCTTGAAAAGTGTTATGATGTCGAAGGAAGACATGCTTCAGTTGAGACATGGAGCTAAAAGATCAATACCTCACCTGAGTGACATATACCAAGAACAAAATTCAGCACTTTTCAAATACTTGGATTGTTCAGTTTTGGTTTGCAATAGTTTGTTTTTTCCAAGTGCTTAGTAAAAATTGTTTCAGTTTCAAGTTTTTAGCTAGTTGATTTGAGTTGATTCAGTTTAGTGTTTCAATTTTTAGTTTGAGAAGGTTTCAAAAATTTCTAAATTTTCAAAGACAAATGACTCTGTGCCCAAGTGGATTACAAAGGCAACTAGTCTATTATTGTTAAGTAGGCAGACACCCCTAAGAGGTTGCCAGAAATATTACAAATTTATTTTTCATACTTAATTGCTGAATTATTTACTTTCTTATATTGACTTATGTGTTTGTAAGTTTCTACCCATAAATATTACAAAAGTAATTGAGTGTAGGAAGTAAATTCCAAATTATAAAGATGTGAGTACAAATGCTAAAAAATTGAAATTTTGATCATTATTATTTACAATGATATACAAGTACACAAATAGTGCATTTTATTGCCATATTATTTAAAACTATTTTACAAAGGTACAATGATGTTCAGATTTCAATGATACAATTTTAATACAATGTATTCAGATCCACACAAGCTGTGGTAGCTTCTAAAACATTGATGCAAGAGCATCTTGGGTTCTTGGTAATCCTGTATCACCAAAACAAAGTTAGAGTTGTTAGATATGATCGGTAGCTTCTTTTGGGCTCTTGGTGATGTATTCTTGTTTCCACCGACGGGGCTCAGTTGCTACTTGGTTCCTTCATTCATTGAGTTGGCTCGGTTAGCTCTCCAAGTTAATTTCCTGATGCTTGGTAATTATTCTCACCGAGTGGTTTATTTTGGATTTCTTTTGAGGCTATCTTGTGCATTTTATTTTGGTCATGAAGTTAATGGTTGTATCGATCATTGGGAAGCATGTGGACCTAGATCTGGTCATTTTCTTCTCCAATGTTGGATTTGAAGGCTGACTTATTTTGGTAGCCTCTTGTATAAATAAAGTAGTTTGTTGTAGTTTTAGGGGGGATTTTTTGGAGAGAAGGAGAGATAGGATCTGAAAGTTGAATCCTCACATGTTGGAGGACTATTATAATTGACTTCTGATTATATTAGCCATAACTAGGAAGGCCTTATAACTCGACATGTATGAGGTTATTGATGAATAATATATGAAGTCTCTGTATTCTCTCTCCCAACTTGTGTTATTGCTTTCATGTGATGTTTCTGCAAGGAGGTTGGTGATTTGGATGTGCCTTTGTCCATTTCTCGATCTTCCTTGTGTCAGGTGGTATAAGAGTGAGGTTAGATCTTGATCTAGATTTGTGAATTTTGGTCTTTGGTTCAGGGATCCTTCTTGTAAGCCCTAGTTGGTATTTTTTGTGGGGTGGTAGATTGTAATATGAACTACACTTGCAGAGGCTTTCAAGATGGTTTGTGGGAAGCAAGATACAAATTCAGGCTTAGTAGACATGCTAAGACAAATTGATGCTAGTTTACAAGTTGTTGAGATAGCCCAGTGCCAAGGAAGACATCTTGAGGATGTTAGTGATGAAGAAGCCAAAGATGAACAAGGTGAAGCAAAACTTGCACCTGTGATGGATCAAGGTGAAGAAAGACTTTTGAAGGCATTGACAAATTTGAAGTCTACACCACATTTCAATCCTCCCAAATATAGTGGAAGGCTGGATTTAGATGAGTTGATGGATTGGATAACTGAGATGGAAAATTATTTTGAATATGAGCGGATATATTATCCAAAATCAAAATAATTCTAATTATAAGGATGCAATTTTTCCTATAGATGTTGTCTTTGTCCCCATTCAAAATGTAAATTATAGTATTCACTCCTATTGGAGTGGAAATGAGATGCAAGAAATTCTATTTCTTGAAATATGGACAAATGGAGGATTATCTCCTAAAGAAGCACTTGTTGAAGCTTCTCATAATTTAATTGACTTTTTCCCCCTAAGGAAAAGAAGGTGAAAATTGTGAGTACAAAATTGAAAAGCCATGCATCCTTATGGTGGGAGCATTTGCAATTGGATAGGAAAAGGAAAGGAAAAGACAAAATCAAGGTATGGAATAAGATGGTGAATAAATTGAAAGGCAAGTTTCTACCTTGTGATTATCAGATTAACCTAGTTAGGAGAATGCAAAGTTTGAGGCAAAAAGATAGCTTGGTAAAAGACTATACTAAGGAATTTCTATAGATTATACATCAGATTTGGACATATTGAGGATGAGGTAGAAATAATTTCTATGTACCTAAATGGGTTAAGAGTTTCTATTCAAGAGAAAATCAATTTGGTCAAGTTGGAAAGTATTGAAGAAGCTTATTAGTTTTCCCTAAAAGCCAAGGATAAGTTGAACATAATACATGAACAAAGACAAAGAGAAAGAGGTGGTAGATTCCCTAGAGGAAGAATTAGATCTTATGGTGAAAACAATAGATCTAATCAAGACAAAACAAATCAAGATAAAGGAAATATCAAGTGGAAAGGTGAAAGTTCTTATAGAGGAAGAGGTAGTAACTACTTGAAACTGCATTAAAGGCTCTCATGGCAAATAATGTTATTACATTACCTACTATTAAGCCTTATGAACCAGACCACAAGTCGGGCTGGTGGGATGCTAAGAATCATTGTGAATATCATAGGATTCGGGGACACACTACAAGTGAATGTTTACAATTAAAGAATGTGGTGCAAGACTTGATAGATAATAACATAATCACCATTGATGGACCCCAAAATAATGAAGATCATACGGCCTTCAAACAACATTTTTACAAACATGATAAAGGTGAGTCATCAAATGGCAAGAAACAAAGTGCCAATAATCTCAACTTTGTGCCATCATATGATCATATTGTTAATGCTATAATAATTAATGAACAATCTCAAAGGAAGAAAAAAATGTCATTACAAGAGGGCAGAATTCTAGAATGACTTTACATGGGATAGTCCCTCAAAACACCAATATCCCACAATCCAACATTGTGGTCAAACAACCTCCTACAGTAGCAAGGCCTTATAGTTTGGTGGATCAATTGCAATGTACTCCAGCACAAATCTCAATCTTAGAGTTATTGAAGTTGTCACCGAATCATAAAGATATTTTAGAAAAAGCTTTAGAAGAGACACATGTTTCTACTACCTTAGGGGAAGAAAAGTTTCAAAATATGGTAGGACATCTTGTGGCTCCTCATTGTCTTTCATTTTTTGATCAAGACGACATGTCTATAACTCATCCTCAAAATTTTCCATTACATATAGAGGTTTTGATCGAAAGGCATAGAGTCAAAAGAGCCCTTATTGATGGAGGGGCTGGTCTTAACATCTGCACATTAAGTCTTGTAAAATCCTTAGGTTTATCTGAGTCTTGCATTGACCCTACAAAGAAAATCACCATAAAAGCTTACGATGAAGCTGAAAGAGACTCTAAAGGCATGAATGTATTGCCCATCCAAGTGGGACCAGTCAAGAAGGAAACCAGGTGTCAAGTGTTGGACATGAAATTAACCTATAACATCTTATTGGGAAGACCATGGATTCATGAGATGCAAGCCATCCCATCCACATACCACCAATGCATCAAGTTTCCATACATGGGTGAAGAAATCATGGTTGGAGGAGACTCAAATCCATTCCAATATTGTAATGCACTCAAACCCTTGCATGAATTATACATTCCACATAATCGTGAAGGAATTATTCCAAGAATCACCAATGAAGATACACAAAATCCTCTTCAAGCTAGCTCAACTACATCAACTAAGGGCAAGGAAAAAGTGAGCTACGAGGGTCCAAATGTAATGGAAAGTCCATATTTAGCACCTAAATTGGAGACAGTGATCTACAAACCTATGAAAGAGGAAAAGGAACAAGCTAAAGAAGATCATTACCAACACATGAGTGAGATGATGAACAAATTTGACAAACAATGCAAGATTAGTTCAAAAGGAGTAGGAGAATATTCAGTTTCTCTATTTGACATGCTCATATCTCCCAAATCACATGGTAAACCCTCAAAAGAACATCTTCCACATAAGTATAATTCTTATTTTGTGAGGGAAGATAGCAAAGCAACATGGGATAAGGAAGAAGATGAAGTCCTTCAATGGCTTTATCATGATGAAGATAATACCTCAGACACTCCCATGGAAAGAATTCAGCATGTCAATATACAAACCGAACAATATGGGAAAGGATTTGATATTATAAAAAAGATGGGATACAAAGGAAGAGGACCCTTAGGTCAAAGAAATAGAGGGCTATTAGAACCTATTGAACCTATTTGGAGGGAAAGTCATGAAAAATCTGGAGTAGGTTTCCAATACAAAGGAGAAAGTTCAAGTCCAATGCATGATTTTCATCCTCAAATAAATGCATTAGAATCCGAAGGAGAGAGTGATGACTCTCAGGATTATGAATGGGATACTTTATCAGAGGAGTCATGTCAAGATAAAGAAGTCATTGCTATATATACTTATGCAAAAATCCCAAAACAAGAAGCTCCAATTAATGAAGAACCTCCTATTCAAATGCCTAATATAGAACAAACATCTAATAGTGGAGCATGAATAGAAACATTTTGGACACCTTCAGAGGAGGGAAATTAAAATGTTAGTTTTAACCCACTTGTGGCTTTTCCCACATTGTTTCCCGTAGAGGTTGATGAGGATTTGAGCGAAGGGGACTTTGACCCTGCTTCCATGGATCATCTTAAGGAAGCGCACATCATAGATCTAAATGATATAATGTATGAACCCTCAAATGAAGTCATGTCCATTAATCCTATTGATGATACCTTACCCAATAATTCCTTAATTTTGATGCACCCGGACCTCATTGATTGGGATCAAACTGAACCACATGACTTACTTTACTTCCCAAATGACCAAGCAACAAACCAATACCTCAATGTGGTTGAAACCTCTTTCACCAACGAACTCAATGCAGACATAATGACAATAGAAAGGGTCCAATCTCTTAGTCAAAAAAAAATAAAAATGAAAATAAAAATAAAAATGAGAAGTTCTATTGGTGAAAACCCAACTGTGGCACCATTAGAACCAAAAAAAAATGAAAATAAAAGACGTTTCTTTTGGTGAAAACCCAACTGTGGCATCATTAGAAGAGAGATTGGATACTTTCCCTGAACATGAAGAAGAAAGGTCATCTATTCTTATAGAACCAATAGAAAAAGTTAACATTGGTACAGAAGTAGATCCAAAGGTCATACACTTGGCTACATCACTTACATCTCTTGAAAGAGAGGACTTTATCAAATTCTTCCAAGAACAACAAGTGAATTTTGCATGGTCATATGCTGACATGCCCAGACTAGATCCTGATTTCATAATGCATCATCTGAATGTTAGACCTGGACTTAAACCTGTGAAGCAAAAACTAAGGAAAATGCACCCACATGTGGCTCTCCTAGTCAAGGCAGAATTGGAAAAATTGTTAAAGGTGGGGTTCATAAGAACAATAGCATATGCTAATTGGATCTCTAACATTGTGCCAATTACTAAGCATGATAAATCTATCCGTGTGTGTATGGATTTCAGAGATTTAAATCTTGCATGTCCCAAAGATTATTTCCCATTGCCAAGCATAGATACCATAGTGGATCTGATAGTAGGTCACACAATGTACTCATTAATGGATGGATTTAGTGGCTACAATCAAATAAAGATTTCTCCTGAAGACCAAGAAAAGACAACATTTACTTGCCCTTGGGGTACTTTTTGTTGGAATGTCATGCCCTTCGGTCTTAAAAATGCTGGAGCTACATATCAAAGGGCCATGACAACTATTTTCCATGCTATGATGCACACTTTCTTAGAAGATTATGTGGATGAAATTCTAGCAAAGTCCCACAATAGAGAAGAACATTTACAAATCCTAAGAAAAATATTCATTTGGTTAGAACAATTCAAAGTTAGATTAAACCCAAAGAAGTGTGCCTTTGGTGTCCAATCTGGCAAGTTATTAGGTTATATAGTATCAACAAAAGGAATTGAAGTTGATCCTAAAAAAGTACAAGCCATTCTAGAGATGGAGATTCCAAGAAACATTAGCCAAATGAGGTCACTACAAGGAAAGATTCAATCAATAAGGAGATTTATATCTCAATTAGCAGAAAAGTGTCACTCCTTCACCAAATTGCTACACAAGGACACTACATTTATGTGGGATGAAGAATGTGATAAGGCCTTTGCTATTTTGAAGACTTATTTGATAAACCCACCTATTCTTATGTCACCTATCAAGGGCAAAGAACTGTTGTTATACATATCAGCCACAGAAAGGTCTCTAGGCATATTGTTGGCACAAGAAGATGAGCAAGGAAAAGAAAGGGCAATCTACTATCTTAGTAGAACCTTAATAAAATATGAACTAAATTATTCATTCATGGAAAGAGCATGTCTAGCAGTGGTCTTTGCATCTCAAAAACTAAGACATTATATGTTGATGCATAAGATCAAATTAATTGCCAAGATTGATCCTCTCAAATACTTGCTAAGTAAAACTGCCTTAATAGGTAGAATAGCAAAATGGGTCATGATCCTAAGTGAATTCAACATTGAATATGTTGATAGAAGAGCAATTAAAGGACAAGTGATAGCAGATCACTTAGCAGATAACCCAATGGAGTCTACACAAACCATTCAAATTGAATTTCCAGATGCAGCAATTGTCAACATAGAAGCAAAGACATGGAAATTATATTTTGATGGATCTTATACACAAGGAGGTTCTGGAGCAGGTATATTATTGGTTACCCCTCAAGGGTACACCATTCCAAAGTCCTATAAACTCTTATTTCCATGCACCAATAACATAGCAAAATATGAGGCATTAGTCATTGGCATCAAAATGGCTTTGGAATGGAATATTGTAGAATTACAAGTGTATGGGGATTCCCAACTCATAATCAATCATGTTAATAATGAATACAATACCAAAGATATAAAATTGATGAAATATAAAACCTTGATTGATGGATGGAAGAAGTACTTTGCTTTGATCACATTTGAATAGATTCCAAGAGAAAAGAATAGAGCAGTAGATGCCATGGCTACCTTGGCTTCCTTATTACAAAAACCATATCAAAATGAGAAGTATGAGTTCTTTGTGGAAGAGTTGGTAAAACTAGCATTCAACCTTCCTGACACCCAAATTGTTGCTCTTTTACATGGACATGACTCTCCTAGGTATGGACCCATCTATACTTACCTTAAAGACCAAGTACTCCCCATAGACCAAACTCGTGCCCAAAAATGTAACTTCATACGCTAAGCCGCCCGTTACCTAATCCTTTCAGACACATTGTATCCTAAGGGTCTTGATGGGATGTTACTTAGATTTTTAGAGGAAGAAGAGTCTAAGTTAGCTTTATGCGAGGTCCACAAAGGCATTTGTAGGTCACACTCAAGCGGTCTTAATCTAGCTAAGAAAATCCTTCGTTTAGGGTACTTTTGGACAACATTAGAAAAGGATGCTTGTCAATTTGTGAAGACATGCAGCAAATATCAATATCATGGTAACATGATACATGCACCAGCTCAAGAATTACACCCATTCATTACACCATGGCCTTTTTATCAATGGGGTTTTGACTTGATTGGAATCATACATCCTCCATCTTCAAATGAACACAAGTATATCATCACAACAACAAAATACTTCACCAAATGGGTGGAAGTAGTTCCATTAACAATAGCAACCGGCAAACAAATTTCAATGTTCATATTGAACCACATAATTTGCCGCTATGGTATTCCACATGCCATTATCACGGATAATGGGAAATAATTCAAAAATTAGGATATTGATGAACTTTGCATGACATTCCACATTACACATCATTCATCATCCATTTATTATCCATAAGGCAATGGACAAGCTGAAGCAACGAACAAAAATATCCTCAAAATATTGAAAAGATCAGTTAACAAATCAGGAAGAGATTGGCACATGAAAATAAATCCCGCACTATGGGCTTACAGAACTAGTATTAAAACACCTACAGGAGCCACCCCATTCTCTTTAGTTTATGGAACTGAAGTAGTTCTACCATTAGAAGTTGAAATTCCATCTCTACGGGTTTCATTAAGAGGATTGATCACTGATGAGGATTATAGGATTGCCAGACTGCAACAATTGGAATTTTTAGAGGAACACTAGACTCAAGCTTATGAACATTTAAGAGTTTATCAAAATAGGATTTCATGCAATTACAACAAACACATCAAACCAAGAACTTTTCAAGTAGGAGACTTGGTATTAAGAGAAAATCCCAAAAATCAAGCTGAAAGGGAAAAGAAAGGAAAGTGGGAAGCTAATTGGATAGGCCCATTTGTGATAGTGTCATCCTTTGGAACTAGAACATATAAGTTATCAGATTGTAATGGTGAAGAGTTACAAGAACCCATAAATAGCATTCATTTGAAGAGGTTCTACACCTAAAGCAGATGAAAGAGTATATAGAGTATCAGATGAGAGAGCATCATAATTATTGTACATAGTTGAAAAAAGATCTTGAAAATACAAAAACATTTGAAAATGGAAAATCCAAAAACATTGGAAAGGAAGAAAGATCAAAAATAGTGGAAAATTGAGCATGAAGAAAGAAAAAACATTTGAAAAACTATCTCTTGGTGAAAACCTAGCAATAGGCACCAAGGTGATAAGGAAAAATACAAAAAAAAAAGAAAAAAGAAAAAAAGAAAAAAAGAAAAAAGCACCCAAAGGTGAAAACTTGGCAACAAGCACTTTTGGTTTCCTTAAGTCATTTCTTTCCTAGTCACATGTGTACATAATGCATCTCATCATCCCATTTGTCCAAACCTTCATTGCATCCGTCATTTGTACATAGTCATAATAACATTTTTAGCATCATCTTTTGCATTGCCCAAAAGTTGTCAAAACTGATACATCAAACACTTGGGGGCAGCATAAAATAGATCGGAAAGTGGGTACCTCAAAAAAGATTCAAATGAGCAACATTCAGTCACAAGTAGAAAGGGATCAACATTTTTAGAAGAGAGATCAGATTTTTGTAAACCTTTGATTGATATCATTGTTTACTAACCAAGAAGTTGACTACCACAACAAATCCTTGAGCCTAAATTGACTTATTATTCAGGATTAAAAATCAAACATCATTCCATGATCAAAACACTTGGAAATATTATTTGAGGATCAGAAAAAAATGCAAAACACATAGATAGATTCTTTTGAAAAGTTGGTTAAAAATATGTTTACTTACATTAATTCAATTTGTATCAAGTCTTTTTAGCTAATCAATGATGTTTCGATTAGATTGGCAATGATGGAGACATGATATTTTTCTTGACTATGAAGTGAATGTTTGGAGGAAGATTCATTGCCTTATGAGAATTCATCTAAAGACATGGTCATCAAAGAACCATTGAGGATTATCTTATAAAACAATGAGTTAACGTTTGTTTGTTTACGCAACTGGATACCTTGGATATTTAGATTCTTCATATCTAAATGCCAAAATCCACTTGCAACATAGAATCTGACAAAATCGGTATTCGTACTCTCGTGATTGTTTGTAATCAGTGATAGTCGTATTGACGAGACCGATGGGAAAGAAAAATGGAGGTTACCATATGAGCAATAAAAAGTGATATTCATATCATCATGTCAGTGGGCAGTGGTGATTGTATCGACTTTCCGGTCCCAAGTGCTCAATGATGAAAATATATCCTCAAGGCATTTCTTTGCTAAAAACTAGTGACACTTAGGTTAAAATGCATTCATAGAAAAGATAATTGCATTCATAGAAAGGTTAAAATGCATTCTCATGTTAGAATAATTGCACATGCATTTTTTTCCCAAGGGCTTCATTTCGCATCAAAAAGGGGGTACATACCATCATCAACAAGGTCAAATCAGCAAGGATAACATCACCAATATCATCTTTCTACAATAAAAACATGAGATTATACTTTTTGCATTCATTCCATACCATTAATCATTACATAGATATACCATCGAGGAAAAGAAGGAAATAATCATTTACATGTGCATACATCTAGACAGTGATACAGATTGCATACATGAGAAAATAACACAAAAATAAAAAATTGCACCCATACATGAAGAAAGAAATGCATCCATCTCTCTATATCATACTTAAGATACATTGCATCCATAGACACATCCATCCAAAAAAAATGCATTAGATAAACACATATAACAACATCTAAAGGTAATCTCATATATCATCAAGTAAAATAGGAAAGATCATAAATGTCCTCATATCACATGTCTACTCAAAACTCAACGCATCCAGTATAACAATGATATCATAAATCAATTCTATAATCACCCATCAATAGGGGCATCAATGTCAAACAAGTATCAAAGTACAACTGGAAGGGTAACACCAAGGTCACAAGAATATGCTACAACATTAAGTATCTCAACATCAATACACAACTGATCAACAAGACTACTCATAGCTCAACTCTCATCACCATTGGGAGGAAGTCCTGGAGGAGGCTGTGGAGGAGGCTGTGATGGAGGCTACTAAGGTAGCTGAAGAGGTGTCTGACCAACCATAGCAACAAGGAGAGGAACCAATGGAGCCAGACTTGACACTAACTGCTGAATCATCGAAGACATCTGTGATACCTCTATCCGTAACACTCCCACATCTGCTCATAGCTGGATAGTACTAGAACTCTCACCAACCTCATAGGTACTCTAAGGATCACTTGTATCTATAGGAGCCTTCCCCCGACCATAGGAAAAAGCTACTGGCATTTGCTGTGCACCTGTATCCTGACCATCCACGGTAACCTGTGGTAATCCCGCTCCTGTATCCTGTCCTGACACTGACTCCTGCTTAGCAGCCCTCACATGGTCCTGATGATCTACCCTCTATCTCTGTGCTACTACAGGAGGAGAAGGAGGAGGAGGTGGTGCCTATATATGTATATCTTTCACTCGTCCTCTGAGTCTAATCACCACCCTACCTCATGGTCTACCTTTGCGTCTCCTCCCACCACCAACACCATCATCATCATCATCTCTCCCAAGCACTGGCTCTGCAGGGTCTATAAATCGAGGCATAGGATGCTCCATCAACCAATCCAGATACTCCTGAGTAACCCCGACATCTCTAATATGTAAGCTCATATCCCAGTCCATAAAACCAAGCCGCGATATCTACTCAATAGCATCATCATATGAAGGCATGTGTCCCCAAGTAACCCTCTCTGCACTAGAATGAGCATAAACTGTAGATCCCTGAGGCATAGGCTGAATCTGCCCAAACTACCGTAGCACTCTACCTACCAAAAATCTCTCAAGGACAGAATCAATCATGCCGATCATCCACCGAGGAGTAAACATGTATGGTAACTCCAAGCCATCCT
Organism: Chamaecyparis obtusa; assembly: GCA_027943335.1. Lineage (NCBI taxonomy): Eukaryota > Viridiplantae > Streptophyta > Pinopsida > Cupressales > Cupressaceae > Chamaecyparis > Chamaecyparis obtusa. Next base: position 1,906,594 of record BSBK01001523.1, on the reverse strand, counting down.
CTCTCCAATCCTCAACATTGACATATGGTCTCCAATAGACCTCATCCATATCATCAATCTGTCGCCGCCAATACTCCAAATGTCCCAAGTGATGCTATCTCACCATCCCAATATATTGCCATGCAAAAGGATACCCTAAAGGTCAGTCTCGCTCTGATATTAGATGACTAACTGGTAAATGCTCCCATATCCAAAGCTGCAAAATGTGAATCCCAGCAGATAAAGTAGCTGATCTCCTATAAACCACCTCATGCAGATCATGGTATAGCTATGCAAGCACATAAGATCCCTAATCAAATCATCAAGGCTGATGAAGCAAGTCCTCGATAATCTTACCCCAACCCACTGAAAACCCACGACCCCGACGATCAGGTAGTAACATGCCACCAATAATAGCACCTAACATTGCTGGTAAAATAGGAAATGAAGCAAACTGAGGCCATAGGATGCAATCATCACCAATAGAAGGATCTCTGAATACTTGCTAACAATAGGTCCCATCATACACTACATCATAATATACTATCTCCCCATGTGTCAGGATCCTCAACAACCTATACACATCCTCAGGAGTGATGGTCATCTCTCCCTGTGGCAGCCAAAAGGTGTTTGTCTCAGAGTGCCAACGCTCTACGACAACAGTAATCAAACCTCGGTTCATCTAGAACTGAGGAAGCTCTAATACACATAACAAACCACAATGCCTAATCAATCACCTCTTAGCGTCAGTCAACTACTCTCTAAGCTCCATCACCCAATGTGGCATGGTCTGGAGGTACAGAATAGGGACATCCTCCTGTTTAATCAAAAAAATGGAATCACATGAGTAACCTAATGTCAGGAAATCAAACAATCAATCACCGTCATCAATTTAAATATACCTATTAGACCTATCAATCCTAACTCTAAGCATTGAGGAAGGATGATCCTAGTTTTATGTCTCTAAGCATTTGAGAATAAAATGAATGGACGATTAGACCCATGACCTATCATTCGTGATGAAGATTGATTTACATTATCCTTCGATATCATAGTTACCAATGTCCTAATTCGTTGTTGAAATCAAACAAGGGGAACACCCTAATTGAACATTCGAACAAATTCATTGAAGTGATCCATATCAATCAGGTTGACGCAATCGAGCAATCAGACGTCATAGCAAAGTCTCAAGTAACGTAAAAAAAATAAATTTTTTTTCACTTACGCGACTTTTCATTCAGGCGTAATTTCTTTTACCAGGGGCAACATCAAATTCATCATCCGCGTGATTTTACTCATGCGCATGACTTCATTTGACAAACACGATATAAGATTTACCCAAGGTGACATTTTATTATCTAGGGATTTTCACGCGACAAACAATTAAAATGTTTGAACCCTAAGCGATACCAAATTTTTCGCACGCGATAAAATATTTTCTATAGGCGTAAACAGAGAACCGAAAGGCAATACTAAATTTTCAAGAAGCGACATTTTATTTTTTCAGGCGTAACTAAATTGCACGGAGGTGACATTTCTTTTCTAAAATGCAAAATTAAAATTTTAAAACGCATTAAATGAAGTCATAAATGCAGTTCTAGAAATAGGAGAAAAATTTGAATGACATACCGGAGGACCATAGTTCACTTTTTGACCAAACCGGTGAGCTCTCTCAAACCGATGCTCGCGATGTGGGACCACCATCATGTAAAAAGGGCTAAAATCAGAGCTAAAAATCTCAAAAGGGAAAGGTGAAAATGAATAGTAAAATGAGGGGTTTTACCCTATTTAAGGTGAAATTGGCCCTAATAAACACTTAAAAATGCACTTTGGACCTATTATATGACATCTTCATTAGCCGGGGCATAAATAAAACTTGCTTATTTCTTTAAAACGGTATCAGAAATCAAAACATATTCCAACTAATCATAATTTTTCAAATCAAGGAATCAATATGTTTTATTTCTGAGGGGGCATCAGAGTATCAAATGGGCATCACATCAAAAACATTTATCAGTGGGGCATATCATATCAAGTTATCATATCATATCAATTTCATATCAGGAGGCAAATCAGTATCAGATCAGTTTACCATATCATATCAAACCTATCAACATATCAGAAATCAGTGAACCCAGGACCTATCATCAAACCAGGACCCATATCATATTAGAGGCATTAGAATCATATCAGCACCATCATCAGAGGCACATCATCATCATTAGGAAGTACATCAATCAGAATCATCAGAGGCATATCAGAATTAGGACCTAACAGAATCAGATCATCAGACTAAAGGGAATCTTTGAATCGGTGTTCTTCGCACATTGACTCAAAGAGGGGCATTTGTAGACATGAAAAATTGGCAAAAGGCTTAAATCAATCAAAAGGTGCATCAAATCATCAAATAGCACAAAAAATCAATAAATGGAACAAAGGTAATTCAAATCAAAGGAAAATTCAATTAAATGATTAAATGATTAAATAAAGCTTGAAAAGGGGAAAAACACTACGAAATTGATTAAATTCAATTAATGACATAGTTGTTGAAAGTAAAAATCAAAATGAACCTCTTACCCTTCATGGCTAAATTTAATTACTTTAATTAATTAATAAATACTAATTTCCCTCAACAAAGCAAAAAAGGAGACAAAATGGACACAAATCACTCACTTTTGTTCAAATGGTCCAGCCTTTTGAAACCATTTAAATGATTGTCCCCTCCTTGTCCCCCCATTTATGGACAAAGAAAATCCAATTGACCTTACCCAAGCATAACCATGGTTATCTCACTCTACCCCCTACCCTTGGGAAAATCTTATATATTGAAGGCATTTAGAAGCATAATTCATCCACTCCATATCTTTGAATTGCAGCAAAGCTCTGGCAATTTGCATCCACATCACTCACTTATCATTTTTCATTGATAATTAGCTTAAATTGCTTTGATCATAGTAGATTGGTCATCAAATAGAGCTAGAATTTGATAGAATAGATCTAAATTTGCATATCATATAGCTTAATTCTCATCTTTAGAGTGTCACTAGTGAGGATCATAGCTGAGAGCCTCATTTACCACTTTATTTTAGAGATCCATGAGATATTTAGATTAATTGTGCATTATTTAGATTAGTTTGCTTTGAATAGTGTAATTGTCTTTTAAATCTTGTTATTTCATGAAGGTGTAAATCACTCACACACAACTACCAAGGTGGTTATAGCAGAGGTGGATTATGAGGAACTTGTTACAATTGTGAGGAAGAAGGACATAGGTCATTTGAGTGTACACATGCAAGCAAGAAGGTTGGTAACAGTAAAAATGCTTTGGTGCAAGAAGACTCGCCGAATGAACTAGAAAAGGAAAATAACTTGATAGTCAAAAGAGCACTATGGAGTGAAAGTAATAAGGAAGATTTGGTAAGGAAAAGTTTGTTCAAGATGAGATGCAAAGCTATTGATAAAGTGTGGAAGGTAATCATTGATATTGGAAGCTTGGAAAATTTGGCATCTAAGGAAATGGTTGCAAATTTGTAGTTGGAAAGGTTGAAACACCCGAGACCTTATCAAATTTCATGGATCAAGGATGAGCATACACTATTGGTAAGTGAATAATGTTGTGTGAATTTGAAAATTGGTAAGTACTATGATAAAGTATTATGTGATATCATGCCTATGGATTGTTGTCATATTCTATTGGGTAGACCTTGGCAATATGATAGACATGATATGTATGATGAGAGATTGCATAAATATACTATTTGGGCCGATGGAAGAAGACAAATCTTGTTGCCTTTGATTGAAGAATCTATTGGTAATGTTTGCACATTTGTGAAAGTTTGTTTGATGGAAGGAAAAAAGTTTGTAAAGGATTTAAAGAAGAATGATGTATGTTTTGCTGTGATTCCTAACAAATCAAGTGAGAAAATAATGGATAATATCCCTGAAGAGGTTGATAAGATACTCATCAAGTATAGAGAAATCAATTCTGATAATGTACCGGATGGTTTACCACTGAAAAGAAGCATTGATCATTATATGGATCTGATTCCTAGAACTAGTTTATTGAATAAAGTACCACATCAGTTAACACCTACTGAGAATGAGGAACTCAACTAAAAAATCCAAGAATTATTACAGAAAGGTTTGATCTAAGAAAGTTTGAGTCCATGTGCACTACCAACTATATTGGCACCTAAGAAGAATGGAGAATAGAGAATGTGTACTAATTATAGAGAAATCAACAAGATAACAATGAATTATAGGTTTCCTATACCGAGAATGGATGACATAATGGATAGCTTGAGTGGAGAAAAGTATTTTACCAAAATTGATTTGAAAAGTGGATATCATCATATCAGAATTAGAGAAGGTGATGAATGGAAGACTTCTTTCAAAACAAGAGAAGGTTTGTATGAGTGGTTGGTTATGCTTTTTGGTTTAACTAATGCACCAAGTAATTTTATGAGATTGATGAATGAGGTTTTGAAGAAATTCTTGGGAAAATTTGTGATTGTATACCTAGATGACATTCTGATATTCAACTACACTAGTGAAGAACATTTGTTGTACATTAAACATGTATTGCAAAGATTGAAAGAAGAAAAGTTGCTAATTAATTTGAAAAAGTGTTCCTTCATGAAAGAGGAGATTGTATATTTGGGGTTTGTGATTTCAACTAATGTTTTGAAAATAGACTTGAGAAGGTTGAAGCTATTTTGAATTGGCCTGCGCCTACACCTAAAAATGCTAGTGACGTAAGATCATTTCATGGTTTAGCAAGTTTTTAGTAAAAGTTCATCATAAATTTTAGTTCAATTTGTAATGTTATGACTAAGACTATGAGAGGAGATAAAAGAGAGTTCAAGTGGACACATGGAGTTGATAAAAGTTTTGAGACTTTGAAGCAAAAGGTTCTTGATTTTCCTGTGTTAGCTTTACCTAATTTCAATAAGGTATTTCAAGTTGAATGTGATGCAAGTGGTAGTGTAATAGGAGTTGTGTTGAGTCAAGAAGCTAAACCTATTGCTTTCTTTAGTGAGAAATTGAATGATGCAAAAAGGAAATATTTTGTGTATGATCAAGAGTTCTATGCTATTGTTTAAGCACTAAAGAAATAGAGACATTATTTGATACCGAGTGAATTTGTGTTGTATACTGATCAAAAGGCTTTACAATATTTGGGTAGTCAGAATAAGTTGAATTAGAGACATATGAAATGGGTTGAATATTTTCAAAGTTATACACTTGTGATAAAACATAAGAGTGGAGTCACTAACTAAGTTGTTGATGCATTGAGTAGAAGAAGATCTTTGATGATTGAAATGAGAATTGAAGTCCTTGGTTTTGATGACATGAAAGACTTGTATGAAGCTAGCCATGATTTTTCTAAGCCATCAAGAAATTGTAGAGCATATATTCAAGATCAAACGAGTACTAAATGGGAAGACTATTTCATTCAATAAGGTATGTTGTTTAAAGGTATTCAGTTGTGTATACCGAGAGGATCAATGTGAACTATTTTGATAAAGGAGAAACATAGTAGTGGTTTGGCTAGATATTTTGGCATTGAAAAAACATTGAATTTTCTTAAAGAGAATTACTTTTGGCTACAGTTGTATAAAGATGTTGAGAAAGTTGTGATAAGTTGTGGAGTTTGTCAAGTTGCAAAGGGAGTAGTCAGAATACTAGATTGTATACACTGATTTCTATTCCTGAGAAACCTTGGATCGATATTAGTATGGATTTTGTTCTTGGCTTACTGAGGACATCAAGAGGTACTGATTCTATATTTGTTGTTGTGGATAGATTTTTTAAGATGGCACATTTCAAACCCTATAGAAAAACATTAGATGTAGTACATATATAAGATATTTTCTTTAAGTAAATTGCCAAATTACATGGATTACCGAGGAGTATCATCTTTGACTGAGATAGTAAGTTTGTTGGATACTTTTGGAAGACTTTGTGGAAAAATTTGGGTACTAAGTTGAAGTATAGTTCTACATTTCATCAACAGACTGATGGACATACATAGATTGTAAATAGAAGCTTGGGTAATATTTTGAGATGCTAAGTTGGAGATAAATTGAGTAATTGGGATTCTATGTTGGCACAAGAAGAGTTTGCATAAAATAATTCAGTGAATATGAGTACTGGAAAAACACATTTTGAGATTGTTAATGGCATACAACCGAGAGGTATATTAGATTTGAAGGACATTGCTAGTGAAGATAAGAGAAGTGTTGAAGGAGAAGAATTTGCTAAGTTCATGAAGATATTGCATGAGGAAGTAAAACATAAGTTGGAACATAGTAATTAGAAATAAAATGAAAGATCAGATAAATCTATTGGTAGTGGGCCAGCATCCCTCGCAAGGTTCGTGACATGGCTTAACCACCTCCTATGTCTTCTATAAGTCTAGTGGTTGTATCAGGCATTAACAAGTTGATCTTTTGGTGCAATGACAACCCTAGCTTGTAACAAGTGGTATTAGAGCTTGGTCATAGGTTCAAATCCATGCAGGCCACAATGAGTGATGCTAGGAGGGGGGTTGTTGGCAGTAGGCCAGCATCCCTTGTAGGGTTCGCAACATGGCTTAACCACCTCCTATATCTTCTATAAGTCTAGTGGTTATATCGGGCATTGAAAAGTCAATCTTTTGGTGCAAAGACAACCCTAGCTTGTAAAAAAATTGAGAAGACATACAATTTTTGTAGTTGGGGATGAAGTAATGGTTCATTTGAAGAAAGGAAAATTTCCTATTGGACCCTATGGAAAATTGAAGATGAAGAAATTTGGTCCCTGCAAGATATTGATGAAGTTTGACAGTGGAAATGCTTATGAAATTGAGTTACTTGATGACATGGATATATAACCTATATTCAACATTACAAACTTGTATGAGTATCATGAACCTGATGAAGAAATGACAGTACCAAATGATTATCCTAAGAAGCAGATAGAAGAAGTTGAGCAGATTTTGGAATAAAGAATTGGCAGAAGCACAAGAGGAAAGAAGTACATGGAGTACTTGGTAAAACATAATAACATACCAATTGAAGACCATTCATGGATTACACAATCTGAGTTGGATTCAACTTAGGTTGTACCTACTGCATGATTCAAAGAATCATCTCAAAATAACCCTAGGTGCTTGATGTAGGAGCATCTCAGGTTCTTGGCAATCACGTATCACCAAAAATAAGTTAGAGTTGTTAGATATGCTCGATAGCTTCTTTTGGGATCTCGATGATGTATTCCTATTTTCACCAATGGGGCTTAGTTTCTACTTGGTTCGTTCATTCATCGAGATGGCTCAGTTAGCTCTCCAAGTTAATTTCTTATTGCCCAGTAATCTTTCTCATTGAGTGGTTTATTTTGGATTTTTGTTGAGGCTGACTTGTGCATTCAATTTTGGTCACAGAGTTAATGGTTGTATTGATCATTGGGAAGTGTGTGGACCTAGATCTAGTCATTTTCTTCTCCAATGTTGGATCTGAAGGCCAACTTATTTTGGCAGCCTCTTGTATAAATAAAGTAGTTTGTTGTAGGTTTAGGGGGGAGTTTTTGGAGAGAAGGAGAGATAGGCTCTGAAATTTGAATCCTCACATGTTGGAGGACTGTTGTAATTGAATTCTAATTATATTGTCTATAACTAGGAAGGCCTTACCGCCTGACATGTATGAGGTTATTGATGAATAATATATGAATTCTCTGCATTCTCTCTCTCCTTGCTTGTGTTATTACTTTCGTGTGATGTTTCTGCAAGGATGTTGGTGATTTGGATGTGCCTTTGGCCCTTTCCCTGTCTTCCTTGCATCAAAGACTATCTGAATAAATACATTGCAAGACAAAACATAATAGAGAGGGAGAGGTAAAGCCTCCATTACCTGAATGGGATGCCATTAGTTAAATTGTATTGAAGATCTAGGCCCGCATCCCCAACTTTGATTAAACCTAAAAATATGAAATAAAAAGGGTCAATTCAAAGAGAACTGAGAAATGGAACTTTTCATAAACATCTCTATAGTACTCTATGTAATACAACGTGCTTATGCAAATAAGGTATTAAAAGGAAAGCAAGAAGAAGAAAGAGAAAATAAATACATATTTTGCTAATATTGTTTTCTTCATGTGCATATATAGATATGAAGACCAAGTAGGTTATTGAAGGGACACACATACACTACAAGTGTGAAACTTTCCAATCGAAGTTATGTAGAGGCAAAGATTGATTAAGGAGGTTGTAGAGGGGGAAAACATAATAGGTATGGGACCTTCTAGTTGAATTAATGGAGCTATTGAAGACTAGTTGTTGAAGGGACATGATCTTTGGTAATGAAACCTTTCAGCCTATTACATTTTTGCATAATTTCAGTTTGCGACAGGAGGAATCAATTTTCTACAAGAGGTAGCTAAATTTTAATACAATATTAGTTTTCTATAGGAATTTTTCTACATGAACTAATGGTATTTTTTCATAACTCCAGTCATAATGCTATAGGAGGTTTTGTTGCTACAGGAGATTTTAAGAAAATGACTTCATGGATCAGTTTTGGGACTCTGCTGTGTTGCTACAGGAGATTTTGATATTCTAATGTTTCATGTTATATTAGTCTTGAAAAGAAATATACATTACATGGATATAGTAAATCAAATGAATAGGGCATGAAGATTAGTGAAATAAATCATAATCAACTCAAATGTATGAGAAGATGATATCAGTATTAGCTGCAAATATGTTAAAGATATGATAGTAATTATTTTGCTATAGGAGGTCAAATTCTTATTTTATTCAACTGGTTGCTATAGGATAATTGAATAGACAAGTATAAAAGAATATTGATAGTAATCAGAATTATTACAGTGATCGGTCATGAAACTAGCAAGATTTTGAATCATATATGTTTGAATAACAAGATTTTTCTAGATGACATATATATTTAAGGACAAGTATATCAAAAGCATGAAGATGAATCTTCAAAGGAGCTAGTAGAGGTAAATTACATCAATTGTATCAAAATTTTGATATAGGATGCAATTTTATTTTATTATTCATTCAAATCCTATCCAACATATAAGGGATCTAAAGTCACACTGACTACCAATGAATCCACCAGGACAACACATAATGATGAACATTTTGAATGACTCATTTGTATGGGTTTCCTCGATGGAGTCATCGAAATTTATAAAGCCATAGTAATTTTGACACAGATAGAATTCACATATACTGACTGCCAGTAAAATCCATATCAGCAAAGAGAAAAATGGAAAATGGAGTGTTTTGATTTATAGAGAAGTGGTCGAAACTTATCAAGTTCATGATCATGCTAGTGATTAAGTGTAGTAAATTAAATCAAGAGTTAGGTTGTTAAATCATGTCTATTCTATAGAGAAAGGAAAGAGCCTATAAACCTTTATGCTTCAACAAGTAATATAGCAGAGGAGTCACGGTTTAAAGTAGAACCTAGATTTCAAAACGTGACAACCTATAGGAAATATAGAAGTAAAGATACCCAAAATAGAATGAGATAGGAGTCATTCATAGCACCCGATAATTTTAGTTATGCAGAGGGTTTTGAATGATTACACAACCAAACCCAGATATTAAACTAAACACAAAAAATCAAGCTTAGGGTTTTAGAAAAATAAATCATAAAGTATGAGTTATTGTAGATCTTATAACCGAGCTTGTGCTACATGGAATGTAATAGAGAGCTCATAGCAAGTAAAGAATAGCTCAACATTCAAGACAAGAAATCTACAAAACCATAGTCTAGTGCATGCAAGAACGAATACCCACATAATGTATTTGAGTTAGAAAATGATGAGAGATCATGGCAAGGAAAAAATACCAAATATTTTCTTATACAACAATATGTAAATAATGGTTTTTGCAAATCTTTAAACCCCATCATTATGTTTTTAGACCGTAGCTCAGAAAGGGGAAAAATGACTAAGGAAACAACATTTTTAATAAGCTACAATAACTTTCATACATTCTGCGATATCTATAAAATTTAATAGAAAATCCATTGCGACAAAAAAAATAAGGTTACCTCTGTAATGTTGAAGAATAACAGAGCCTTTGAGAAAACCCATTCCCATATCCTACAAATCCTAGCAGCATGACGACACCACAAAGACTTCCAGAAGAACAAAATGTCAAATGAAAGTATGTTTAGGGTTTTCCTCATATTTCACATCCGGACCCATCTTTTCTATTAAACATGATATATTATGATTTAGGGTTCAGGTTATGTGTGTGGATATAATATGTTTTTCCACTATAGTCTTTATTATTATTTACATATGATAATTGATTTCATTTATCACTTAGCATATGTAAATAATAATAAAAGTTTATTATTATTTTATCTATTTAGGTATATTATTCAACTTAATATTTATTAAATATTGTTATTTAATAAATATTAAGTCTTATAATAGATAAATAATAATATCTTGCATGTGCATTATTATGTAAAATTAATATTCTAAGGTGTTGAAATTATAAAACACTTGAATACTTGATTATTTCAATGCAAGAATAAGGGATTAACATGATAGCTTGGAGTCTCTCAGTTTTGACTTGGAGTTACATTTTGAGAAGATGGAGTTTTATTGTTTCTATCATTAGTTATGGGCTTTTGAGGAGTTTTTCATGTAGTTGAGGCTAGCTTTCAGTTCCAGATCAGTTGGGCATGGGCTTAATGGCAGTTTTGATGGGTTTCTTCATAGTTCAGAGTAGTTTTGACATGCATTATTTTCTAGATCCGAGTTAGGGTTTTGAACCCTATATATTGCATTTTCACCTCATTTTGGAGGACCTTCTTTTTCTTGATAGTTTTTGCATAGAGACTTTATTTTGCAAGATCTTGTTTTGAGAAAATTGTAAGGGAACTTTGTAACTAAGGTTTTTTAGCATTGATTATACATATACAACAATTCCTTCTCATTGGTTTCTACTACAATATTGTGAATTTCTTGCTTTTATGTTGTGTTTATCCTTCATTAAAGACCTATTCTATTCCTTATTACACTTGTGAACCTTGACATTTGTAGCTGCAAGTCTATGTTTGTGATCTTTAACTTTTGCATAAAATTGGTGAAGCCAAGGCATCCCTTTGAAAGGAATTTTTTTCTAGATCCTTGCATTAGAATCACTTTTGTAATTTCATGTTTGTCTGGTTATAGTGAATCAATAGTATTTTGGATAGTTTGTGTTGGGTTACTAAAGCTACAATAATTTCATTGGTGTATCACCTCACTTAGGTTTTAGTAATTCATATCTCTTTATCCCTTTCCCCATATACAATTTAGTTTTAGGTGAGCACTATCTAGGAATTGGCCTCATCCAAAGATTCTTCTCTTGTTTTAGGACAACCCACCACCTGAGAGAGTTTCCATGTTTCAACATGATAGCTAGATTTCACACATCAAGCTATAGGCACAATCCTGATTGACAACATTTATACTCATAGATGTTGCACTATGAAGGTTATACCTCCTTGTAGCATTTCATTTGTTCTAACCTTCATAGGAATCCTAGGAGGGTAGATCAAAGTTGAGATTTGTGTGCTTGTTCCCAAATCAACAGATTGGAAAACACTAAAAGGATGTCAAGCTTTATCTTTGAACTTTCCAATGGATTTGGTTAATTGATAGAATTAAACCAAGGTGTGATTGTAATCCTTTTTTCTTTAGGCTCTGTAGAACCTGGCCGAGTAAACCCTTTCTCTAATCTCCTTCTAAATTAGAGCTTTTTATAATAGATTCAACCCAAATTTCTTTGAGAATCCTTAATTCTAAGGTGGAAAAACTTAAAATGTAAGAAAAATAACTCCCTACTACTCTTATTGAATTATTCCTATTTGATTATTCCTCAAGAATACATCCACTTAACAAAAATAGAATGAAATAACTTATCAATTTTAGACATTCCTTACTCCTTTCAATAGATGAAGACCAACCCCTTATCCAATAGGCCACAAAGTCAATCTTACAGAACCCTTCACATACTTCTTTGATAGAAAATACTCCAAAGGCTAAGCATCATCATCAATCACCCAATCCTATCAATGGGAATAAATTAAATTTATAATATTAATTTATCTGATTGTATTTAATCCTCACAAATGAACCAATCAGATAGAAAGAAATAGGACATCACTTTGAAATTGATTTCTATTTCTTAGATCAATATCATAGAGTTGGAATCCAATAACACAAGTTTTAAAGGTTACAATCAATCCTTTAATTGATTATAACAAAGAGTCTAAATTCACAAAATATATAATATCTTAATTGGACAAGGAAACAAGGTATATTTTATTAATATAAAAAAGAGTAACTACAATCGAGAGTTCTTCTACTTTGAGTTGAGAATAATTTATAAATAATGATTGTGGATTCCCTCCAAAATGGGAAGAGACAAGCTTCCAAAAATTTACATTTTGTGTCTTTTTAATCCTAACTAATCCCAATCAAATGAAAGCAGACAAAAATATTACATTCATAACAAAACAAACAAAAATAGAAAACTACAGAATGTTATTAAAGTGGAACATTTTTATGCTATGTTGTCTTCTCCACTCACTTGGAAGTGCTCACTACTAGTTTAAGATATTCTTTAACCCATTCTGAAACTGATTTACCCATCCACTCCAATTGCTCCACAATCTCCAATGAACTGGCAAGCCAACCATTGAGAATTTTATGGAATTAATACTTTCAACTACAAAGAATGTTTATACAAGTGAAAGAGTCTTTCAAATGATCACCACCTCACTTCACTATCATCTCATAAATGTGCCATCATTTCACAGTACCTTGAAAGCCTCAGCATGCAAAATATTACTTTTCACTGTGTCACAAATCCTTCTTCTTGCCCTTCTGCAAAATAGAAATGGTCATTGTTTTGCACACCTTCATATCTTTTGATAGAGAAATAGCGATGGTTTCTATTTCACAAACCATTTAAAACTTTTTCTATGGAATAGCAATGATCACATCCTTCATAACTTTATGATAACTTTCAAGACATAAGGGCTTCAGACATGAATATTTATTAGTTCATTTTGCCAATCTCATATTCCCAACAGTGGCTCTATCTAGGGAAGTGTTATTTCACAAGATTTCCTACAAGAATCCAAGATGTCTCTAGAGTAGTAGACTACTTGTAATGATCAAAGGAAACAAACAAGACACAAGAACAAAAAAAACCAAACTATAGTAAAATTGGAGGAACCTCGATGTTAGTTGAAAAAATTCTTTAGGAATTGGCCATAAATCGACAACTCCTAAATCTCTCCTAAAGTATTTTGTAAATAATAGGAATTCTTGCTTTCTTTATCAGTGACCACATATGGGCCATCCCACAAAGAATCAAACTTCCCATGCTTACCCTTGTCCTTCTCTTTTGCATTCGATTTGAGCACCCATTCTCCTTCATTAAATGTCCTATTTGTGGATGTTTATCATGCAAGTTATTATACTATTTTTGAATCTTCTCAGTTTTATTTTGGTCTCTCCCATTTTCATCTAGTTCAACTAAGTGTTCCAATCTATCCTCCATGAAATTTACCTCTTCAACCTCTTCTAGGATTAAGAACTTATAAACTAGTAGAAAGTTGTTCAGAAGTAACTTTACCTATTTACCATATACAAGCTCAAAAGGGGAACATCCAATTGATTTCTTGATAGTGATTCTATCAGCCCATACAACTAGTGGTAATTTTGAATCTCAAGCTCTCTTATTATTAGAAATCATCCTCTTAATAATCTTTACCAAGTTTTTATTACTTGACTCTGCCTGACTGTTTCCTAGTGGATGATAAGGGGAAGAACATGATATAAAAATTCCATAATTATTACAAATGTCTATGAATTCCTTGGATTTGAAACATATCCCATTATCAATGATCAACTTACATGGCACTCCAAATCTGGTCAAGATATTTTCCATCAAGAATTTGATCACTATCTTAATAGTCAAGTTCCTAGTAGGTATGGATTCCACCCACTTTGTAAAATAATCAGTGGCTACTAGAATCTAAGAATGCCCCCCACTTGACTTATTGTGAATCTCACCAATAAAATCCAAACCCCACATCTAAAAAAGGTTCCTCTATCTGGATAGGTTTGAGTGGAAGTTCTCCTTGATATTTTAATTTTACAATTTTTTTTTGATAAGGTTCACATTCTCTAACATATCTGTAACTATCCTAAAAAAGAGTCAGCCAATAGTATCCTTCCCTCAATATTTTATGAGTAGTTATCTTGGCTAAGAAATGCCCTCCACAAGAACCATCATGTGATTCCTTCAGAACCTTTTTAACTTGATATTCATTTAAGAAAAAAAGTAACATACCCTCAAAATTCCTCCAATATAGATCACCTTCAATTAGAACATATCTAAATGATTGTAAATTCAATGATATTTTTTGAGTGTCACTCAATTCATTAGGACACTTCTTGTGTTTCAAAAATTAAACTATATCCTTATACCAGGGATCTCTTTCAATGCTAGTAACCAGGTTATCCATGTCCACACAATTTATTTGAGAAGCTTCTATATTTGACTCTACCATGAGTTTTTCTAAGCCCTGACCCCACACTAATTTAGTGTTTTTAATATTAATATTAAATTCTTGAACATGGTTAATCCATTTGCATATTCTCCATGTTACCTCATACTTCATTAAAATAAACTTCACTGCTACATTGGGGACATAGGAAATTACCTCAGCTCCTACCAAATAATGTCTGATATATTTCACTTCTTTGACAAGTGCATAGGCTTTCTTTTTAGTAATATCATATTTGAGTTCAACAACTTGCAAAGTTTTACTAAAGAATGAGATGGGTTGTTCATATCCTTCATCATTCTTTTGCAACATTATCGCTACAATAGTACGACATGAGGAAAAAGAAAATATCTAAAATGGTTTAGTACAATTAGAGGCTTCAGCACTAGGGCCTCCTTAATTGTCCTTTTAATACTTAAAAAAGTGTCAATGGTTTCAGTTGTCCAATTTAGAGTTGTCCCCCTTTTCAACATCTTTGCAATGGGTTTGACTATTTTAATAAAGTTTGACACAAATCTCCTAATGAAATTATTTTGTTAAAAAAATGACTAGATTGTCTTTACTATCTTAGAAATAGAAATCTTGTCAATAGATTCTTATTCTTTTAGGGTCAATCCTTTTTTACTCCTTTGATATAATGTGCTCCAATAGCTTTCCTTTGGTGACTCCAATGTGACACTTTTTTGATTGAGAGATATCCCATACTCTAAGGCTCAGAGAAAAATATGCTCCATATGGTTGCAATGATCTTCAACTCTCTTTGAATACACAGTGAGATTATCTTGATAAATAACCATGACTACATTAATTAAGTCTTCAAATGCAATATTCACAGCTCTCTGAAAAAGTAGCCCTTGCATTTGTCAATCCAAATGGCATCCTTACATAAACATACGCGCCCCAGTGAGTAGTGAATGTTGCTTCAAATTTATCACTCTCCTTCACTTTGACTTGGTTGTATCCTTAAAAATATCATAGACAATAAGTCATTTCCTGCAACCCTATGTAATAGATCTTGCATGTTTGGCAATGCATAATTATCTTTAAGTGATGACATATTGAGATTTCTGAAATCAACACATAGCCTAATGTCACCATTCTTCTTCTCGACGGGTACCAAATTTGACACCCAAGTGAAATATCTTATTGGTTTGATGATCCCACCATCATTGAGCTTTATTAGTTCTTCTCTCATCTTGGGGGCCAATATAGGGTTAATAGGATGTTGTCTATGACATAAGGGCTTGGCATCTAGTTTGAGTGGAATCTCATGTTAAAACAAATCTTCCCTATACTCTTTCATCTCATCATATGACCATGAAAAAACATGCCTTTATTTTCTCCAAAGCACTATTAATTATGTTCTTATCTTTGGTGCCAGCTTCTTCCCAATACACACCTCCCTTGGTGCATCATTAGAACCAAGGTTTACTTTATCAATACTTTCATCAATAAGTGGGGTAAGTATCTTATCCAACTTATCATCCTTGTCAAAAATCCTTTCAAGATCCACTAAACCCCTAGGGATCTTATTGGTTTTCACTTGTACAATATATTTTCCAAACAAGGTTTCTTTCCCATTCTTAATTTTCACAAAAGAATTAAAATCTATCCCCTAATTCTGATATTGATCCTCACATTTGAGAAATGTGAACAAGTCTTGGTCATCCTCAAAGACTTGCTAGCTACAAATATTATCGGGGACCGAGGGTTTAGTTTTTACTTCTATTTTAGATACACCATCTAGGGTAGCATCATCCATTTTAAGCACCACATTTGCAAGGAAATCTACCATAATGCTCTATGATCTATCTACCCATTCAATAGAGAATATATCAAAGTGTTCAATTGTATCCTAGACCTCATTTCTATATTGTTTCAATCTTGCATTCCTAGTAGTATACCTAGATCTTATTTGAGAGATAATTAACTCTGAATCTCCAAAAACACTAAGTATTTTATTCCATGCTTGCGAGAAATGTTTATTCCCAATAATAGAACTTCATATTGTGTGACATTATTGGTGCAAAAAAAATTCAATGGGAAAGAATAATTGAATGTATTTCCCATAGGAAATATGAATACAACTTCTGCACCATTTCCTTATTTATTAGATGCCCCATCAAGGAACATCTTCCATATTTGACCTTTAGTTTTCTCAGCATGGATTTTGATTGGATTTGTACTAATAATTCCTGGTTGAGAAACTTGAACTATGAAATTATCTATGTTAGAGTGACAAAAACATGTTATTTGATTTTCATTGTATTCTGACTTGTTTTCCATTAATAGGGATAGTAGCATAAGATAGATCAAGCTGAACATGTCCTCCAACCATTCCGATCCATTGTTTAGACAAAAGCATACCATAATTAGTAGGAACATCTACAAAAATGATATCAGTTCTATATTTAGCCTTTGGATATTCATCAATTTTGAATTCAACATCTTTCATTACACCAACAATAGGAACAAATCTATTATTCATTGCATAACACTTTCCATACATTATATCAACATTCAATTTTAATTCCTTCATGACCTCATGTGGCATAATATTTATAGAAGCCCCAAAATCAATCATACAATTCTTTACCAATTTATTATTTACAAGGAGAGTCATATAAAATGGATCTACCTGATCAGGATGTTTAGTCAACATGGTACCAATGTAAACCTCTGGTATTACCTCTTCACTTGCATTAATTTCATCTTTCTTTGACTCCCCTGGAACATTGTTGATTAACCTTATTACACTTTACTTGTACTGTGGGAACTTCATCATTTGCAACAAAGGAACATATACCTTCATCTATAATAAGGCATTAGTAATATCAAAATTTGATGAAGGAGTATTTGCCGCTGGTTTCTCACTCACAACTTCATTCCTACTAGTGGTCTTGGTTGGCTTAGTAAATTTGACCTCACCTTTATCTTTATCTTCTACAGAATTTGAGACAACCACACCATTGTCATCACCCTTTGTCAATTGTACTCTTTTGAGAATTTCCATAGGATTTTCTTGTTCATTATTGATTACCTTATTTTTTAATTGATATTTTCTTTTGGCCTTAGCAACTACTACCATAGTGAGAGCTCTCTTTTCTTCTTCAGTTAGGCAATATCCTTTTCTAAAAACTTCCTCATCATCAAATGATTCATTAATCATGAAGAAGTGTTGATTATACCTTTGTGTATCAATATCTAATTCATGCCCATCCTCTAATATTGAATGATAATCATCGGGGATTCAACATGTATGAGCAAACAATGCATTCACTATTTTATTATGATCAAAATTTTGTTCTTTTGAAAGCTCTTCTTCCAGACTCTGTGCCACCACACATTGTTAAGGTGAATGTGAGAGATTTCATGCCATAAACCAAGGATTATCATTAACCATGTGATTCCATTTTTTATTTAAAGGATCAAGAGTACCCATACTTTGTTTTGATACCTCTGGCTGGCCATCCTTCCATGATATATTATAAGGCATATCATGTACTCTGAGTCTATTGAAATATGGCTTATCACTCCTAGGTTTATCAGATCTTCCTACCTTTAGTGAAAAATGTTATAAAAAATTCAATGCCTTATCCAATCTTTCCTCTTCTTTGGTCTATTTATGAACCTATGGATTATGTAATTTAGTGTCATCTCTTTTGCCAATTCTCTCAGCAACATTCATATTACTATGTATTGTTAAAGAAATTTTGAATGTTTAAGGGATTTTTGGACCTAATTTCATAATTATTTTTTCTATCATAAGAATCTATATAAAAAACCAAACAACACTCATCTGCATGCTTCATGTATGTATCTTGTACAACAATTTATTGAATCTTTTATTGAATTTAGTTACTGATTCATTGTACCCTTTTTTCACACTTGTGACCCCATGAAGCACAAAAAAAGTATCATTATGGTCACCAAATTATTCCATAAATTTCCTTTTCATTTCAGTCCAACTGTCAATTGAAGCATCAAGTAATGCTTTGAACCACTCTCTTGCATCTTCGGCCAAAGATTGAACAAAGAGTTTCATATAAACATCCTCATTAGGGACTTTATTATTTTCCATGGAATACTCAAAATCCCTAACATGATTTTCTCTGGTCTCACAACTAGTCCTTATGAATTTAGGTAAATCTTTCCTCCAGTCAGCTAAAATATCATGAGGGGCTCCCAAAATTCTAGTGAAGTTAAAAGGTCTGCATTTATTTGCATTCAGAGGTCCTCTTGTAAAAGAAAAATGATGAGGATCATACTGATATTGGATATTATATGGAGGTGGAGGTGGGGGTGGGGGTGGATTGTGTGCATATTGATTGTATATGGGTTCCCTGCCATACTGGTTATTATTGGCAAGGGGAAACTGATATGTATTATGAGGGTTAGGGCCCTTTATTGTCCTTGATCCACGAGTGGTGGTACATTGCCTCCATCCTCATGGTTGCCTCTTTTGATACCATCTTGAGTACCCTACCTTATAAGTTATTCCTCTTGATTATGTTCATCCTCGAGATCTAGATTATCTAATTGATCAATAAAACACTAATATTTCTTGGGAAACTATACATTATCATCCTTGATCTTTTGAAGATATGAAAAAAATCACGCACCTTATTTTCAAAATCTTGTCTTGCATTAGCTACATTCCCATGAGAAGCTTGAGACTTGTGAGAGATTAAAGAGGAAGAAGATCCAAACCCTAGAAGAGGAACACCTATGGGAGAAGGGCCAAAACTAAATCTCCTTGTTTGTCTATAAAACCCTCCTCGAAGTTCTCTATCCTCTGATAGGAGAAGGGTAAACCTCCACTCTGACTAGATCAGAATGAATCCATCTTAGAAGAAATCTTATTTCATGTTGTTGGGGGAAGCTCTATATATTGGAAGGATTAATTATCAAATTGAGATCTTCTACCATTTATAGAATCTAGGACTATCAAGAATTTTTATGTTATATGCCTAGAATCTTTTCATGTCACCTCAAAAATGACTTTGTGATCATTCATGTAATAGTTTGCAATTCAGAGTCACCACCTCTTTTCAAGAGGAAAGAAAATGAACAAAAATTTTCCCTAGCAGAGTTGCCAATCTGTTGGTTCCCAAATCAACAGATTGGAAAGCACTAAAAGGAAGCCAAGATTTATATTTGAACTTTCCAACTAATCTGGCCAACTGATAGAATTCAACCAAGGTGTGATTGTAATCCTCTACTCTTTAGGCTCTACAAAACCTAGGAGGGTAAACCCTTTGTCCAATCTCCTTCTAAATTAGAGATTTTTATAGTAGATTCAACCCAAAGTTTTTTGAAAATCCTTAATTTTAAGGTTTCAAAACTTATAATGTAAGAACAAGAACTCCCTACTACCCTTATTGAATTATTACTTAAGAATACCTCCACTTAACAAAAGTAAAATGAAATGAATTATCAGTTTTATACATTCCTTACTCCTTTCAATAGATGAAGACCAGTCCCTTATCCAATTGGGCATAGATACTTCTCTAGTAGACAATGCTCCAGAGACTAAGAAACATCATCAATCACTTAATCCTATCAATGTGAATAAATTGAATTTATAATATTAATCTGTCATGCCATTTGGGCTATCTAATGTCCCTAGTAACTTTATGAGGTTGATGAACAATGTATTGAAGGACTTCATTGGTAAGTTTGTGGTAGTATACTTGGATGCTATCTTGATTTATGAAAAGACTAAAGAAGAACATCTTAAGCATTTGCAAGTTGTATTCAAGAAGTTGCATGAAGAAAAGCTAATGATAAATTTGGACAAGTGTGAGTTTATGAAACAGGAACTAGTGTACCTTGGTTTTGTGTTGTCACATGGGAATCTCATGATGGACCCAAGCAAGGTGGAGGCAATCATAAACTGGCCTACTCCTAAGACTGCTATAGAGGTGAGAATGTTTCATAGCCTAGATCAATATTATAGAAAGTTCATTAAGAAATTCAGTGCTGTATGTGCACCTATGTTAGACACCATAAAGGGTGGTATGAAAACTAAGTTCCAATGGAATGACTAATGTAATCACCTGAAAATGGACAAGATTATTTAAGTGAGAAATCAAGGCAAGGATCAACACAATTAAATACAATTAAATCAAATTAAGATCAAATAAAAGATAGATTAAAAGTGAACATTAATCCAAAATTAATTGAAAATCAAAAGCTATCAAATCAATTTAAATTGAATAAATCATGATAAATCAATAAATTGTGTAATTAATTTAATTAATTACATAGTTCAATTTAAACAAAATCAACCCATTCAAGGGGTATACATGGCTAAAAAATTTAAATAAAATCAATTGATTAATTCCTATTTTCTCTCAACACCACATGGGAGGAAAAAGCTTCAACCAATAGGAATTGAGAACCAAGCTCACATGGATCAAGCCTAAAATGAATCTCACTCACTCACTTGGAGGATGAATCTTGTCCACCCATCTTGTCTTCTTGTCCCAAGCTTTGAGGACAATCCATTTAAATTGTCTCCAAAGGGTGGAACCAAGGACTTAACCCCAACTCAATCATGATCGACTCAACTACACCCCCTACCCTTGCCAAAATCTATAAAAGCAAGGCATAATTCACTCATAAATCATCCACCAATCTAAGAATAGCATCAAACCTCTTGCAATTTAGAGCTAGAAAGGCAATTTAGAGTTAATTAATTGTTAATTTGATTTGGAATTGAACATTTAGTTTTTTTTATCATATCATTCTCATTTTAGGACTATCACTAATGGAGACTTGCTAAGAGCTTTGCATTAGCATCCCTAAATAGAGATCCATAGAGTTCTTAATTGTTAATTATTAGCTTAAATAGATTTCTATTTGTGGTAATATAGTGTTTATTTTGAATTATTAATGATACTAACCCTATGAAGGTACTTTTTTTGATTCCTTCTATCTTCTGTCTAATATTCTTTCACGGCTTTTGCGCTGACTAGCCAACACATTTGCATAATTCTCCAGTGCGTTTAAAATTTTTCTGACACCTTTGCTAATTTTAATAGCACTTTTAAATTCTATTTCAGCACTTTTGAATATTTTAGTAGCACGTTTAATTTGATCCACAATGCTTTTAAGCAATGAAATAGTGCTTTCAATAGATTCTGTAGTGCTTTTGATTAAATTGAAAATTAATAGAATCTAATTTGCGGAAAATGTTTTCTCTGTGTCTGTAGGATGACTGGTCATAAAAGAATAAAAAACCAGAGACCAGATTCAATAGTAAGGGAAAAGATTTTCCAAAAAGGATCAAAGAGGAGAATATTGCACACATTAAGCTAGTTTTAGAAGATTCTCAGCAAGAAAGCAAGGTATATGAACAATACTTAAAAGTTGTAGAAGCATATAAAGCAAAGTTCATATCATTAAATTGGATTTATTCACCTTGATCAAGTTTTTCTCAAATTTGATAAATAAGGTTTAGATTCAAGTTTATCTTTGTTTTCTTCATTTTGGCTGGTTGTGTTGACTAATTTGTTGGAGAATAAGCAAAGGGAAAGGAACGATCACCACTAGGTGAGTATAAAAATGAAAAATTAATCAAAATTTCCCCTAGCCTTAGCTAGCTTCGATTGAAGGTAAGCCTAAACTTATTCATTTTTTTTTGCTTAAATTATGGCTTTGTCATTTTCAAAATCTAGTAATTAAAGCAACCTATTATTGTTTGAGGAATTTGACATTAGGCCTATGCTCTTCACTTTCTAAGTGAATCAAAATGCCAAAAGTGTTAAACTCCTTGATTAAAAGAAAGGCTAAGTAAATCAAGCACTAAATTTGAACAACCCCTTATTTTTAGAAAAGAGTAGAAATACACGATTCTCATTAGTTAGTAGGTTTGGTAATTGAACCTTGTTAAAAGTGTTTGGGAATTGAGAAGTAGACAGGGATATGCTCTTCACCTTTTGGTGAACCAAACTCCCAAAACCTATCTCCTTATTCCAATTTATTACTTTCAAATAAACATGCTAGATCAATAGTGGGCTCGCCTCTTGAGATTTTCCTTAACGAGGCCAGTGAGAGGGACAACCCAAAGTGGATACAATCACCTTTTCCATGATCATCCAACCCACTATAAAATAAAATACATACATCCTTAATGGGGTGTGTGACAAAAGGGTGTTAAATTTTCAAAATTCCTCAAGTAGTCCTTTAGGATTGCTCAAAAATCCAACATACAGGTGGTGGGAAGCCTCTTAATATACTTGGAGGATGAAAGTTTAATATCCATTTTGAATAGAATCTTGATTAAAAACCTTGCTAAATTAGCAAATCCTACCTTGTAGAGCCATGTTTACGAACCAAATTGTGAACTAGGTAGGTTGCTTGAAGTATCTTTTTATGCAAAAACCCATGATAATGTCCTTGAAAATTCAAACACTTTTTGTGCAGAGGATTAAAAAGAAAAAGTGTACTTGTGGTTGTTGTGTTTGAAAAATACACAGAGCAAGTGAGAGAGATCCATTTGAAAACTCATCTTATATTATTAAAATCTCTTCATAAAAACTAACAATTACCAATTTGGGGATCAATTCAAAATCAAACCTTGTTGAATGTCAATTTCTACAAGTTCTCACAAAATCAAACTATCTTTACAATAAGATGACACTTGCATTACAAAAGAGGTCCCCAAATTTGAATATCAAAGTCTTTTCAACAATCATGACCAAGGGGATAGTCTCCCAAATCTATTTGAAAAGAGACTTGAACCAATGGATCGAAACTCCACATTTCACAATTACCATCATGGAGGAAACAACAACAACATTAATAATGCAAACCAAGAGCCTAAATAAATACTTGAAGAAAGACCTAATAGAGTGGCTCAAGATACTGATTTTCTTGAAGTCATAAACAAACTAATAGATAGGGATAGGGAGAAGTTTTTCCTAACTCTAGCCCAAGCAGGGGTAAAACTCCCACATGATTATGATGTGAATCAAATCAAGAAAAACAAAGAAGATGAAAAATTGATGAATGCTATGACTCAACAACTGAAAATGTTCCAAGTGCAAATTGACTTAATGAAAAAGGCTGTTGAACCTAAGCCTTTCTCTATTGAGGCCTTGTGCCCATTCCCTTTCAACAAAAGCTTAGTCATAGCACCTTTTCCTATCAATAAAATCTTTCCTAAATATGATAAATACATGGGTAAATCAGACCCATAGGATCACCTTAGATATTTTTGTGCCCTAAGCATTGAATTCATGCATAACACCACATACTTAATGAGAATTTTTCCAAGAAGTTTGGGAGGGCAAGCCATGGAATGGTTCTCAAAACTTCCACAAGGGATAAAGAATTTTGAGGAATTAGCCTCTAAATTTGTAACTCATTACTCCTACAACATCGAACATGAGATTACCATGCTAAAACTATGTGATACAAAACAAAAGGATGGTGAATATTTCTTAGGGTTCCTTCAAAGGTGGAGGACCATTTTTGCAAGATACCCACGAAGTATCCCTGAAAAGGAGAAGATGAAGATATTTATGAATAATTTAAATATGGAGATGAACTATAGGCTGCAACTTCAATGTCCCCCTACATTCAAAAAACTTATTGAGAATGGGATTAAGATTGAAGATATATTGGTCAAAAGGGGAGAGATCAAATTGTTTAAAGACAATAAACCCTATACCAATACTAATAATAATCATTATATATCTAATTATACCAACAATAAAGGAGACAACAATCACAATGACAAACCTAAACTATGGTTGAAGAATAATAATAAAAATCTTATGAATGATGGAGTTGTGGAAGCCCACAACTTGAAGGCTACCCCATTTAATTTATCAAGTGGAGCTCATTCAACATACAATGTGAATCATACTAATAAATGTCCTTTTAATAATGCTAATTCCAACAACAACAACAACAATGCTAATAATAATCCCTTCAATAATGCTAATGGAAATGAGCCTAAGCCCTTCTTTTCCACTTATCAACAGAGAAAATTCACCTTCTTAGGTGAACCATTGGAAAATGCATTAAGGACTTTGGGGGCCAACAAGATCATTACCTTACCCGAGTTAAGGCCTTATGAACCCCAAATTAAGTCAAATTGGTGGAATGATTCTCACCATTGCGAGTATCATCTAAATAAGGGTCATAAGACCAATGAATTCATGAAGCTAAAACATTTGGTGCAAGACCTAATTGATGATGGGATGATCAAGGTTGAAGGGCCCCAAAACAATGAAGATCATACGGCCTTCAAAAACCCCTTTCTAAACCATGAAAAGGGTGAGTCATCAAACACTAACCAAAATAATAAAAGAGGTAATGAGAAAGTTAACTTTGCTCATACCTATGATAACACAATTAATGCTTTAAGTGGTGATGAAAGAACCATAAATGTTATTGTAGTGAAAGAGAAACCAAGGGAAGCAACATCTAATGTTGTAACTAGGGGGAAAGCTTAAAAAATTATTCTACTTGGAAATGCTCCAAGAATTGTTCTACCAAATCAAACTTCATTGTCATCATAAAAAAAATATAATTTGGTATACCAATTACAACAAACCCCTGCTCAAATCTCTATTTTAGAATTTCTCAAACTCTCACCAACTCACTAGGAGATTCTAGAAAAGGCCTTGGTAGAGATGAATGTACCTCTAAATTTGGAGGCAAAAAAATTTCAAAACATGATGGGACATCTTATTGCACCTCATTGCCTATCTTTTTTAGACCAAGATGACATACCATTAATGATGCAAGGTGTGGAAGAAGAGGGGCCAAATAATGGCACAACCTATAGATCCAACCCTGCTCAACAACACATGGAAGAAACAAACAACCATATAGTGAGAGAGAGAAAGAACGATCATTCATATATTAACTTCCTTCAAATTGATTCATACATGCCTAGCTGTAAGGCCTTCCTAGTTAGGGCCAGATATTACAATGAATTACAAAAGTCCTCAAACATGCAAGGATCTTCCAACAATCTTGAGTCTACTATCTTCTATCTTCTCTCAGAACTCCCCCTAAACTCTAACCAAATAACTATACTTACACAAGAGGCTACATGCTTCCCAATGATGGATAACATATAAAATCAATAGAAGGAATGGTCAGATTAGACTCATATGTTATCCCACAAGATTAGACTCATTACAAAGATTGATCCACAATCAACAAAAGGAACAGTCAGATCTAGGACCACACGCTTCCCAATGATGGATACCGACATTAAATCTACAACCCATAATCAATGCATAAGTCAACCTCAATAGAAACTCAAAATAAAATACTTAGTAAGAAAGGATGACTGAGCAATAAACAAGCATCACCAAGCGCCAGTGAAACAACCGACCGCCCAGGAGATAACTGACCATACTTAGTAACCAAAGAAAACTAACCAACTACCGACCAACTCAGTCAAAGTAGGAAATGAGCAACATAGAAAAACTTCAAACTCTTTTTGGTGACACAGGATTGCCAAGGACCCGAGATGCTCCTGCATCAATTAAATCACCCACAAAACTTTCCTTTGCATATAGAGGTTCTAATTCACAAGCATAGGGTAAAAAGAGTCCTTATTGATGGAGGGGCCGACTTGAATATTTGTACCTTAAACTTGGTAAAGGCCTTAGGATTTTATGAGGAGGCTATTGACCCAAAGAAAAAGATAACTATAAAAGCCTACAATGATGAAGAGAGAGCTTCTAAGGGTGTCATAGTACTTCCTATTAGAGTTGGCCCAATGCAAAAAGAAACCATTTTTCAAGTCCTAGACCTAAAGATGACTTACAATATCTTACTAGGGAGACCGTGGATTCATGAAATGTAGGCCGTGCCTTCTACCTGTCACCAATGTCTCAAATTCCCCTATCTAGGGCAAGAAATCATGGTAATCGGGGACTCAAACCCCTTTCAATATTGTAATAATTTAAATCCTATCAATGATTCTCTAGTACTGCATAATGCAGAAGGGTCTATTCCTCAAAGAATAGAGCAAGGTCAAAGTTCTAAAGATCTTCCATCTTTAAAGGAAAAAGAAAAAGAAGAAGTTGTTGAAAACATCCAAAGTCCTACTAACCTAGCTACATCAACAAAAGGAAAAGAAAAGGTTAGTGAGGCAAGTGCTCTTGAGACAAAGAAAGAAGACCAAGATAGATCCATTCAAATCTACACTAAGGAGGCTCATTACCAAAAAATGAACCATATGATGAAAAACTTAGAAAAATAATGTCAAATCAAACAAAAGGGAGTAGGTGAATAATTCTTATCCATGATGTACCTAACCTTATCTCAAAATAATATGGAAAGCCATCTAATTTTCCTCATAAATACAATGATCACTTTTTGAGGGCTAAAACATTGTCATTCATGGAGGAAGAAGACAATGAAACCCTAAACTGGTTATACAAGGATGAAGAATCAAGTACCCATGAGAAGCGCATACAAAATATAAGCATTCCCACACATCAATATGGGAAAGGATTTCAAATTATTTAGAAAATGGGATACAAAGGACAAGGACCTTTAGGAAAAAGAAACAAAGGACTCCTTGAACCCATTGAAATGACGTGGAGAGATAGCAAAGAAAAGACAAGATTAGGCTACCTAGAACAAGGGTATACTCAAAAGAACTATCCTAAAGTCTATGATCAAATATTACAATTAGAGTCACATAGTGATGAAGAATCGAATGATTGGGAATGGGATGCATTTTCAAATGAATCATGTCAAGATAAAGGTATTGATGTCATTCATACTTACACTCCTAGCAAAGGGAAAGAATCAATTTCAAAATCAAATCAGAGTCAAGCCTCAAGCTCAAGCCAAGTGGTCCTAGATAATGTACCAATTCAAGAAATTGAAATAAATCAATTAGTAGGAGAACCCTACGTACCATCATGGAGACCTGCTATGGAAGAATCTAACATTAGGTTTAACCCACGAGATTTTTACCCAATAGAAACCTTAGAGGATTCTAGTGAGGAGGATTTTGACCCTAGTTCTCTAGAACATCTGGAAGAGGCACATGTTATAGAATTAAGTGATACAATGTTCAATCCTTCCAATGAATTCGTGTCCTTAAACCCTATTGGCCTAAACCAAAACATTGATCCTTTGATCCTAATCCATCCAGAATTAATTAAATGAGATTCCATTGAACCTACCATACTCCCTACATTTTTGAATGACAACTTGGTGTCCCAATACCTAAATGTGGTTGAACCTTCTTCTACCATGGAATATCAAGAAGGAGTGACAAAGGAAAGTATCCAAACTCTCAATTCAATAAAAAATGAAAAAATAAAAATAAAAAATGGAAAAAATCTAATGTGTAAAACCACATTGTGGTAGCATTAGATAAAAAAGAGAAAGAAATAAAGAATGATTCCAAAGGTGAAAACCCAATTGAGGTGCCTAAGGAAGGGAGTTTGGATACTTTACCTGAGCACTATGAGGAAAGATCTCCTATCTTGATCGAACCAATAGAAAAGGTGAACATTGGGTCAGAATCAGAACCAAGGATCATACACTTAGAAACATCTTTATCTAGTGAGGGAAGAAAAGTCTTCATCAAAATTTTCAAGGAAAAACAAATCAATTTCTCATGGTCA
Source organism: Chamaecyparis obtusa (assembly GCA_027943335.1). Lineage (NCBI taxonomy): Eukaryota > Viridiplantae > Streptophyta > Pinopsida > Cupressales > Cupressaceae > Chamaecyparis > Chamaecyparis obtusa. The sequence continues at coordinate 1,878,402 of BSBK01001523.1, read as the reverse complement.
TATGATGATATGCCAGGATTGGATCCAAATTTAATCATGCATCACTTGAAAATAAAAGAAGGAGCAAGACCAGTAAAGAAGAAATTGAGAAAGATGCATCCACACATAGCTTTTCTTGTAAAAGTGGGGTTAGAAAAATTGCTAAAAGTTGAATTTATAAGAGCCATTGATTATGCCTAATGGATTTCAAACATTGTACCAATTTCAAAAGCAGACAAGTCCATCAAAATTTGCATGGACTTTAGGGATCTCAATCTTGCATGTCCCAAAGATGACTTTCCATTACCAAGCATAGACACCATAGTGGATTTGACATGACATTCAATGTTCTCTCTTATGGATGGGTTTAGTGGCTATAATAAAATAAAGATAGCACCCAAAGATCAAGACAAAATAACATTTACATGAGCATGGGGGACATTTTGTTGGAATGTTATGCCCTTTGGTCTAAAGAATGCCAGAGTGACCTATCAAAGAGCCATGACAATGATATTTCATGACATGATGCACAAGTTCATGGAGGATTATGTAGATGATATACTTGATAAATCTCATTCAAGAGAAGAACATCTACCCATCTTAGAGAAATTTTTTGAAAGATTGGAGCAATTTAAAGTAAGGCTAAATTCAAAGAAGTGTGCATTTGGTGTTCAATCAGGAAAGCTACTAGGGTACATTGTTTCAGAAAAAGGAATAGAGGTAGACCCAATTAAAGTCAAAGCCATCATGGAAATGGAAGCACCTAGAACATAAGTTAGATGAGATCTCTTCAAGGCATGATCCAATCCATACGAAGGTTCATATCTCAATTGGCAAAAAAGTGCCATAATTTTGCTCAACTCCTTCATAAGGACATAGTTTTCAAATGGGATGAGAAATGTGAAGAAGCCTTCAACTTGTTGAAGAAATATATAGTGAACCCTCCAAATTTGATGCCACCTATAAGAGGCAATCCTTTGATTTTATATATTTCAGCGACCGAGCATTCATTAGGGGCACTCTTGGTGCAAGAAGATGAATCAAGAAAAGAAAAGGCCATATACTACATAAGTAGAAATTTGGTAAAATATGAGTTGAACTACACCTTCATCGAAAGAGTATGTTTGGCTGTAGTTTTTGCTTTCCAAAAATTACACCACTATATGTTATCCCACAAGATTAGACTCATTGCAAATATTGATTCCTTGAAATATCTTCTTAGCAAAACATCATTAAATGGAAGGCTAGCCAAATGGGTCATGGTGCTAAGTGAATTTGACATAGAATATGTGGATTGAAAATCTATCAAGGGCCAAGTCATAGCTAATCAGTTAGCAGAATCACCATTGCAAGATGACCTCCCAATATAAGTGGAATTTCCAGATTTTGAAATTGTGAACGTTGAAGCAAAAACATGACAATTATATTTTGATGGTTCTTACACACAACATGGATCAAGAGAAGGCATACTTTTGATTACTCCTCAGGGATCTACCATTCCAAAATCATATAAATTTCTATTCCTATGCACAAATAACATAGCTGAGTATGAAGCATTGGTCATTGGAATCAAACTGGCATTAGAATGGAAAGTGATAGAGCTACAAGTATATGGAGATTCACAATTAGTTATCAATAAAATTAATGATGAATATCAAATGAAAGATGATAGATGATACCTTACAAAAATATGGTTGAGAATCTTAAGAAATACTTCACTCTTATCACATTTGAACAAGTACCAAGATAGAAGAATAAAGCAACAGATGCAATGGATACTTTGGCATCACTTCTCCAAATACTAGATCAAAGTGCCAGATATGAATTCTTGGTAGAAGAAGTTGAGAAACCCACATTTGACCCTACCCATCCTCATACCATTTTTTTTCTAACCACACATGAATAACCTTAGTATGGAGACATTTACACTTACTTAAAAGACCAAATCCTACCCATAGACCAAACCAAGAACCAAAAGAAAATCTTTATCTGACAAGCCGCTCATTATACCTTAATATCCAACACATTGTATCGTAAGAGTCTAGATGGAATGCTTCTTAGATGTCTAGAGAAAGAGGAATTAGATATAGCCTTACAAGAAATTCACGAGGGGATTTGAGGGTCACATTCAAATGGTTTAACCCTAGCTAAGAAACTTCTTAGAATAGGATATTTTTGGCCTACAATGGAGAAAGACACTTGTCACTTTGCTAGAACTTGTAGAAAGTGCCAATATCATGGAAAATTGATACATGTACCTACACAAGAGCTTCATCCTATGATGGCACCTTGGCTATTTTATCAATGGGGTCTAGACTTAATAGGAATGATTTATCCACCATCTTCAAATGGTCATAAATTCATTATTATGACAATAAAGTACTTTACCAAATGGGTGGATGTTGTACTCTTATCAACTGCAATGGGAAAGAAGATATCCTTGTTTATCCTAAACCACATAATATGTAGATATGGCATACCTCATGCCATCATAATAGATAATGCCAAGCACTTCAAAAACAAGGACCTAAAGGAGTTATGCACAAAGTTTCAAATGATTCACCACTCCTCATCAATATATTACCCCCAAGGTAATGGACAAGCTGAAGCAATGAATAAAAATATCTTAAAGATATTGAAGAGAACTATGGACAATTTAGGTAGAGATTGGCATATAAAAATAAACCCGACCTTGTGGGCTTATAGGACAAGTATCAAAATGCCAACATGAGCTACATTATTTTCCTTAGTCTTTGGAATAAACATAGTTTTACCTTTGGAGGTAGAACTTCCATCCTTAAGAGTATCTCTACATGGTTTGATAAGTGAGGAATATTATAGAGTTGCTAGGTTGCATGAACTAGAACTACTAGATGAGAAACAAAAACAAGAATTTGATCACTTGAAAGTATATCAAAACTAAATGTTAAGGACTTATAACAAGCACATCAAGTCAAGAACATTCCAAATAGGTGACTTAGTTTTGCGAGAGAATCCCAAGAATCAAGCAGAATGAGAAAAGAAAGGAAAATGGGAAGCAAATTGGTTAGGACCTTTTGTGATCACTTCATCTTTTGGGACATACACCTATAAGTTAGCTGATTGTGATGGAGAAGAGTTACATAACTGATCAATAACATTCATCTTAAAAGGTTCTACACATGAAGCATATGAAAGAGGACAAAGAAAAAGAGTATCAGAAAATCAGATGGAAAGCATCCTATTTATTGTACATAGTCAAAAGAGATCTTGAAAATATCAAAAACATTAAAAATAAAAAAAAGAGAAAAAAAATCATAAATGCAGAAAAGATAAAAAATAGTGGAAAATTGAGCATGAAGAAAGCCAAAAACATTCATATATGATCCTCAAAAAGATGTTGTCTTGGTGAAAACCTAGCAAATAGGCATCTTGGTAGCAAAAAAAGGAAAAAGATTTAAAAATAGAAAAAGAAAGAAAGATCCACTCAATTAGTGAAAACCTAGTAAACAAGCACCATCGAAAGTCCAAGTCAATCGCATACCTAGCAGTCATCCTTGTAAATATTGCATTCACCAGCATTTGTATATATTGCATAATAAAACCCCACAATCAAAATTGCAAGTACCTAAAGATTTTGGTCACCTAATCTACAAATTGTCCTAAGTCCAACATTGAAATCATATCAAACTAGGGGTAATCTACTCTAAAGGAGGAAGGATTCATCGAAAGAAAACTTCAATCAGTCATCGAATCAATTCATAAAAAATGCAAGTAAAACACTCAATCAAATCTGAACTCTAATCCAATTTGAAACCAAATGCAAATTTGATTTGAGATCTTACATGACCCTATCTTTATTAGGATTAAATGTATGAAATGGATGGAACTATACTTGAAATATGGATATGAACAACATTGCAATTTTTTTTCAAAAATGTTGACTTGATTGATGAAATCATGTCTTTCTAGCAAATCGATGAAAGTTTTTAAACTAGACAAGCTATGATGAAAGCGTGATATTTTATGGATTTCTGAATGACTATCTTAAGATCATAGTTTTAAAGCATGTATTATTTGTCTAAGGACATGATCATCAAATAATCATTGAGGACTTTTACATAGAATGAAACTAAGATCTTTGTTTGTTTATGCAAAAGGATACCTTGGATATTTTGATGTTCAATATCATAATACCAAAATCCACTTGCAACATAGAATCTAACAAAATCAGTATTTGCACTCTCATGATTGGCTTCAATTAGTGATAGTCATACTAGAAAAGAGATGGGAAAGCAATGAAAGAGGTGCAAAAAGTATTCATATCATCATGGTTGAACTAGTGATGGTTGTACTAAATCGGGATTTCAAAAACTGCTCAATGATGAATATAAGCTCCAAATTTTTGAATAGTGATAGTTAGTTGCATACATCCTAGATTAAATGCATTTAAAGTATTTTCCTTTCTTAGCTTCAAAATTTAATTTGCAAGAGGAAAATAGAAAGGGGGTGTAGTCAAATTAAAAATAAAATGAGCATCAAAAACTATATGTGATTGAGTGTGTTGGAAATAAAAAACAATAAAAAACAAAGGTGCATTCCATTAGTTCATGAGAATTTGTTAGATCCATGTTACCTTATATTCATTTAAGATTTTTCCACCCTATGGCTCAATTAGATTCTTTTCATTAAGTTATATTCATTTTAATCTAAGTTCATTCCATATAGTTTAAATCATCTTCATAACATTAATTGCATTAAGTTGCATTCATCATTCATATCTTGTATAAAGTTCATTACGTTAGGTTGCATTGATCCTTTAAATCATTTTCATTAATTTCATTGCGTTAGGTTGCATTCATTTTAAAGCTCATCTCATTTAGTGTGCATTCTTTAAGTCATTCATATCAATCAATTAAGTGCATTTACCATTGTATTTATTAGTTAATGTTCATTGCATCCATTAACATTATTTTAATTCATCATTAGGTGCATATCATTTAGTTCAAAAATATTGCACATTGCATTATTCATTTAAGCTCATTGCACTAACATGGCATGACATTTGTTAACATCATTCATCTATATCACATATAACATTTAGAATCATTAATCATTAAATATCCATAATCATTATATGTTACATCATATAGGTCCATCATATTTGCATACCATAAATCCATAAATAGGTCCATCACATTACATCCAAATATCCATAAATTAATTACATTACATTACATCGCATTAACTATTGCATCATCATCTAACACATCTATCTATCATTTGCATCCATAAATTATTAAGTATCATTAAATCACATCATTAAGTTCATATTGCATCCATTCATCTATTATATGTCATACATAAGACAACCATCTAAGCATAAATAGAACATATGCATCCATCATAAAACTGAATCTTGAAAAGCATAAAACAAAGCATATAGGAGATAGAACCATATAAATTTGCATATCATAGTAAAATACCTGAAACATGAGGTCCAACACATGATGACATCACATAAAGTAAATATGTTAGAACTAAGAATCAAAGTCTAAGGTATCATCATAAATCAAAATAGAGTATCAAAGTCTATGATATCATCAATGAAACATCTGGAAATCAAAAGTTTGTAAGAGTATCAACAAGTATCAAACACATAAGGGAACATCAACTGATCAAAAGAATACAACAGAGTCCAATGTATTGATATAAAAAATAATCATCAATAAATGAAAGAATATATTAGATCAATAGGGATCAACTAGATGAGCCACCAACACCATGACCACCATTAGGACTAGGACTAGTATCAGGAGGATGACTCAAACTAGCCTATAGCCCATGCTGACTCATAGAAGCCATGAATGCCTACATCATACTATTGAGCTACCTAACCTCCCATCTAATCTCAAAAACATCTGACTGTAAAGCTCAAACCTCTGATGCAACCACTAGAGCCTCAGAACTAGGAACTTGTGTAGGAGTCTATGGTGGAGGCATAAAAGAAGAAGGCATGGAAGAAGATGGAATAGATGAAGATGGAATAGATAATGATGGAAGGAAAGAAGAAGAAGATGGATGAGATGAAGAAGATGGCATAGAAGCAGAAGCAGGTGCTAGTGCCGGAGGATCTCATGGAACAACCGGTGGAATAACCTGCGAAGGAGCCTGTGCTGGCCTACCTTATGCTTGATCTAATAGAGCCTGTGCAGCCTAGGCATCCAAATGCCTCTAAAATCTAGCCCTACAATGACCTTGTCTACCTGTCAGATCCCTAACAACCTGGTGTAAAGCTCTATCTACACCTCAACCCCTCACTTGACCACCACCCCTAGGAGGAATGGGAGCAGTAGCAATAACTGGAATTAATACTCTCCCTGCTCTGGCTACTTGATGATTTGGTCATCCCTGACATGCTCGTATCCTACCTCCACCCCTACCACCATCCCCATCTCCACCATCATCTCCACCATCATCATCAGAATCCTCATCGATATCGGGTACCCTCTTAGCTAGATCTATGGATCTTGAAAATGGGTTCCAAGTGAACCAATTTTCATAATCATTGGTCATACTAGTATCAATAACATGCTCTTGCATATCCCATGGTAAATGACCCAGGTCTCGAATCTCCTACTATGCTATCCTGAAATCAACAACAGGACCCCATAGTGATCTCTCGGCCTAAACACGGGCATACATAGCAACACCTTGTGGCATACCCTAAGTGTGACCATACTATTGTAGCACCTACCAAAAGAAAAATCTCTCTATGATATGTGGCATACGACCAATCATCCAACAAGGACAACACATAAAAGGAAGCTCATTCACATCCTATAGCCATAAATCACAACCTAGGTAGGGATGCTAGATGACTTGATCCATATCATCAATGACCCTGTGCCAATAATCAAGCTTTCCTATGTCAGCCTATACAACCATACCCTTATACATCTAGGTGAATGGCCATCCTAGATCTCAGTGATGTAATGCAATCGGTCGTGTCATTAGGAGATGCTCCCAGGTCCAAAGCTGTAATAAAATCACTCCTGCAGAGAGAGTAGAAGAGCACATGTATACAATAGTATGCAACTCATGATAGAGTTGTGCCAAGACACATGACCCCCAATCAAAGCGTCGAGGCTGATCCATAAGGTCCTCTAGAATAGGACCCCAATCGACTACAAATCCATGTCCTCGTCGATCTGGTATGAGGAATCCTCTGATTAATGCACCCAATACAACTAGAAAAACTAGGAAGGAATGAAACTAAGACCATTAAATGTGATCATCACCAATAGTAGGATCCTAGAAGACTCACCGACACGCTACACCATCATACACCTGGTCATAGAATACCAACTCTCCTTGAGTAGGAATGCAGAGGAGGCGGTATACATCCTAAGGGGTGATCGTCATCTCCCCCATCGGTAAGTGAAAAGTATTATGGTCTGAGTGCCATCTCTCGACCATAATAGTAATCAAACCCTGATTCACTTAGAATCGAGGTAGAGGAAGTAGAAAGGATAGTTCGCATCTGCCTATATGTCGGTGATCTAGAGCACTTAGGTCATCAATCATGCTAAAGGGTAATGTATATAAACCTCAAATGACTAGTGACTTAAGCACTGCTTGCAAAAAGCAAGTTAAATTACATCAGTTTTGAAATCAGTTATCTTTTGAATTATTCTAAGTCAATCAAACATTTACAAAAAATCAAACCATAATCAATTTTCCAATTCTATTCAGAGAGGACAGAAAATTTATCATCATCCATCATCTAAATCTAGATTGATGATCAAAACATTCAGACTAAAATTGACTCAAACTGACATCCTACGACTCGCTACCAAATTAGGTTTATTACCTACACCAATCAACTGATCGACGACATGGAAAAGTTAAAAAAATTGACTAAGACATTTAAAATTTTTTCCTATCAGGGTAAAAGCGCTAAAATGCAAAAACACTATTTAAAAGATTAAAAGCGCAACCTAAAAGATCAAACGCGCCAAAACTTTTCAAAAGTGCTATTTTAAAAATTGAACACGCTATTATAGAGATCATAAGCGCAAATGCATACAAAAGTGTTAAAGAAAATTACATAAGTGAAATGTTCCCTAAATTCAATGTGCAAAAGCATTGTTTCACAATGTGGAAGCGCTATTTAAATGCGTGGAAGCGCTAAAAAACAAGTAAACGCGCTATTAAAATGCTTAAACGCGCTATTTTAATAATAAAATACACAAAATTATTGTTTTACTAAGAAAAAATCAAATTTTTTTCAAATAAATGCATCAATTGAAAAACAAAGAGGATCAGGCACTTACCAGAGGTTTGTAGGTCAGTGACCAATGATATTGTCGACTGCGCTCAAATCTATGCTCTCTAATCGGGATCACCATCGCAAAAAGCTCAAAGGGTGTCAGAGAAAAAAGTCAACTAAGCAAGTGAAAATGAATAGTAAAAATGACTTTTTACCCCTTCATATAGGCCATTTTGACCTAAAAAGGGCATCTGTGACCAGAAAATGCCCAGGGACCCATTTTTTTACCAAATCTGCCAAATCAATGGCATTTATGATCACATGAACGTAAAATCAATATCAGAAATGAAATAAAAAATCAATAAAAAATGGACCTAATCAACGCAAAATGACCTAAACCATCAAGTTTGTCAAACAACGATCAAATTTCATTTCATTTCTGAGGGGGCATACACTTGGATAATCAGAAACAACAACAAGATCATTAAACCAGGGGCACAACCATCAAATAAGAGTGCAATCTTTTACAAGAAATTTTTTCTCTTATTAATTGAAAGGAGCATCAAACATCATATCAGATCAAATTAGGTACCATATCAGGGAATTGTCATCAAATCGACCATCAGGACATCAAATCAATCAAATTTCATCAAAATATGCATCTTACATCGAACATCAGAAATTGACCATCGATGGAATCAAGACCTTATATCAGTTGAATTAGGACATTTTTTGAATTGACACACTTCGCACGTCAACTCAAAAAGGGGCATTTGTAATCACTTGAAAATGGACAAGATTATTTAAGTGAGAAATCAAGGCAAGGATCAACATAATTAAATACAATTAAATCAAATCAAGATCAAATCAAAGATAGATTACAAGTGAACATTAATCCAAAATTAATTAAAAATCAAAATCTATCAAATCAATTTAAATCGAATAAATCATGATAAATCAATAAATTGTGTAATTAATTTAATTAATTACATAGTTAAATTTAAACCAAGTCAACCCATTCAAGGGGTACACATGGCTAAAAAAATTAAATAAAATCAATTGATTAATTCCTATTTTCTCTCAACACCACATGGGAGGAAAAAGCCTCAACCAATAGGAATTGAGAACCAAGCTCACATGGATCAAGCCTAAAATGAATCTCAATCACTCACTTGGAGGATGAATCTTGTCCACACATCTTGTCTTCTTGTCCCAAGCTTTGAGGACAATCCATTTAAATTATCTCCAAAGGGTGGAACCAAGGACTTAACCCCAACTCAATCATGATCAACTCAACTACACCCCCTACCCTTGCCAAAATCTATAAAAACAAGGCACAATTCACTCATAAATCATCCACAAATCTGAGAATAACATCAAACCTCTTGCAATTTAGAGCTAGAAAGGCAATTTAGAGCTAATTAATTGTTAATTTCATTTGGAATTGAACATTTAGTTTTTTTTATCATATCATTCTAATTTTAGGACTGTCACTAATGGAGGCTTGCTGAGAGCTTTGCATTAGCATTCCTAAATAGAGATCCATAGAGTGCTTAATTGTCAATTATTAGCTTAAATAGATTGCTATTTGTGGTAATTTAGTGTTTATTTTGAATTATTGATGATACTAACCCTATGAAGGTACTTTTTCTAGTACACAACTAAGAAAATCATGGATTTGAGAAGTTGAAGGAAAGGATAGCCACTCAACCCATCTTAATTCTCCCAACTTTTTAGAAACTCTTCACTGTTGAGTGTGATTCTAGTAACATTTCTATAGGGGTTGTATTAATCCAAGAGGGAAGACTAGTTTCTTTCCACAGTGAGAAGCTCAGTGATGCAAAGAGGAAGTACTCTTCCTATGACTTAGAGTTGTATTCTCTAGTCCAAGCCTTAAGGAAGTGGAGACACTATCTCCTTCCTAAAGAATTTGTGGTCTACATCGATAGCCAAGCCCTTAGTTTTCTAAATTCACAAGATAAACTCAGTCATAAACATATGAAATGGGTGGAGTATATGTAAGCCTATAAATTCACCATCAAGCACAAGAAGGGGAAAAAAAATAAGGTTGCTGATGCACTAAGCATAAGACTCATGACAATACAAGAGGTTCAATTAAAAAGTATAGGAATTGAAAGCTTCAAGGACCTATACTCAAAGGATAGGGAGTTTGCATAGGCCTCCAAGGTATGTATGGAACACCAAAATCATTTTCATGGTGAGTTCTCTGATTACACTTTACAAAATGAATTTTTGTTTAAAGGGGGTCAGCTTTGTGTGCCTAGAGGGTCAATGAGGGAAACTTTGATTCAAGAAAAACACAATGGAGCCCTTAGTGGACATTTTAGAGTCAATAAGACTCAAGAGTTAGTTCAAAGGTACTATTATTGGCCTAGAATGAACTAAGATATCAGGAAGTATGTAGATTGTTGTATTTTGTTTTCTAAAAGACCAAAGGCACATCCTCCAATGCTGGACTCTATCAACCTCTACCCATTCCTAGTAGACCATGGGAGTGTCTTAGTATGGATTTTGTGGTTGGCTTAACAAGGAAAAAATAGGGGTAGGATAACATCTATGTCATAGTGGATAGATTCAGTAAGATGACACATTTTGTACCTTGTAAGACCATCCATGATGCTACTCAGATTGCTCAATTATTTTTCAAGGAAGTTTTACGGATTCATGGATTACCCTTCAGCTAGTATCAAATAGAGACTCAAAATTTATCAGTCATTTTTGGAAGATGCTATGGCACATGCCTAGCACCAATCTATCCTTTGGATCTGCATACTAGCCTTAAATTCATGGCCAGATCAAGGTAGTTAATAGGAGCCTATCTAACCTTATAAGGTGCCTCACTAAGGATTATGGTCAAACTTGGGACCAAATCTTAGCACAAGATGAATATGCATACAATGTCACAATCAACAAGACCACTGGGAGAAATCCATTTGAAGTAGTCTATGGAATGCATCCAAGGGGTATTCTTGAACTTAGAGAGTTGGGTGAATTATCTTCAAGGAGTGGGTATGTTGAAGACTTTTCCCTTTCAATAAAAGAAGTTCATGATTCAGTCAAGAAATCACTGACAAAGAACACTACAAAAATCAAGCATAAATTTAATGAGAAGAAGAAAGATCTTCAATTCCAAGTAGGAGATCTTGTATGGTGCATTTGAAAAAGAAAAGGTTACAGAAGGGAGTACCCAACAAGTTGCAAATGAGAAGGTTGGGACCTTGTGTCATTTTGGCTAAGTATGGAAATAATGCCTACAAAGTAGAGCTTCATGAAAACATAGGATTGTCTCCTATATTCAATGTAGAAGACCTAGTACTCTACAAGGGTCTAGTTCCCAATGTAGATCAAAGTCTCATAGAGGTGATTAGTGAAGTAGAAGCACTTCAATTACCCTCCACATTAAAGCCTATGACCAAGAAGGTATTGAGTTCAAGAGTAAGCAAAAAGACCAGGCATCAGACCTATTGGGATAATTTGATCAAATGGAAAGGGAAAGAAGATGCAGAGGAAACATGGGTCAAGGAGGCCAGGTTTTAGAAGTTAGGGATTGATCCTAACTTAGTCATTTTAGTGGTGACTTAAGTTCTTTTTATTTGTGAGAATGGTGTAGGAGCACCTAAGACTTAAGCTGAAAGTCTTACCAATTTTTTGTTTTTTGGCTTGTAATGAACTTGGCTAGGTCAGAGATAGATTTAGGATTATTTTTGAATCTAGGGTGTGAGTCTAGGAGGTCTAGGTTATACCTAATCTAATCTAGAAGTGTTTTGGGTTAAAGCTTAGTTGTGTTAAACCTCTAAGTTTTTTTTAGTCTTGGTATTGAAATTGGACAAAATGAACAACATAGGTTAGAAAAAGGTTTGAATTGAGCCTAAAATAGATTCTATAGTGTTAATACATCATTTCATGTGGTTTGGAAAGCATTTGGTTAGGCGTAAGACAATGTTGCAAAAAATTGTCAAAATGTTGTCATGACAACTTTTGTAATTTTTCAAAATTGCATGACAACATTGTCCTAACCAAGACAACGAAGAGGTATTAGGGAATGGTCGGTGTCTCAACCACTTTACCATGTGAGGAGGGGTTATATAGTCCTTGTGGAGCCCAAATCCTGAGGTTGGAACAATTTACAAGTTTTTGAGGTTTTTACTTACACTATATTTTTTTGGTTTTAAGTCCATAGTCAAAGTAAATCTTAATACAATAGAGTGTGAAATGGATTAAATCCAATATATTGTGGTGGATTGAGTAAATAAATTCTTTTTACTTTCATTTTTCCAAGGTTATAAGTTTCTTGTATATAGTTTATTTAGTTTTGTAAATCTTTTATTTTTTTGCTAGTCATTGGCCTATCCAGGACTGTGTTTTGCCAAAATGGATCCCACTTGGAACCCTACCATGAAATCATCATGTATCTTTTGGAAATGTGAGGGGAGCCTCTTCATAGTGTAAATATGTTTGGAGGACACTTGGAAGTTCCAAAAGCTAATTTTACAAGCAAGCCCTAGGTGAGTCCAGTGAAGCCCGACTAGGAGCTTGCATTTGAAACATTGTGTTTGATTGTAGGAGTTTGATTGAGGAGTTGGATCTAAGTGGTTGGGAGAAGTATTTGGACCAATATAGAGACCCTTAGAATGGAGTGGAGCTTTATCAATCTAAATGATGGCATTTTGAAGCCTAGAAACAATGACTAGTTAATGGAGTCCTATTAGCCCTAAAAGCCCTTGAATATAGGAAGGACATGTACGGTCAATTTAGAGAAGGGAGACCTAGTGAATCTCAAAGAAATATGAAAAGGGTGTTTGAAACCTAGAATTATTCATTGGGTTGTTTAGAGACATTTTCCAAGAATAGCCAAAAACCAGCCAGATAGACCTAATTGAGGGCTAATAGGCCTAATAGGTCATTTGAAGCAAAAGCTTGAGATCGGTAGACAAGATCTTGATACCCCAAGACAAAGGGATCAAGAGTGAGTTATAAATGGTGATAGATGAAATTTTAACCCCTACAAACACATATCCATGACAAATGACAACAAGGAGCCATTAGAAGGAAGCTAATGGAGATAGTAAGTTGGTTACTAAGTAAAGATAGGTACCCTAGTGAAGCACTAGAGTTTTTCACCTTGAGGGGAGACATGGAGGAAGTCCTAAAATAGATTAGAGGGGACTTGGAGGATCCTAGGAGTTAGGGTTAGGATCTTGGAAGGATCAGGAACTGGGGGAGTCCTAATGAAGTAAGTGACAACAAGTTAGGTGAGTATCTATCATATTGGTACCAGACCCTATTAGATTAGGCCTGTGGGTGGATGTTCAAAATAGAGGAGTTAGTTGGAGAGTAAAAATGGTGACTAATGAAGAGCTATCCAAGAAGGTGGATGAACAGGAAGAGGTGAATAGGTTTGTCAGAGAAAGACTAGCTTAATTGGAGAAGAAACTAGATGAGGTAGAGGAAAAGACTGAAGAAGTAAAAGATAAGGTGGAAGGAAAGAATAAGGGAGTGGACTTGGATGATGAGGTCCCTGAACTAGACCCTATCATGATTGAATATCTATTCCTTAAAGCATTGAAATACCTAAGGGGAAAATATTTAGAGGGGGTACCTACATTCAGTGGAAAAATGGAACCAAAGGTGGTGATGGATTGGATTGAGGGGATTGAAAATCATTTTGAGTGTGATGGGATAAGTGAAGCCCAAAAGGTGAAAGTGGAAAAGTAAAGGATTAGGGGATCTACCCTCACCTGGTGGAATTTCATTCAACATGAGAGGGAAAAAGAAGGAAATAAGCCTATATCCACATGGAAAGCTATGGTGGCTAAGGTTAGAGAAGAATAAGTACTTGAGGATTATGAAATCCAATTGCACAAGAGAAGACATATCCTTAGAAGAAGATGAAGAGATGGTAGAAGCCATAGAGGAGGTTTTGGAGGTAGAAGTATAGAACTAAAGACCCAAAGTGAGACAAAGTTGATAGAGAAACTAACACAAGGGACATAGACCTTAGGGGCCAAAGGATGGCATACCATATAGATCTAGCCCTACTCAACAACATGTAGAAGTAACAACAACAATGTGTGAGAGAGAAAGAAGGATCATTGATTTATTATCTTTTATTAAAATTGATTCATACATGCTAGGATGTAAGGCCTTCCCGATTATAGCTAGATATTACAATGAATTACAAAAGTCATCAAACATGCAAGGATCTGCCAATAATCTTGATTCTACTATCTTCTATCTTCCCCTAAAATTCCCTCTTAAACTCTAACCAAACAACTATACTTCTACAAGAGGCTACCGAACTGAGTTGGCCTTCAGATCTATAATCAATGGAAGGAATGGTCAGATCTAGGACCAAATGCTTCCCAATGATGGATACCAACATTAATTATGTGACCCATAATCAATGCACAAGTCGGCCTCAACATAAAATCAAAATAAACTACTTGGTAAGCAAGGATGACCAAGCAACAGACAAGCAACATTGAGCACGAGTGAAATAACCAACCGTCCAGGAGATAATCAACCACACTTGGTAACCAAAGGAAACCAACCAACTACTGACCAACTCAGTCAAAGAAGGAACCGAGCAACACAGATAAACTTCAAAATATTTTGGTGACATAGGATTTCCAAGGACCCAAAATGCTCCTGCATCAGACACCTAGGGTTATTAAGAAATGATTCTTTGAATCATTCAGCAGGTCTGGTATGAGTTGCATTCAACTCAGACTATGAAATCCATGAACTATCTTTGATTAGTCTATTCTTCCATTTTACCAGATATTCCATATACTATTTACCTCTTGTACTCTCGCCAATTCTTTTCTCCAAAATCTGCTCAACTTCTTCATTCTGCTTCTTAGGACATTCCATCGGTACTATCATGTCTTCATCAGGTTCATGATACTCATACAAATCAGCAATGTTGAAAATCAGTGATATGTCCATGTCATCAGGTAATTCAATCTCATATGCATTTCCACTGCCAAATTTCTTCAAAATCTTGCAAGGTCCAAACTTCTTCATTTTCAACTTCCCATATGTTCCAACAGGAAATCGACCTTTCTTTAAATGAACCATCACTTCATCACCAACATCAAAAGTTTTATGTCTCCTTGATTTATCATCTCTGTCTTTTTATTTTTGATTACTCTCTTCCAACTTGATTTTCACATCTTCATGCAATGTCTTCATGTACTCAGCAAATTTCACTCCTTCAGCACTTCTCTTACTTTCATCAGCAATGTCTCTCAAATTAGATATACCTCTCAGCTGTATGCCATTCACAATCTCAAAGCATGTTTTTCTAGTACTCCTATTCACTGAATTATTGTATGTAAACTCTGCTTGTGCCAACACAAAATCTATATTACTAGGTGTGTCTCCAACTAAACATCTCAAAAGATTTCCCAAACTTCTGTTTACAACTTTGGTTTGTCCATCAGTTTGTGGGTGAAATGTAGAACTATATTTCAACTTAGTGCCAAACTTTCTCCAAAGAGTATTCCAAAAGTATCCAACAAATTTACTATCTTGGTTAGAGATAATACTCCTTGGTAATCCATGCAATCTAACAATTTCCTTAAAGAAAATCTCTTCTACATGTACTGCATCTGATGTCTTTCTAAGGTATAAAATGTGCCATCTTTGAAAATCTATCTACCACAACAAATATAGAATCATTACCTCTTACTGTCTTTAGTAAGCCAAGAACAAAATCCATACTAATGTCAGTCCAAGGTTCCTCAGGTACAACAATTAGTGTATACAATCCAGTATTTTGACTTACTCCTTTTGTTACTTGACAAATTCCATAACTTTTCACAAATTTCTAAACATCTTTATACAACTGTGGCCAAAAGTATTTCTCCTTAAGAAAATTCAAAGTTTTTTTAATACCAAAATGTCCAGCTAAACCACTACTATGTTTCTCCATCAAATTAGTTCTCATTTGTCCTCTTGGTATACACAACTGAATACCTTTAAACAACATACCTTCTTGAATGAAATATTCTTCCCATTTTGTATAGGGTTGATCTTGAATAGGTGCTCTACACTTTCTCCATGGCTTAGAAAAATTAGGATCAATTTCATACAAATCTCTCATCTCATCAAAACCAAGAACTTCAATTTTCATCTTGGTCATCAAAGATCTTCTTCTACTCAATGCATCAACAACATGATTAGTGACTCCACTTTTATGTTTTATCACAAATGTACAACTCTACAAGTACTCAACCCATTTCATATGTCTCTAATTCAACTTATTCTGACTACCCAAGTATTGTAAAGCCTTATGATCAGTATACAACACAAATTCACTCGGTATCAAATAATGTCTCTATTTCTTTAGTGCTTGAACAATAGCATAGAATTATTAATCATACACAAAATATTTCCTTCTAGCATCATTCAACTTTTCACTAAAGAAAGCAACAAGTTTACCTTCTTGACTCAACACAGCTCCAATTGCACTACCAATTGCATCACATTCTACTTGAAATCAGACAATAACAAAATAGGCAATTCAACAACCTTCTGCTTCAGAGTCTCAAAAATTTTATTAGATCCATGTCTCCACTTGAATTCTCTTTTATCTCCTCTCATAGTCTCAGTCATAGCATTACAAATTTAAATGAAATTCCTTATGAACTTTCAGTAAAAACTTTCCAAACCATGAAATGATCTTACCTCACTAGCATTCATAGGTGTAGGCCAATTTAGAATAGATTCAACCTTTTTAGGATCCATCTTCAAACCATCAGCTAAAATAACAAATCCCAAATACACAATCTCCTCTTTCATGAATGAACACTTTTTTAGATTTATCAACAACTTTTCTTCTTTCAATCTCAACAAAACTTGTCTAACATGCAACAAATGTTCTTCTTTTCTCTTACTGAATATTAGAATATCATCAAGATATACAATCACAAACTTACCCAAGAATTTCTTCAAAACTTCATTCATCAGCCTCATAAAAGTACTCAATGCATTAGTCAAACCAAAAGGCATAACCAACCACTCATACAAACCTTCTTTTGTCTTGAAAGTAGTCTTCCACTCATCACCTTCTTTGATTTTGATATGATGATACCCACTTTTCAAATCAATCTTTGTGAAATACTTTGCTCCAGTCAAACTATCCATTATGTCATCCATTCTGGGTATAGGAAACCTATACTTCACTATTATCTTATTGATTTTTGTAGAATCAGTACACATTCTCCATTCTCCATTCTTTTTAGGTGCCAATACTGTAGGTACTACACAAGGACTCAAACTTTCTTTGATCAAACCTTTATCCAACAACTCTTGAATTTTCTGGTTCAATTCTTGATTCTCGGTAGGTGTCAACTGATGAGGTGCCTTATTCAGTAAACTAGCTCTAGGGATTAGATCCATGCAATGATCAATAGTTCTCTTCGATGGAAAACCATCAGGTACATTATAAAAAATGATATCACTGTACTCAGTGAGTAACTTATCAATCTCCTCAGGAACATTATCTTCTATTTTCTTACTCAGTTTGTTAGGAATCACAACAAAACATACATCATTCTTCTTCAAATCCTTAACAAACTTTCTTCCTTCCATCAAGCAAACTTTCACAGATGTGCAAACATTACTAACATGTTCTTCCATCAAAGGCAACAAGATTTTTTTCTTTCCATCAGCCACAATAGTATACTTATGCAATCTCCCATCATATATAGCATGTCTATCATATTGCCAAGGTCTACCCAACAAAATATGACAACAATCCATAGGCATGATATCACACAATACCTTATCATAGTACTTTCCAATTTTCAAATTCACATAACATTGTTCACTTACCAAGAGTGTATGCTCATCTTTGATTCATGAAATATGATATGGCTTCAGATGTTTCAATCTTTCCAACTATAATTTTTTGACCATCTCTTCAGATGCCAGATTCTCCGAGCTACCATTGTCAATGATTACCTTCCAAAATTTGTCAAAAAATCTACATCTAGTCTTGAACAAACTTTTCCTTACCGGATCTTCCTTTTTACTTTCATTCCAGAGTGGTCTTCTTACCATCAAGTTATTTTCCTTTTCAGGTTCATTCGGTGACTCTTCTTGCACCAAATAATTTCTAATGCTACCAACCTTCTTACTAGCATGTGTACATTCAAAAGATCTATGTCCTTCTTCTCCACAATTGTAACAAGTTCTTCAGAAATTACCTCTTCTATTTAACCACCTCGGTAGTTACTACCTCTTCCTCTAGATGAACCTTCACCTTTCCACTCGGTCTTGCATTTATCCAGATTTGTCTTTTCAGGTTCAGATCTACCACTTTCACCATAAGATCTACCTCTTCCTCTAGGGAATCTACCACCTCAACCTCTTTGTCTCTGTTCATTTCTCTTGTTCAATTTCTCCTCGGCATTCAATGCAAATTGATAAGCCTCTTCAATGTTCTCCAATTTGACCAAACTGATTTCCTCTTGGATGGAAACTCTCAAACCATTTAGGTACCTAGCAATTATTTCCACATCATCCTCATCATGTCCAGATATGATATCTAATCTATAGAATTCCTTAGTATACTCCTTTACAGAGCTATCTTTCTACCTTAGACTTTGCATTCACCTAACTAGGTTAATCTGATAATCAAAAGGTAAGAAATTTCCTTTCAATTTATTCACCATTTTATTCCATACCTTGATTTTTTCTTTGCCTTTCTTCATCCGATCCAATTGTAGATGCTCCCATGACAAGGATGCATGACCTTTCAATTTTGTGCCTACAATTTTCACGTTCTTCTCCTCAGATACATTTTCATACTCAAAATACTTTTCCACCTCAGTAATCCAGTCTATCAATTCATCATAATCCAATTTTCCACTATATTCAGGAGGATTGAAATGTGGTGTCGACTTCAAACTTGTCAATGCCTTGAAGAATCTTTCCTCACCCTGATCCATCACTGATGCAAGTTTTGATTCACCTTGTTCCACTTCAACTTCATCATCACTAACATCTTCAAGATGTCTGCCTCTTCTCTGGGTTGTTTCAACAGCTTCTAATCTAGCAACAAGTTGTCTCAACATGCATTCCAATATTGGATCCACTTGTCACCTCCCACGAACCATCTTGAAAACCCTCTACAATTTCATGTCAGATCACAATCTGCCACCCTACAAAAATTCAACTAGGGCTTCACAAGAAGGAACCTACAAACCTATATCCACAGACCTAGATCCAAATATAACCTTGCTCTGATACCACCTGATGCAAGGGACAAAGACCTTAGGGGCCAAAGGATGGCACACCCTACAGATCCAACCTTTCTCAACAACATGCAGACACAACAACAACATAGTGAGAGAGAGAAAGTAGGATCATTGATTTATTATCTTTGATTCAAATTGATTCATACATGCTGGGCTTTAAGGCCTTCCCAGTTAGGACCAGATATTATAATGAATTACAAAATTCCTCAAACATGTGAGGATCTACCAATAATCTTGATTTTACTATCTTCTATTTTCCCCTAAAACTCCCTCTCTAAACTCTAACCAAACAACTATACTTATACAAGAGGCTACCAAATTGATTTGGCCTTTAGATCCATAATCAATGGAAGGAATGGTCAGATCTAGGACCACATGCTTCCCAATGATGGATACCAACATTAATTCTGTGACCCATAATCAATGCACAAGTCAGCCTTAATAGAAACTCATAATAAACTACTCGGTAAGAAAGGATGACCGAGCAACAGATAAGAACCGCCGAGCGCTAGTGAAACAACTGACTACCCAGGAGGTAATTGACCACACTTAGTAACCAAAGGAAACTGACCAACTACTGACCAACTTGGTCAAAGAAGGAATTGAGCAACACAGACTGACTTCAAAATCTTTTGGTGACATAGGATTGCCAAGGACTCGAGATGCTCCTGCATTAGAAAAATGAAGGAAACATAAGAAGAGGAGGTTATAACAGAGGTAGATGTTCAAGTAGAAATGTAAGAGGAAGGACTAGTGGTCAAGGAAGATGATCATACTTTTCCACCATGAAATTCTATCACTGTAACTGTTATACACTAAGTTTTGCACCCTTTTCAAGCTCTCTTTGTCTTGATAACCTAGTATAACTTTGGGATCATCTCTAGGTTGTGGGACCTTTGCTAACTGAGATGAAACCTCTAGGTTCTAGGCCAGTTCCTCCTAGATAATTACCTTAATTTTCTTCTTGATAGGAAAGTAAATTCTTGAAGGGAAAGGGATAGAAGGAATGCATGAAGGGGAAATAATTGAAAGCAAACTATCCTACTAGGTGATACACCGAAATGACATAAACATAATATTTTAACGAAATTAGCATGAAGGCTCTTAGATCTAATAGGATGTAATCTTTCTAAATTGGCTTGCATAAGTGTTTCATAGAGAGGTCTGAACAAAAGACTCAGATTGTGACCTACAAGCAAATGTTCTCTTCAACAAAAAGGCACAAGAATGAGACAGAGTGATAGGGGGTTGAGGTATACCCACAAGATCATTCAAATCAAATCATACACAATAGCAAATGAATAAGATGAAAGAAAGAAGGGCTCTGGAACTCCAAGATTTCTCTAACAAAGCCAGTATATTATACTCATTAAGAGAAATATAGACAAAGGAAAGAATTGAGGGCAAAAAAGATGCCACAGAAAGCCTCTATTAAATCTAGTAGATCAATGAAAGACTACAAACTGTAGAAGCTAGAGGGTAGAAAGAATGCCACTGATAACTCCTAAGAAAGGAAAACTCTGAGCTCTAGAAGCTCCAAAAGACTAATATATAGATCTCCCTTGCACGCAGACAAGAGTCAAACTTTTAGGGTTACATAGATTTTCATATAATAATAGAAACCCTAACTTTTTCACTTCTGATCATAAATGCCTTCTTGAAATGCCTTGGATGATTAGATATATGCATGCATGTCTTTCCCATTTTCATAACTGTCTGTAGACAAGCCACCTTGATTCATCTACTTCATTGCAAGTTGAAAACCTCACGCCACTACCATGACTTTGTCTCTGTAAGTTAGGTTCATCATGAATGTTCAAATCTGATCTTCACAAATATTTGAATTTAAAAGTATAAATGGTCACAGGTGGTGCCAACCCTCCTTATTCATCATCGGCTGATATTTAAACTGGCATGGCACCCTAGGAAGCAAAATTAGGTTAGGATGACTGCCTAGATCTTCACATCAATTTTCTACTCGCAACTATCTTGAAAAAATCAATTCTGAGCTACCCGCAACATCGCATACAACCAACTATTGAAAAATTGGAGAAAACCTGGCAAGAAACCCTGACAGATGTTCAAATTCAGTCGCAATGGCTAGTAGGTCCAAGTTTAAAACATGATCATCGATATCATCATTTACCGGCAAATCAAACAGCTTAGATCATTCTCCACAACAATCATAAGGCCCTTTGAAAAGTCACTGGCCACATCACTAGTCAAAAACCAATGAGAAATGAACACCTCAGCATGACCGGTAGATCAGACCCACTGCCATACTTACTTTTCCATTGGAGGATTGCCGCATAGCCATGATGAATATCTTTCGAGAATTTTACCTTAGTGGTAATGTGACAACTGTCGGATCCTCTGGCAACTGTCATTGCCTTAACACACTGGAGACCTTGGCTCCACTGACAAACTACCAAGTCATCACCTTCGCAACAAATGAAAATCAAACACCTTGGATCACCTGGCAACACAGGCCGATAGTCTTTGTTCACCTGTCCATTAGACGGCTATCACAATGCCATGATGAATATCTTTCATGCAACTTTTCCTTGTAGCATCACGACAACCACTGATCATGATCTGATTTTAACTGGTCTGCATCCTTGAAGAACTGGGCCCTCTCAAACATTGCAACATCGTGACTAGGAAAAGCTGATGTTAGGGAAGAAGTGAAAAGGTGCGAAAAGTTGAAAACAACTAGGGTTTTCTCTTAAAACTAAAAAGGCATCAGAGAAATAGAAAACATCAAGGGTTTTTATACTTAGACAAATTTTGATAGGCTTTGACATGAAATAAGCTATTTCCTATAGACCTTGAAACTCGAATATCTCCCTAGTTTTTGTGATTAAGCACATGCAATCAGAATTGGAGCCTGATGAGATCATGAACAATCTAAGGTGAAGGGTGCAAGCCATGAAACCTTGTAGATTTTATTTGCAAGCCAAAACAAGATTTTAGGTAGAAAATGAGAGAAAAGATGACAGAAAACACAACCAAGACCAGAAAAAATATAAGGTCTCTCTCATAGGTTGGGCTCTACCCTTGTGGGAGCCTCATTTCACTCCACCTATGGCCAAAATTGAGTGGATAGGAAATTTTGGGTAACATTTTGGTGATTTCTGCTGGATGTCAGCCTGCTAGACATGTAAACTAGTAGCCTTGATGCAATCTATTGGGCATAGGAGTCAATTCTTGAACATAAAACTTTTCTTGACAAAGAGAGGGACAAAAAATGTGCTCGAGCACTTCTTGGAAAACAAGGAAAGACTAAGCTAGAAACTGAAAGAAAGAAGGAAAACTACCCTACCCTAAACTAACCAGTGCAAAAACTTGGTTAAACAAAACCATTCACTAGAATGTTGAAGTAACTACCCTTCCTCATTAGGAAATTTTGCATTGGACACATGAAGATAGCTACAAAGATATGAGGCACATAGAAATTTGTCAAATAGTTAAGAATTGCCTCTACAAAATAGGACCAAGTTTACCTTCCTCTAATTGATCATATGGAGAAGTCTCGATAAACTCCTTCTAGGCCAAGTATCTAATGGGGCAGCCTCTTGAAAGTATGAAAATAGAACTTTCCTTATTGGCTTCTTCTTTATCTTCATGGTTGCCCTTCATCATGGATAGCCATGTCAACTCATCCTCTATGGTCAGGGGACTATCATCTTCTTCTTTTAAATAGGCCAAGAGCTCATCAAAGTTGTCAATATCTTGAAGATCTAGAACCAGCTCTAACCCTTGTTTATGTAGCAGATTCTTAGAAAGAGAGCAATCCAAAACTAGATCTCTTTCAATAGGTACATAACTTTGAACCTCTACTCCAAGGAATAGGGATTCATCATTCGATTTGTCACAAAAGACCTCTATGATGTTGGAAAAATTATATTCTTCAAGGCTTTTGTTTATGTTCTTTTCTTGGAAAAACTCCTCCATAACTTTATCATCCCGCTCAACAAAACTAGGTAGCTCATCTGATAAAAGTATAGCACCTTCTTCTTCATCAATGAAGAAGGGAAGCTCATCAAAATAATCAACCAAGAGCTTAGGCTGAGTATCAATCCCTACCTCCTCACCTTGCTATCCCACTTTATCATAGCCACCACTCAGCACTGATACCTCTGATTTCCTCTCCTCCTCATCGCATGAAAGCTCATTTTCCACAGGTCCTTGCTTTGATACTTGACTAGTATCTTTGAAAAGACTTGGCATCTGATAGCCATGAGGAAGAGTCCATTGGGGTCTCCATAATAGTTCATCATCTTGAGAGACTAGAGGGGCCTCTTGGGATAAATCATTTTCTTGAATAGACTACTCTTGCAGAATGGTAGACTGAATCTCAAGTATAGGCTCTTGGAAAGAACTCTTTGCCTTAAAACTTGGGATGTGAAATTGAGAGGGCCCAGATTCTTGAAGGGTACCCCTAAAGCTTGGAAATGAACACTTTGTAGGCTCTTGGGGTAAAGGGGTCTTCCATCTTGGGATCTTAGGTTTAAGAGCCTCTTGTTTGGCAATTTGTGATCTTAGCCTTGCTGTCTCAATATCAGCTTGATGATTAATCTCTTCTTGAAACTATCATATTTGTTGCCCATCTACAAGAGCCTCTTCCATTTGGTTGGAAATGAACCCTTGCTCATAACTTTGAGCTTCTATTTCTCATTGCTCCCTGATCTTAGACACTTGCTTGATCATATCAAGCAACATATTCTTTATCTTTTCTTGTTCTTTCATTAAGTTTGAACTCTGAGTCTGCTACCAATTAGGCTAAGAAGGGGTGGGTGGGTGGTAAGCATGATGAGCTAGTTGGCATTGCATTTCTTTTTGTGCCCTTTGTGCCCATGATCCCTCTTGTCAGAGGGTCCGCTCATAATCTTGTACAAGGGCATAATCATTTAGGGCATGCTAGATATATTGATAGCCTTGTATAGTATGGAAGCTTAGGGTAAAAGTAGGCTTTGGTTGATTTTCATATGGCTGATGACTGGCCCGTTGAGCATTATTCTCATAATAGGATGGTGAGTAACTTGACTGTCCATAATAACTTGACATGTCTACTCATGCAATTAGCTGGAATTTGAATATGAAAGATTTGAAACATACCAACACCTGATCTTTGAAACTAGTAGACTTCCAGAGTTGCCAGATATGCAGAAAAATGACCTCTTCTAGGTTTGTAGTATGTTATCAGCATATCAGAGATAGCATATCATTTTGAAGATGAAATTCTTTCTCATCCCATCGGGCGTGCTAGAAATGTTATACACTAAGTTTTGCACCCTTTTCAAGCTCTCTTTGTCTTGATAACCTATTATAACTTTGGGATCATCTCCAAGTTGTGGGACCTATGCTAACTAAGATGAAACCTCTAGGTTCTAGGTTGGTTCCTCCTAGATAATCACCTTAATTTTATTTTTGACAGGAAAGTAAATTCTTGAAGGGAAAGGGATAGAAGGAATGCATGAAGGGGAAATAACTGAAAGAAAACTATCCTACTAGGTGATACACCAAAATGACATCAACATAATATATTGACCAAATTAGCATGAAGGCTCTCAGATCTAATAGGATGCAATATTTCTAAACTGGCTTGCATAAGTGTTTCACATAGAGGTCTGAAAAAAAGACTTAGACTGTGACTTGCAAGCAAACGTTCTCTTCAACAAAAAGGCACAGGAATGAGATAGAGTGATAGGGGGTTGAGGTATACCCACAAGATCATTCAAATCAAATCATACACAATAGCACACAAATAAGATGAAAGAAAGAAGGTCCCTGGAACTCCAAGATTTCTCTAATGAAGCCAATATATTATACTCATTAAGAGAAATATAGACAAGGGAAAGACTTGAGGGCAGAAAAGATGCCATGAAAAGCCTCTATTAAATCTAGTAGATTAATGAAAGATTAAAAACTATAGAAGCCAGAGGGAAGAAAGAATGCCACTGATAACTCTTAAGAAAGGAAAACTCTAAGCTCTAGAAGCTCCAAAAGACTAATATATACATCTCCCTTGCACATAGGTAGGAGTCAAAATTTTAGGGTTACATAGATTTTCATATAATAATAGAAACCCTAACTTTTTCACTTCTGATCATAAATGCCTTCTTAAAATGCCTTGGATGATCAGATATATGCCTGCATGTCTTTCCCATCATCATAACTATCTGCAGACAAGCCACCTTGATTCATCTACTTCGCTACAAGTTGAAAACCTCACGCCACCACCATGACTTTGTCTCTGTAAGTTGGGTTCATCATGAATGTTCAAATTTGATCTTCGTAGATATTTGAATTTAAAAGTATAAACGGTCACAGGTGGCGCCAACCCTCTGTATTCATGAACAGCTAATATTTAAACTAACATGGCACCCCAGGAAGCAAAATCAGGCTAGGATGACTGCCTAGATCTTTGCATTGATTTTCTACCTGCAACTATCTTGAAAACATCAATTTCAAGCTACCCGCAACATCGCATATGACCAACTATTGAAAAACTAGAGAAAACCTGGCAAGAAACCCCGACAGATGTTCAAATTCAATCACAATGGCTAGCAGGTCCAAGTTTAAAACACGATCATTCGATATCATCATTTACCAAAAAATCAAACAACTTAGATCATTCTCCATAACAATCACAAGGCCCTTTGAAAAGTCACTAGCCACATCACCAGTTGGAAACCAATGAGAAATGAACACCTCAGCATGACCGATAGATCGGACCCACCGCCATACTTACTTTTCCATTAGATGGTTGTCGGATAGCCGTGATGAATATCTTTTGAGAATTTTACCTTAGTGGCAATGTGACAACTGTCAAATCCTCTGGTGACTGTCATCACCTTAACACACTGGAGACCTCAGCCCCACTGACAAACTGCCAAGTCATCACCTTCACAACCAGTGAAAATCAAACACCTTGGATCACTTGGAAACATGGGCCCATAGTCTCTATTCACCTATCCATCAAATGGCTGTCGTAATGCTATGATGAATATCTTTCATGCAAATTTTCCTTGTGGCATCATGACAACCACTGATCATGATCTGACTTCAACCGGTCCGCATCCTTGAAGAACTGGGCGCACTTGAACATCACAACATCATGACTAGGAAAAGATGACATTAGGGAAGAAGTGCGAAGGTGTGAAAAGTTGAAAACAACCAGGGTTTTCTCTTAAAACTGAAAAGGCATCAGAGAAATAGAAAACATCAAGGGTTTTTATACTTGGACAAATTTTGATACTCTCTGACATGAAATAAGCTATTTCCTGCAGACCTTGAAACTCGAATATCTCCCTAGCTTTTTCAATTAAGCACATGCGATCAGAATTAGAGCCTGATGAGATCATGAACAATCTAAGGTGAAGGGTGCAAGCCATGAAACCTTGTAGATTTTCTTCATAAGCTAAAACAAGATTGCAGGTAGACAAAGAGAGAAAAGATGATAGAAAACACAACCAAGACTAGAAAAAATATAAGGTCTCTCTCACAGGCTAGGCTCTACCCTTGTGGGAGCCTCATTTCACCCCACCTGTGGCCAAAATTGAGTGGATAGGAAATTTTGGGTAAAAGTAACCAGTTAGGACATCCAATTTATAGATGTCCAAAGAAGGGGTCTACATCACAAGGAAGTAAAAGAAGGGTAAGTTATGTCCAAGAAGAGATATCTAGTAAAAAACATGCAAAAGTACCCTTAGAGTCATAAGAAGGAGAGAATTTAATGATTAGAAGAACACTCATTAAAGAACCTATCTGAGAAGAGTCTTGTCAAAGGAGAACATTATTTAGGATAAAGTGCAAAATCTTGGGAAAAATTTACAAAGTCATCATTGAATCAAGGTCAGTTGACAATATTGTGTTAGAGGAAGTAGTTAGTAAGCTCAAATTGCAAAGGATTCCTCACAACAATCCTTATAGAGTCACCTAGTTGAACAAGGGGTAACATGTACTAGTTAATGAGCAAGCATGGGTGGATTTCACCATGGGGAGGTATAAGGACAAAGTGTTATGTGATGTCTTTCCAATGGATGCATTCCATATCCTATTGGGATGACCTTGGAAATTTTATAGGAAATCCATGCATGATGGAGCTAATAATTACTTTTCATTCAAGAAGGATGGAGTTACATTCAAAATACAATCCTTGTTAGAAGAAGGGAAGCAAGGCCAATAGGGCGTAATATTATTTTGGTAAATAAGAAATAATTTTTGAAAAATCTAGAAGAAGTTGATGGGGTAGGGTTTGCACTAGTTTTGAAGCCTAAGGAGGACAAGATAGAGAAGAAGACATAGTTTCCTATTGAGGTTCAGGAGATGTTGAAATAGTTTCAAGCTATAGTAAGTGATGGACAACAAACTACTCTACCACCTAGGAGAGCCAGTAGCCATCAAATTAATTTTATCCCAGCAGCTATACTTCCCAATAAAGATGCCTATAAAATGTCTACCCAAAAGAATGAGGAAATTTCCAAGTGAATCCAAGAACTCATAGACCAAGGACTGATTAGGAGAAGTATTAGCCCATGTGTTGTTCCTACTATCTTAGCCCCTAATAAAGGTGGTACTTGGAGGTTGTGCACTGACTCTAGGGCCATAAATAGAATTAACATTAGGTATAGATTACCCATTCCAAGAATAGAACACCTAATGGACTATTTAGGGGAAGCCAAGTACTTCACCAAGATTGACCTTAAGAGCGGCTACCACCAAATCAGAATCAAGGAAGGGGACGAGTAGAAGACCGCCTTCAAGATGACTAAGGGATTGTATGAATGGCTTGTCATGCCATTTGGGCTATCTAATTCCCCTAGTACCTTTATGAGGTTGATTAACTAAGTGTTGAAGGACTTCATTGGTAAGTTTGTGGTAGTATACTTGGATGAATATCTTAAGCATTTTCAAGTTTTATTCAAGAAGTTGAATGAAGAAAAGCTAATGATAAATTTGGACAAGTGTGAGTTTATGAAATATGAACTAGTGTACCTTGGTTTTGTGTTGTCACATGGAAATCTCAAGATGAACCACAAGCAAGGTTGATGCAATCATAAATTGGCCTACTCCTAAGACTGCTACAAAGGTGAAAATTTTTCATGGCCTGGCTCAATATTATAGAAAGTTCATTAAGAAATTCAGTGCTATATGTGCACCAATTTTAGACACCATAAAGGGTGGTATGAAAAACAAGTTCCAATGGAATGACCAAGAAAATCATGGATTTGAGAAGTTGAAGGAAAGGATAGCCACTCAACCCATCTTAATTCTCCCAAGTTTTTAGAAACTTTTCACTATTGAGTGTGATGCTAGTAACATTGCTATAGGGGCTGTCTTAAGCTAGGAGGGAAGACCAGTTGCTTTCAATAGTGAGAAGCTCAATGATGCACAAAGGAAGTACTCTTCCTATGACTTAGAGTTGTATTCTCTAGTCGAAGCCTTAAGGAAGTGGAGATACTATCTCCTTCCTAAGGAATTTATGGTCTACATTGACAACCAAGCCCTTAGTTTTCTAAATTCACAAGATAAACCCAGTCACAAACATATGAAATGGGTGGAGTATATGGAAGAATATAAATTCACCATCAAGTACAAGAAGGGGTAACAAAACAAGTTTTTTGATGCACTAAGCATAAGACTCATGACAGTACACAAGGTTGAATTAAAAAGAATAGGAATTGAAAGCTTCAAGGACCTATACTCAGAGGATAGAGAGTTTGAAGAGGCCTACAAGGCATGTATGGAACACCAAATCATTTTCATGGTGAGTTCTATGATTACACTTTATAAAATGAATGGTTGTTTAAAGGGGGGTCATCTTTGTGTGCCTAGAGGGTCAATGAGGGAAACTTTGATTCAAGAAAAGCATAATGGAGCCCTTTGTGGACATTTTGGAGTCAATAAGACTCATGAGTTAGTTAAAAGGTACTATTATTGGCCTAGAATGAACCAAGATATCAAGAAGTATGTAGAGTGTTGTATTGTTTTCCAAAAAGCCAAAGACACATCCTCCAATGCTGGAATCTATCAACCTCTCCCCATTCCTAGTAGACCATGAGAGTGTCTTAGTATGGATTTTTGTTACAAGTAGTAGTTGCCGTTACACCAAAAGATCGACCTGTTAATGTTTGATACAACCACTAGAATTATAGAATACATAAGAGGTGGTTAAACCATGTCATGAATCCCAAGGGGAGCACTGACCATTTTGCCAACAATATCCCCCTTAGCGTTACCCATCAAGGAAGTTGTGCAGATTTATAGATTACGCCTCAGCATAGTATCAGGCAAAGACTCAAAATTTATCAGTCATTTTTAGGATTCTATTTTAATCAGCCAAAATTTATTTGGCTAGGTCAAAGGTAGATTTAGGATTCTATTTTAATATAGGGCATGAGTATAGGAGGTCTAGGTTATACCTAATCTAATCTAGAAGTGTTTTGGGTTAAAGCTTAGTTGTGTTACCTCTAAGTTTTTCTTAGCCTTGGTATTGAAATTGGGAAAAATGACCTAAATAAGTTAGGAAAAGGTTTAATTTAGCCTAAAATGGCTTCTATGGTGTTAATACATCATTTCATGAGGTTTGTAAATCATTTGGTTAGGCTTGAGACAAAGTTGAAAAAAATTGTCAAAATGTTGTCATGACAACTTTTGCAATTTTGCAAAATTACGTGACAACAATGTCCTAACCAAGATAGAAAAGAGGTATTAGGGCATGGTATTTTTCTCAACAATTTTCCCATGTGAGGAGGGGCTATAATATACCTATGGAGCCCAAATCCTGAGGTTGGATGAATTTACAAGTTTTTGAGGTTTTTACTTACACTGTATTTTTTTGGTTTTAAGTTCATAGTCAGAGTAACTATTAATACAATAGAGTGTGAAATGGATTGAATCCAATATCTTGTTGTGGATTGAGTAAATAGAGTCTTTTTTCATTTTCAAACGTTAGAATTTTCTTGTATATAGCTTATTTAGTTTTGTAAATCTTTTGTGTTTTTGCTAGTCACTGGCTTGTCCAGGAATGTGTTGTGCCAAAATGACTCCCACATGAAACCCTACTATAAAATCATCACAAGGATTTGGGATATGTTAGGGGAGCCTCTTTATAGTGTAAATATGTTTGGAGGAGGCCCAGAAGTGCCATAATATAATTTTACAAGAGAGCCCTAGGTGAGTCCAGTGAAGCCCACCTAGGAGCTTGCATTTGAAATAGTGTGTTTGATTGCAGGAGTTTGATTGAGGAGTTGGATATAAGTGGTTGGGAGGAGTCTTTGGACCAATATAGAGACCCTTGAAAAGGATTGGAGATTGATCAATCCAAATGATGGCATTTTAAATCCTAGAAACAATGTCTGGTTAATGAAGTCCTATTAGCCCTAAACGCCCTTGAATATAAGAAGGACATGTACGGTCAATTTGGAGAAGGGAGACCTAGTTAATCTCAAAGAAATATGAAAAGGGTGTTTGAAACCTAGATTTATTTATTGGGTTGTTTAGAGACATTTTCCAAGATTAGCCAAAAACCAACAAGAGAGAGCTAATTGAGGGCTAATAGGCCTAATAGGTCATTTGAAGCAAAAGTTTGAGATCGGTAGACAAGATGTTGATAACCAAAGCAAAAGGGATCAAGAGTGAGTTTTAAATGGTGATAGAAGACATTTTAACCCCTACAAACAAATATCCATGAAAAAGGACAACAAGGAGCCATTGGAAGGAAGCTAATGGAGATAGTAAGTTGGTTACTAAGTAAAGATAGGTACCCGAGTGAAGCACTAGAGTTTGTCACCTTGAGGGGAGACATGGAGGAAGTCATAAAATATATTAGAGGGGACTTGGAGGATCCTAGGAGTTAGGGTTAGGACTTGGAAGGATTAGGAACTCAGGAAGTCCTAATCAAGCAAGTGTAAGCAAGCTAGGTGACTATCTATTAGCGAAATAACCATGGTCATTTTTTCACACACCTTCATATATTTTGATAGTGAAACTGTGATGGTCTCTATTTTGCAGTCCCTTTAAAACCTCTTTTGCGGAATAGCGACTATCACATCCTACACAACTTTATGATAACTTTAAAGACATAAGGGCTTCAAACATGAATATTTATCAGTTCATTTTACTAATCTCATATTCTCAACACTATGTTTTAGGGTTCTTTATTGACGCTTTGTGAAATCATAGGTAGGGAGAAAGCACATTCAATCTAGTGCATGACCCCTTTCCCTTTCAGCATTCCTTGTCCCTTTCCCTCAAAAGTTGTAGTTAAGGTGCATCCTGATTGTAAGGAAGTCAACCTTCTTCAGAGATTGAATCTCACATGGGAAAGTCCCACATTTGGGGGTTTTTTCCATATTTCACAAGGTTTCTTATAAGATGCATCATGTAAAATATGGAAAAAAACCTTGTGCAAACATCTATTTGATCTTGGACTTATAAGATGCATCATGTAACATATAAATTGTCAGCTCCAATCTTAATATTGAAAGCATGAAGAAGGAAAACAAGACATGTGAGGCATAAAAAAAAGTCGATACACCTTCCTCATACTCCACAATTATCTGCATTAATACCACATCCTATTGCATGAACAAAAACATCTTGAGTTAGGCCCAAAGCATAAAAATTTAGATGCACATTCACTAAATATATTAAAAAAATAGTGTAGACCTTGTCAACTACTGTCGATGCAAAACATATCATTATAAGATATCAAAAAACCAATATATTACAACCACAATACCATATCACCTAAAGGTTGAGGAATACAAATCATTCTTGTAAGTAGATACTTTGACATTGACATGTCAAAACTTAGAATACCATTATTTTTTTGCAGACTAAATTACACCTCAAAACCTAATATGTGTCAATTTTTTACATCTATCAAAAAATAATCCAACCATGGGAAGAAATAGATCAATGCCCCATGACGTGGACCAACAAGAAAAACAAAATATTTTAGATTGTTCATCAAAATAGTCACACTTAGTCATATTTATAAGAAGACACCTATAACCTTCTCAAAGACTCTAGATATTGTATGAGGCATCCATATACACATTCAATCTTCTCCATCAATATTTATTCATCCATGCTAACACATAATTGTCACCATGTAAATCTAGAACTCACCTAATCATGTATGGGATAAACTTACCTTTATCACAAGTAAACAAATTTATAAATGATAAAAATGATAATGAATCTGTCTTCTTGGCTATATAGGATAATTCAAGGATGAATTTCAAGTGTTTTATTTACTTTCTATTCTACTATGAATGCCTTAGGGATGAAATTTAAAATTCCTATCTTTGAGCTAATTTTTTATAATCTTACTAGGGATTCTAGAATAAGTTAATTCAAGTGTATGCAATTCCTAGTTCTAAGAGTCATAATTTTATGGTTAGATCTTCTAAGGTTAAAGGTAAGAATAATAATCCTAAGCATAATCTACCTCAATTAGTGAATTTAGGCTCTAAACCAAAGAAAAAGAAAATCCCAAAGTTTACGTAACCTCCTCCTTCTAAGTTTGAAGAGTCTTCCTACAAGGCAAATAAGAAGATAAGAGGAACTTGCACTCATTATGACATACCTAGTTAGGGTGAGGATAATATATTTAAGAGGCTAGGAATTAGAGGTGGGGATATGGTGGCATATATGGTAATTTATTTTTTGATCTAAATTCCTATACCACAAGAAAAAAAATCTTTATAAGGTTTAAATTAATATATAAATAGATAGATAGTTGATTCAAGTATTTCACATCACATGAACAATTCATATAATCTTCTTAAGTATATTTTTAGTAATAGTACTTCTCATAGTGTACTAGATAACTCTTCATGTAAATTCTATTTTTGAGTACAAACAATGTTTATGAGAACAATCCTAATATTTTTTGTAATCTTATCTCCATATATACTAGATATTTTATTCTAGGGATGAGAATATAATTGAGTGTAACTCCCCAAAATGTGGTTATTTGATAGATATATGATCTTGAGAAATTTTGTACTTCAAGAAAGGTTAATCAAGAGGTTTATGAAATTTAGTATTTATAAGAATAAAATCTTACAAAATATGTTGATTCATTAAGTGGTATTTAGCATAAATAGTCTAGTCATTTGAAATTTATAAGTACCTTCATAAAGTTGAGCAAATGATATTTGATTCAGTTTCTCTAAATAGGATTAATGCATAGAGGTATCTTATCAAAGTTGTGTTCTTAGAAAGATACAATACTATCCCTTTAATAAAGATAGTTCACTTTTGCTAAGGCACACCTAGAGTTGGTTGATAATCATCGTATATTTTCCTTTATTTTTAGAGGTGGAATATATGCTCACCTTTATTGACACTTCT
This sequence comes from Chamaecyparis obtusa, assembly GCA_027943335.1. NCBI lineage: Eukaryota > Viridiplantae > Streptophyta > Pinopsida > Cupressales > Cupressaceae > Chamaecyparis > Chamaecyparis obtusa. The sequence goes on along the minus strand of BSBK01001523.1, from coordinate 1,844,514 downwards.
CATGATGTATGCATGTATACTTTTTTAAGTATGACCATGAGATTCAATCACCACTTTCAAGAACTTCAAATTATTTGTGAAGAAGCTATATCTTTTTATTTTATGGTTGCACATAAATAATGTGGGGAGTATGAAAACCAAAAATTTTAATATTTTTGTAGTAAGTGCATGGTATCAAACATCAAAACATATTTTCCTATACTCAATATATTGGTGTAAAGAGAGTAAGGAAAAAATTAAGGGAGATGGCCAACTATATGATTTAGTTTAGGTCCATTGATACAACCATTTGGGATGAGGTTTTTGATTGTGTCAACTACATAGAATTAAATGTCTAATAAGATGGTGTAATATATGACTAATAAGAAGGCTTTGTTCCATGTAAATTCTAATATTTTTCTCTTTAAAGTATTTGGTATTCATTTTGTACATGGAGAAGAAGACTCAACATTTTATTTGTCAGCTATAGTGAAAATGTGAAGGCCTATAATTTATTTGATCTTGTTACTTATCCTTTCTAATGTTAGTTTGAGTTTTTCACATAGATATATATTACATCCCCTAGTTCTTCATCATTGTCTAGTCCACCTTCTTCATCACTTGAGGATATTTTCTTGTTAAAGGTGAGTAAAATTATCATCCTAATTCACCACCTTGATATAACTATCTTATTAGTCCCACACTAATCTTGAGGAGGATAGACCTCCTAGAATTCATATAAAAAATCCTCACCGCACTTGCTCATATAATTTAGGTGTTAATATTTTGAGTCATGTGATTTCAGCTTATTCCTAGTATATTTTAGATGTTACATATATTCATTAGTTGGATGGTGCTATGACTAAGGATTTTCATTCCTTTTTGAGGAAAATATGTGGGATCTTATTCCTCTTATCAATGAAGAAAATGTTTATCAATGAAAGTGGATGTACCACATCCAATATGTAATAGGTAGTTCCATTTGTAAGTCCATCGCATGTCTTTTTGCTAAGGGCTTTCAAAGTTAAGGGTATTCATTAATTTTAAGATGTTTTCTCTTATCATCAAGATTTATTCCATTTCTCTTTTACTTCATCTAGTTCCATCCTAGGGTTGATCAAGTTTCTAAATGAATGGTTGAAGATTACCTTCTTTCATATTGATATTCATGAGAAGATAATTTTATGTAAGACCATTCCCTTGTTTATAGGCTTTATAATTTATTATATTAAATCAAAAAATCCCCTTGGAATTGATATGAGAAGATAGATAGCTTATATTTTTTTTTGACTTCACATGCTATCATTTTAATCTTATAGCTTACACTTACAGATGGCATAGATATAATATTTTCATTCTTGTGTTATATGTGGATGGTTTGATTCTTCTAGATAGTTTCAATTCCATGATCTAGAGTATCAAGAAATATTGTTGGAGTGATTTGATATGACCAGTCTTGGTCTTTTAAATTTCTTCCTTAGTCTTTTGACACATTATAAATTTGAGGCGATCTTAAGTTTTTAGTAAACTTATACTCTTGAATTTCTTTAGATATTTAACACGTTTTATTGTAATCCTACCACCTGTCAATTTCAATAAGGCTTTATATCATCTACTAGTTGCACTACTCAAATAGTTGATGCTAATTTTGATTGAAAGTTTGTTGGTATTAGTTTGTATTTGACACATAATCATTCTGATATTTACCCTTGTGATTGGAATTGTCTCACATTTATCTCAAGATGCTCATGAGATTCATTGGAAGGAAGCTAAATGTATCTTAATGTATAGTTAGGGTTGTTGAAATAACTGCCAACATCCCCCTTCATGATTCGTGACATGGTTTAACAACCTCCTATGTCTTTTATAAGTCTAGTGGTTGTATCAAACATTAACATGTCGATCTTTTGGTGCAACGAGAACCTCTAGCTATAACAAGTGGTATCAAAGCTTGGTCATAGGTTTGAATCCCCTTGGGTGATGTTGAGGGGGGATTGTTGGACTTGTGTGCTAGAAAGTAGTCACACTTCTATGAATCATTACATTCAAGAACACTCAAGAATGAGGTCTCAAACAATGATTCACAACTCTCTATTCGTGGAGTGCAGGGGTTTGTATATGAGGCCCTCAGATTGACCTAGTTATGCCCATGCAAGTACACCAAGAAATGAGAGATTCAAAGATGAATAGCAAGCATGCTAATCTCCATGATCATCAAGTTATTGCATGCAAATGAAACTAGTCTAGATGATAACAATGCAAGAAATAAACTATTCTATTGAAATGAATGCTTATACAATGTTAATCTATGAAAGGCAACATGAATTTAAACTATTATGTGAATGCAATATTAATCTAAACAATGGATTGCCATAAGGCATGAGAGAAGAAGACAAGAAGAAAGAAGTCTCAAATATCCAAGCTCCAAATGTGCTCAACAAGCTTCTTCCAAGATTGCTCTCCAAACCTCCAGTATAACAATAACATGAAAATTCTCAGATCTGAAATGAGAAGGAGAGGGCTCCTTATATAGGAAAATGTGGAAGAGAATGCATCCTCAAGAGCAATGTGGGATAAATCCAAAAAGAGGAAATAAAGCTCATTTTTAGAAAGTGTGGAGAGAAAATGGATTTTATTTATTTTTAATTATTTGTTTCCATTTTTCATCACAAAGAGCTTTAAGAAGATTTTTTATTTATTTAAAAGAATGATTCTCTATTAATTAAATAAGATAACATTATTTAATTAAAAGAGAGATATCATAAGATAAAATCATTTAATTAAAAAAGATTTTAATTAAATAAATTTATTTCATTTTAAAAGATATTTCTTTCAATTAAATAAAGTTATTTTATTTATTTAAGAGAGAATATTTCTTTCAATTAAATAAAATTATTGAAAGAATCAGGAAAAGGATTTTTGTTTTGTTTTTATTTGATTTATTTCCTTTTCCATCACAGATTTTGCTTTTAGTGGGTATTTTATTTATTTAAAAGAGGAATTATCTTTTAAATAAATAAGATAAGTTTATTTAATAAAAAGAGGAATATTTAATTAAATAAGTTAAAATCATTCAATTAAAAGGGGTTTTAATTAAATAAGATTATTTTATTTAAGATATTTCTTTTAATTAAATAAGCCTATTTTATTTATTTAAAAGAGAATATTTCTTTTAATTAAATAAAATTATTGATGAAATGATCAAACCTTAGAAATATTTGAATTATTGATTTAATTACGATTTGATCAAGGAATTGATTTGAAAATTGCAAAGCATTGATTCAGGAAATTGATATTTGACAAATTGAATAAATGGGGCCCAAAGTCTAGGCGACCATTTTAGGGTGCATACATTTGCCCCTCTTTGACTAATGCGAGGTCGAGTCAGGATCACATGCAGTCAAAGAATGGAATTGAAGTGTGAGATCGATTTGAGATCACAAAACAACCCAGATGTGTGTTCGACGGATGGGAACACATCAGGACATAGATAAGTAGACTGAAAAAGACAAGGCCAACACCTGTGAATAGGTAATTGTCAAGTCTCAAATAAGAGATAAGAATCTCAAGCAAGGTTGCCCCAAAAGAAGCAATTGATAAATTTGATAAAGCTGAATCAAGCATTGAAGTTTGGTAGGTACTACCCCCTCGTGATTGAAATCGAAATGAGATAGAGGAGAAATAGTAAATTGATAAATTTGATCAAATTGAACTAAACATAAGGTTCTTGACATAAGATGAAAGATAAAAATAAATAAAAAATCACAGAACCAAGGTAGATCAGCAAGAAAGATTATGCCCCAAGGTTGAATTAGAGGAAAAGAAGTGGGGTGAAAGCGAATGGGAGATAGAAGTTTGGAAGAGATGGAAAGAAATGGAGAGAAGAAAGAGAATTTGCCTCAAGAAAGAGGATGCCCCAAAATCAATCAACTGTTTAAGATAGAGAATTTTGATTGAGATCACGAAAGAAGATAAGGAAATGAAGATCGGAACGTGATCACAGTTGATTAAAATTCTAAAAGAAAGATGAAGGAAACCCTCTCAAACTCATAATGCAGCCTATAAATGCAAATTAACATGAGGTCTAACAATGCAAGCTACATGAAAATGCAAAGGTGTACTTGCAATAGAGCAACTGTAACATAGAATTTTGTGTTCTTCATTCATAAGAGAATGTAAGGAACTTATTTTCATCATTGGGCCATTATTACCGAACATCGGACAATCACACAATCAACACTAGTCATAAATGCAACTATGAAGATATGAATGTGATTTATATCAGATTGGAATGTGGAAAGATTATAACATGAGAATCAAAGACATAAAGGTCAAGATGACTGCAATGCTAGCTTACCCAATTTAATGTAGCAAAACCATGCTCGCATCAAGGCATAAACACCAGGATGACCATGAGAATGGTTGTGCAAAAATAGTCAAGGATGATGCCTTAAATCTCCTAAGTGTGTCAAGGAGACAACAAGAGACACTGAAGAGGTTCAAGACAACACCCACAAGTAGAAAGCAAATAAAAACATGCCCCATGCCCTAAGTCCTCTAGCTATGCATCATGGAGAGACTTGTTAGACAAGGATAGTCAACAAAAATCAATATCAGTCAGCACACAAAGAAAAGATCATGACATATCTCAAGCATTAAGTGTTGCGTTTAAAATTTTTAAGTGTGTAAACTAATACTGAGTTCTGAGGATAAGGATCGAATGCTTGCTAGCAGGTAAGATCACATGACCAAACTGGATAAGACCAAACTGATAAGTGTTGAAAAACACTCGATGTTGGGGGTTGTGTTGAAAAACACAGTTGGGTTGGTGTTGAAAAACATTGTTTGCGAGGTGTCCTAAAGACAAGCATATCCAAGAGACCAAAGCTAACACAGTGATGCTCCCTAGACAAAGACAAAGACCAATTCCAAACCAAGGTGACAAGGACAAGGCATGATGGAGAAAGGCTAAGTGTCGAGGACGCATGCTCAGAAATAGGGGGGTGAAGGCCTCAAGTAGTGCTCATTTCTAGGTTTTCACCACTTGGAAGAATTTTTTCAAGACTTTTTATAATTTTTTTGTATTTTTGCTACCAAGGCGCCTGTTTCCAGGTTTTCACCAAGGCACTTTTTCTATTTTTTTTGAATTTTTTGAATTTTTGATTTTTTTGGTATTTTTGGAATATATAATTTTTTTGAGATACATCAAAGTGCCTATTGCTAGGTTTTCACTAAGATGATCATTTTTTTAGGACATTTTTTGATTTTTATAATTTTTTCAGCATCATATATAAATTTTTTTGGTATTTTTTTAGGATCAATAAATATGTATAAAGGATGCCCCCACATAGAATGGGCATCAAACTCCCAAGCAAGATCACATCATGTAGTCTCAAAGTCTAGCAAGGTGGAGGACAAGAGGGAATAGCAAGCTGGTGGAAGAGATGGAAGACAAGAGAATGAAGGAGGGTGAAGGGAAGAAATCCTCAAGGACAAACTCCTCAAGAGTACCCAAACTAGGAAAAATTGTCATGTAAAGCGCATTTGGACAAGCAATGAAAGGTCAGCATAGGATAAGTCACAGAAGAGGAATGAAAAAGAAGGAAAGGATGTAGTCCAAAGGAGTAGACAGGTCAAGAGGCTTCATAGCATCATGTTTTACTCTTTTTTATTAGATCAAGACCAAAGGGGAAAAGGATAGTGACAGGTGAAAATGAACGGAAGAAGATAAATATGAAGGCTAAATAGAAAGGGAATGAAAGCAAGACCAATCTAAGATAGCTCATAAAATAGCTAAATGTTCATGTATAGATCAACATTGTCAAGATCAAAGAGAGAAGATGGAATGGATGAAATATGTAGAAGAACTATGCATGATGCCTGATTGCCAGGTTTTCATCATGATACTTATCCAAGGTGCCACAAGGGAGTGGTTTTCACCATAGGACGAATTTATTTCTCTTTACTTTTGCTACCAAGGTGCCTATTTCCAGGTTTTCACCAAGGCACATTTTTAATTTTATTTTCATTTATTTTCTCTTTTTTTTTTTTTTTTTGAATTTTATAATTTTTGGAAGAAGGCAAGCTTTTAGATAATGCTCCTTGAAAGGATAAACCATGATATGCCAAGGATTCAAAATTATATGCTTAAAGATGCTGATAGGGAAAGGAAGATGGAAGAGAAAAATGGAGGATACAGTGTTATGTAAAGTGAGTGGAGTTTGAAGATAGGAGGAATATGCAAATGAGGAAAAATGATAGAAGACAAGAGAATAATGAATGGAAGGATTGTGAAAGAGTAGATGGAAAGGAAGGCAAGATCAACATCAACACGCACCTTGGAGGGTGGCAAGAGGATGGAGGAAACTTGAATGAAGGAATACGTGAAGGAATATGGTGAATGTTTAGTAGAGGTTGCAGTTCAGGTGCATGGAATGGAAGGATGTTTTTGGAAGAATATGAGGTGGAAGTCTTGGAAAGCTTGAATGTCAACTTCACTTTTTGTTCAATATGAGACTCTTTTACAAGAGACTTTGGAATCCATATAGCCTTAGGATTTTTATTTCCTTTTGATGACTTAGAGAGAATATCTTGAATGATGGATTTTGGAACCCATACTTGTCTTTTAGTTTTCTTCTTAGATATCTCTTTTGACTTTATGTCCCCATGTCGATTAGAGGAGACATGGTGATCTTCTTTCTTTGATGGATTCTTGTATTGTTTCTTTTTCTTATATTGAACATTCAAGTTACTTCCAAAAGACTTGAGATGTGTGGAAGAAGGAGGATAATATGATTGGTGTAAATGGGTGGATGGATGAAAATGATTCAAAGGTATGCATCTATGTTGATCTTGAGGAAAGATACGAGGTGGAGGGACATAAGGACCCAAGATAGATGATGAATTAGGAGAGTTAGGAGGGGAAAATGAAGGGACATAAGGACCCAATATGGAAGGAAGACGTGAAGTTCTTAGTAGTGGTGGAAGAGGTCCAAAGATGGAAGTGGAAGATGCAAAAGGATAATCAATAAGTTCATCAGCATCTATATGACAGCCAAGGATATCAACATCTTCAAAGTGAGCATTAGAATTTTCAATAGGATCCTAGACATCTTGAATAAGAGCATTTTCTTTGATAGGATCATTCAAAGCTTGCAAAGACATAGGAAGAGTAGAAAGTGGAAGCGAACATGGAATGGTAGAACAAGAAGATGGAAGGCTTTGATCTTGACAAGGATCTTTGGATAGCATAAGCGCATAATTTTTCTTTTAATTTTCAATAGGCTTAACATCAGAAGTAACAACACCATTTTTAATAACCTTAATGGAAGTATCATCTTTGGAAAGTGCAAGCATAGTAAGGTTATTTTGATTGTCAATAAGCTCAATGGTGTGGGTAGTAGCTTGATCTTGCTTCGGAGAAGACTTAAGACATGGTGGAATAAATGAGGAAGGGCGTAAAGGATCAAAAGAACCATGACGTAGATAGAGAACATCATGAAAAGGAGTGGATGACATGGAGGGTTCTTGATCTTGATCTTTCTTTATATTCTTTTTTGTATCAATTTTAGAGTCCTCTTGACATGAAGTCACTTCTAAGGACAAAGAAGCAGGTTGGAGTTGTATGGAAGACTTTGGCAGAGATGGTGAAGGAATAGCTGAAGTAGGCATCATAGTGCATAAAGGCTTAGGATCTTTAGATTTAGCATTATCAGAAGTATTTGCAGCCAAGTGAGGGTTAGCTTGAGTATCTTTAAGAGGTGGCCCTTGAGGATAACTATAGGGAACTACATGGAAAAAATTAAAATTTATGTCAGATGCAGGATTTGTGAAAGATTTGGAAGACTTGGTGACTTTAGGAGATGTAGGGGTATTGGAAGAAGTAGGGGATGGAATGGAACCATCACAAGACAAAGGTCTAGCATTAACATGATCTTGCTTGAGAGTAAAATCTTTATTTTCAGCATGAGAGTTCTTAGAAGATACATTCTTATAGTATTTACATTTATAATCAGGGCGCTGAGCTTTCTCTTCCTCAAGTGAAGTAGATGTATCATCTAGGTATTGTTTATAGAAATCATCAAAGTCTCTTTCAAAATCAGAGTCATATGGATCACCATCACAATCTATCCAATGTGACGACCCTTTTCCAGTAAGCACGAGCACACGACGATGAGGACTCTTCAGAATAGGGGTTTCAAAGGTATCATTACATTGTCCATCATCATAGTCATCGTAGTCATCATAGTCATCAAAGATGGGTGTGTCACTCTTCATGGGAGAGGTATCACAAGGGCTATCATATTTCTCATCATGGTATGTCTTGAGACAAGGAGTAAGACTCTTGGGAGAAGTAAAAGAGGAACGAGATCGTGAAGAAGAGGAGGGTGAAGACCTAGTGGAAGAAGAAGACTTAGATAATGAGGAATTTGAATAATGTTTAGAAGAGTCGTGATAAGATTTGGAAGATAAGGAATGCAAATAATGTTTAGAAGAATCATGATAAGACTTAGAAGATTTAGGAGATGAAGAACGTGAATAATGTTTAGAAGAGTCATTATAAGATTTGGAAGATTTAGAAGATGAAAGACTTTTGGAAGGAGCTCATGACAAGATCATGTGTATGATTCTAGTAAAGGTGTCTAATTCCTTTAATCTTTTTTCTATTTTTATCTTAAGTTTATCACCTTTGCCATATTTAGAAGAATTGTTAGAGGAACAAAACTCTTCGAATTGAGAAATGAGTTCAAGATCATCTATTTTTAAAAGAGGTTCCATAGCAAGATATTTGTAATTCATGGTTTTGGAAGAAGAAGAATCAAGCATGGAAGTGATAGAAGAGATGAAATAGAAGAAAATAGACTAGATAGTAAGAGGAAAAGAATTAGGAAGATGAGAAGAATATCCCATGTGAAGAGAAGACTTTAGAAGAAAAACATGGGAAGGGAAGAAGAAAGAAGAAGACCAAGAGTGATCTTGTGTAATTGATACCATTAACATTTGTTTGGATGATGAGAAACATGACAATACCTAGGATCTAACCTAGATTGACCAAGGAAGACTGAGAATTGAAGACACTTGGTGATAAGATGGCCTCACAAAATGTCAACACCAAACTAGGATAATCAAAGTTCTTTAATGTCCAAAGGGAGATGGTAAGATAAAAATTGCAAAAGGCATTACCAACACTATCAAAGAGGTGCCTCAAATCAAAGGGTGACTACCCTTGCACTTTTGAATTAGGAGGTTGGACTAGGCCAAAATATAATTGAAATTGAATTTGATGGAAATGGTTTGGACAAAAAGAGTACTAAAATTCTCCAAGAATGTGGCTAACAATTCTAGAGATAAACTCTCACCAAGAATTTTCTTTCAACTTGACAATTATTTCCAGGGTGACTTTGTAAACTAAATGATGCTATCCCTAGAGGACAAAGACAGGTCTCTAATGATAGGATAGAAAATCTAGCAAGCTGTAAAAAGGTTGGTGCTTTAACTTAGGAACTCAATTTTTGTGTTTGTTTTAAAAGATCAAGTATATCAACAGATTTTTATCATTGATCAAGCACATAAGACAAAAATCAAGGAGTTCAAGCAAGTAGTTGTCTTCAAATAATGAGCAAGGGGAAAAGAAACCTTGCACATGAACAATCAAGTGACTTAGTATGCTACTCCTTAAAGATGCTTCTTGTGTATGTTCTTGAGAATGTTTTAGCAGGCACTTAGAACACAACAACATCTTAGTAAGCTGTCTAAAAGGATATACATGGCTTTTATAAAGGGCATCCTCGATATACACAAGGTACATGAGGCAAAAATCCGTAGATGAGAAGAATCAAAAATCACACAGCCGGGGGGAGATAGCAACCCAAATCTCCTCCTTCACTTCTCAAAGGTATAAAGTTCTTTGAGGCTTAGCCAAGAGTGAAATCTAACTCATTCCCAAGAGAGGTGTCTTTGGATTCACCTCCTGATATTTATACTCTACTGAAACATGGGAGTTAAGGTCATCCCTTGAGGTGATGAAATCCCCAAGCAGGTCTTCTAAAAAAATAAAAAGTAAGTAATTCTCTATCAAAAAGTATTGAAAAGCACTAAAGGTGGAACACTTAACGCTTAAAGCAAATATGAGGTGAGTCCACAAGGTGGAACACTTAACACCCCACATAAGCTACAAACAAGTCCACAACCTAGAAAACAAGTGAGTTCCAAAAAGCACAAAAGGGTTGCCTAGTGGAACAATTAACGCTTCTTTCCTATAGACCCCTCCCTTTTAATGTGGCACTGAGATTGCAACCACAGGGCAGAAATGAGGGGCTGATAGATTAGCGAGTCCAATAACCCAAGATAGAAATCTAGATCAATCACAAGTAATCTAAGACTACTAATCAATACTACTCATAAGTGCAAGAGGGTTTGAATCATGGAATATTTAACTTTCCAAGTAAACATGAAGTGAGTCCACAAAGTGGTGCATTTAACTCTTCATGTAAACTAGGAATGAATCCATGCCCTAGATTACTCAATGAGATGTTTTGATATTTGAAACCAAGAATTAATTAATGTTTAAACATAAGCATTTACTTAAACACAAACTTGTATAAAAGCAAATCTATGTTCATTCATTTCCCATTAAGAGCATAAAAAATGTGTTCTATGAAAGCATGTAACACTCAAGCCAAACACATGAGAGATTGATTTTATGCCCAAACCAAGTGTTATAGATATTTTAAGAACTCACCTTAGGTCCAAAGATCTGCAATCCAACATTTAGCACACATCCGAAAAAAAAATCCTAAGATGGTTAGATATGAAAATCAATTGTTAGGAGTTTGATTTAACATTGTTGTCTTCAAGACAGTCTTTAAAGATTGATTTATTTGACCCATAAAATCACAATATTAAAATTTATGAAAAGAATAAAGTTTTTAGCCAAAATCAATAACTACCATTTTCCAAAATTATAAGGTCTTATGATTCCATTTGGTTCCTCAACCAATAACCTTTTTAGACTGTAATTTTTCTGTCATAAATCAGATTTAAAACACCAAATCCTGTCTAGAGAATCACATATCTTTCTCAAAAAGAATCCAAATGAAACCAAACCAATTTAAAAAAAACTATTATTGAATCTAGTTTCCAAATATGTAAGCCATTTATTTTTTCCATTCATAAATTATTTTCTAAGAGAAAATCATTGTCTGCAACTCCAATGCAGATTGTTAAAAATCAGTTTTCACTCAAATGCCCGTAACTTTCACAAATATAAAAAAAAATGACTCAAACCAAAATAAAATGAAAGTTAATTCATGTATCTTTCCAATGAATATTATTATAGGTCCTTATTCTTCATACTTTGTCCGTATTAGACGTTTCAATCTGACTGTATTCAGAGAATCTCAAATCTGCAAATACCCACTTTCACCAAAATGATCATAACTTATTCATTTCTTTATAAAAATGAACCAAACCAAAAGCATGAGAAATATGATTAATCATTATATCCATCCATTACTATATTATAGGTTTTCCAGTCTGTACATGGCTGTACAAGGCTTGGAACCAACACTAAAACTGAAAAACCAATCAAGAATGAGGCTAAAAATTAATCTTTTTTGCCCCACAGTGGGTGCCAAAAATGTGTCCTAGAAAGTAGTCACACTTCTATGAATCATTACATTCAAGAAAATTCAAGAATGAGGTCTCAAACAATGATTCACAACTCTCTATTCATGGAGTGCAGGGGTTTGTATATGAGGCCCTCAGATTGACCTAGTTATGCCCATGCAAGTACACCAAGAAATGAGAGATTCAAAGATGAATAGCAAGCATGCTAATCTCCATGATCATCAAGTTATTGCATGCAAATGAAACTAGTCTAGATGATAACAATGCAAGAAATAAACTATTCTATTGAAATGAATGCTTATACAATGTTAATCTATGAAAGGCAACATGAATTTAAACTATTATGCGAATGCAATATTAATCTAAACTATGGATTGCCATAAGGCATGAGAGAAGAAGACAAGAAGAAAGAAGTCTCAAATATCCAAGCTCCAAATGTGCTCAACAAGCTTCTTCCAAGATTGCTCTCCAAACCTGCAGTATATCAATAACATGAAAATTCTCGGATCTGAAATGAGAAGGAGAGGGCTCCTTATATAGGAAAATGTGGAAGAGAATGCATCCTCAAGAGCAATGTGGGATAAATCCAAAAAGAGGAAATAAAGCTCATTTTTAGAAAGTGTGGAGAGAAAATGGATTTTATTTATTTTTAATTATTTGTTTCCCTTTTTTCATCACAAAGAGCTTTAAGAGGATTTTTTATTTATTTAAAAGAATGATTCTCTATTAATTAAATAAGATAACATTATTTAATTAAAAGAGAGATATCATAAGATAAAATCATTTAATTAAAAAAGATTTTAATTAAATAAATTTATTTCATTTTAAAAGATATTTCTTTCAATTAAATAAAGTTATTTTATTTATTTAAGAGGGAATATTTCCTTCAATTAAATAAAATTATTGAAAGAATCAAGAAAAGAATTTTTGTTTTGTTTTTATTTGATTTATTTCCTTTTCCATCACAAATTTTGCTTTAAGTGGGGATTTTATTTATTTAAAAGAGAAATTATCTTTTAAATAAATAAGATAAGTTTATTTAATAAAAAGAGGAATATTTAATTAAATAAGATAAAATCATTCAATTAAAAGGGGTTTTAATTAAATAAGATTATTTTATTTAAGATATTTCTTTTAATTAAATAAGTCTATTTTATTTATTTAAAAGAGAATATTTCTTTTAATTAAATAAAATTATTGATGAAATGATCAAACCTTAGAAATATTTGAATTATTGATTTAATTGCGATTTGATCAAGGAATTGATTTGAAAATTGCAAAGCATTGATTCAGGAAATTTATATTTGACAAATTGAATAAATGGGGCCCAAAGTCTAGGCGACCATTTTAGAGTGCATACAGGACTAACCACCAAAATACCCCTTTAGGATTTGTGACATGGTTTAACAACGCCATGTGTCTTCTATAAGTCTAGTAGTTGTATCTGTAATCACCTAGAAATGGTCAAGATCAAATCAAGTGAAAAATTGATGCAGGAGCATCTTGGGTCCTTGGCAATCCTGTGTCACTAAAAACATTTTAAGTTTTTCTATGTTACTCGGTTCCTTCTTTTATCGAGTTGGTCGGTAGTTGGTTAATTTCCTTTGGTTACCAAGTGTGGTTGGTTATCTCTTGGGCAGTCAGTTATTTCACTGGCGCTCGACAATGCTTGTCTGTTGCTCGATCATCCTTGCTTATCGAGTAGTTTCTTTTGAGTTCCTATTGAGATGACTTATGCATTTATTATGGGTCATAGATTTAATGTTGGAATCCATCATTGAGAAGCATGTGGTCCTAGATTTGACCATTCCTTCCGTTGATTATGGATCTAAAGGTCGACTCAGTTCTGCAGACTCTTGTATAAATGTAGTTGTTTGGTTGTAGTTTGGAGGCATTTTTGGTAGAAAATAGGAGATATAAAGATTAGAGATCGGTATCAGATCCTCACATGTTTGAGGACTTATGTAAATCATTGTAATATCTAGCCCTAATTGGGAAGGCCTTACAACCTGGCATGTATCATTCTATTTGATGAAATATATGGTTGATCTTGCATTCTCTCTCACACTGTTGTTGTTTATTTTCTTTTGCATGTGTTGAGAAGGCTTGGATCATTAGGGTGTGCCTTTTTTTGGCCCCTATTGGCCCCTAGCTTGCATCAGGTGGTATCAAAGTGAGGTGAGATCTTGATCTAGGTTTACAGATCTAGGTTTGTAGGTTCCTCTTGAAGCCCTAGTTGATTGTTGTGGGGTAGCAGATTGTGATTTGACTTGCAATTGCAGAGGGTTGTCAAGATGGTTTGTGGGAGGTGAGATGCAGATCAAGGATTGGTAGATATGCTAAGGAAGATTGCTACTAGGTTAGAAGCTATTGAAATAGCCTAGAGAAGAGGCAGACATCTTGAAGATGTTAGTGATGATGAAGTTGAGGAAGAACAAGCGAATGCAGAACCTGCACCTGTTATGGATCAAAGTGAAGAAAGATTTTTGAAGGCTTTCACAAGTTTGAAGTCAACACCACATTTCAATCCTCCTGAGTATGGTGGAAAGCTATATTTTGATGAATTGGTGGATTGGATCACCGAGATGGAAAAGTATTTTGAGTATGAAAACATTCCTGAAGACAAGAAAGTGAAGATTGCAAGCACAAAGTTGAAAAGTCATGCATCCTTATGGTTGGAACATTTGTAGCTAGATAGGAAGAGGAAATGAAATGAAAAAATCAAGGTATGGAATAAATGGTGAATAAGTTGAAAGGAAAGTTTTTACCTTGTGATTATCAGATTAACCTAGTTTAGCGAATGCAAAGTTTGAGATAGAAAGATAGCTCGGTAAAGGAATATACTAAGGAATTATATAAATTAGATATTAGATCTAGACATGATGAAGATGATGCAGAAATAATTGGTAGATACCTGAATGGTTTGAGAGTTTCCATCCAAGAGGAAATTAGTATGGTCAAGTTGGGGAACATTGAAGAGGCTTATCAATATGCATTGAAAGCTGAGGAGAAATTGAACAAAAGACATGAGAAAAGACATAGAGGTCGAGGTGGTAGATTCCCTAGAGGAAGAGGTAGATCTAATGGTGAAAATGGTAGATCTGAACCAGAAAAGACAAATCTGGACAAAGGCAAGACCGAGTGGAAAGGTGAAAGTTCATCTAGAGGTAGAGGCAGTAACTACTGAGGTGGTTATAGCAGAGGAAGTTTCTGAGGAACTTGTTAAAATTATGGAGAAGAAGGACATAGATCTTTTGAATGTACACATGCTAGTAAGAAGGTTGGTAGTAGTAGAAATGCTTTGGTGCAAGAAGAGTCACCGAATGAACCTGAGAAAGAAAATAACTTGATGGTAAGGAGAGCACTGTGGAACGAAAGCAAAAAGGGAAGATCCAGTAAGGAAAAGTTTGTTCAAGACTAGATGTAGAGTTTCTGACAAAGTTTGGAAGGTAATCATTGACAGTGGTAGCTTAGAGAATCTGGCATCTGAGGAGATGGTCACAAAATTGTAGTTGGAAAGGTTGGTACATCCGAAGCCCTATCAGATTTCATGGATCAAAGATGAACATACACTCTTGGTAAGTGAACAATGTTATGTGAATTTTTAAGATTGGAAAGTACTATGATAAGGTGTTATGTGATATCATGCCTATGGATTGTTGTCATATTTTGTTGGGTAGACCTTGGCAATATGATAGACATGCTATATATGATGGGAGACTGCATAAATATACTATTGTGGTTGATGGAAAGAAATAAATATTGTTACCTTTGCTGGAAGAACCTATTAGTAATGTTTGCACATTTGTGAAAGTTTGTATGATGGAGGGAAGAAATTTTTTTAACTCTTTGAAGAAGAATGATGTATGTTTTGCTGTGATTCTTAACAAATTGAGTAAGAAAATAGAGGATAATGTCCTTGAGGAGATTGATAAGTTACTCACCGAGTATAGTGATATCATTTTTGATAATTTACCTGATGGTTTTCCAGTAAAAAGAAGCCTTGATCATTGTATGGATCTAATCCCTGGAGCTAGTTTACCAAATAAGGCACATCATTGGTTGACACCTACCAAGAATGAGGAATTGAACTGACAAATTCAAGATTTGCTGGAGAAAGGTTTGATCAGAGAAAGTTTGAGTCCTTGTGCAGTACCTACTATATTGGGACCTAAAAAGAATGGAGAATGGAGAATATGTACTGATTCCAGAGCAATCAATAAGATAAAAATGAAGTATAGGTTTCCTATACCAAGAATGGATGACATAATGGACAGTTTGACTGGAGCAAAGTATTTCACAAAAAATGATTTGAAAAGTGGGTATCATCAGATCAAAATTAGAGACAGTGATACATGGAAGACTACTTTCAAGACAAAAGAAGGTTTGTATGAGTGGTTGGTTATGCCCTTTGGTTTAACTAATGCATTGATTACTTTTATGAGGCTAATGAATGAAGTTTTAAAGAAATTCTTGGGTAAGTTTGTGATTATATATCTTGATGATATTATAATATTTAGTAAGATCAGAGAAGAACATTTGTTGCATGTTAGACAAGTTTTGTAGAGATTGAAAGATGAAAAGTTGCTGATAAATCTGAAAAAGTGTTCATTCATGAAAGAGGAGATTGTGTATTTGGGATTTGTTATTTCAGTTGATGGTTTGAAGATGGATCCTGAAAAGGTTGAAGCTATTTTGAATTGGCCTACACCTGTGAATACTAGTGAGGTAAGATCATTTCATGGTTTGGAAAGTTTTTATCAAAAGTTCATAAGGAATTTTAGTTCAATTTGTAATGCTAAGACTGAGACTATGAGAGGAGACAAAAGAGAATTCAAGTGGACACATGGAGCTGATAAAAGTTTTGAGACTCTGAAGCAGAAGGTTGTTGAATTACCTATTTTGGCATTACCTTATTTTAGTAAAGTATTTCAAGTGGAATGTGATGCAAGTGGAAGTGCAATTGGAGCTGTATTGAGTCAAGAAGGTAAACTTGTTGCTTTATTTAGTGAAAAGTTGAATGATGCTAGAAGGAAATATTCTATGTATGATCAAGAATTCTATGCTATTGTTCAAGAATTGAAGAAATGGAGACATTATTTGATACTGAGTGAATTTGTGTTGTATACTGATCATAAGGCTTTACAATATTTGGGTAGTCAAAATAAGTTGAATCAGAGACATATGAAATGGGTTGAGTATTTGTAGAGTTACACATTTGTGATAAAGCATAAGAGTGGAGTCACTAACTGAGTTGCTGATGCATTGAGTAGAAGAAGATCTTTGATGACCGAGATGAAAATTGAAGTTCTTGGTTTTGATGAGATGAGAGATTCTTATGAGTTTGACCCTGATTTTTCTAAGCCATGGAGAAAGTGCAGAGCACCTATTCAAGAACAACAAGATACTAAATGGGATGAATATTTTATTCAGGAGGGTATGTTATTTAAAGGTATTCAGTTGTGTATATCGAGAGGAGTAATGAGATCTAATTTGATAAAGGAGAAGCATAGTAGTGGTTTGGCTAGACATTTTGGCATTGATAAAACATGGAATTTTCTTGAGGAGAAGTACTATTGGCCGTAGTTGTATAAAGATGTTCAAAAATTTGTGAAAATTTGTGGAGTTTGTCAAGTTACAAAAGGAGTAGGACATAATACTGGATTGTATGTACTGATTTCTATTCTTGAGAAACCTTGGATTGACATTAGTATAGATTTTGTTCTTGGCTTACCGAAGACAGTAAGAGGTAATGATTCTATATTTGTTGTTGTGGATAGATTTTCTAAGATGACACATTTTATACCTTGTAGAAAGACATCAGATGTAGTACATGTAGCAGATCTTTTCTTTAAGTAAATTATAAAATTACATGGATTACCAAGGAGTATTATCTCTAATCGAGACAGTAAATTTGTTGGATACTTTTGGAAGACCCTTTGGAAGAAATTTGGCACTGAGTTGAAATATAGTTCTAAATTTCACCCAAAAATTGATGGACAGTCTAAAGTTGTGAACATAAGTTTGGGAAATCTTTTGAGATGTTTAGTTGGAGACACACTGAGTAATTGGGATTCTATGTTGGCACAAGCAGAGTTTACATACAATAATTCAATGAATAGAAGTACTAGAAAGACAAAATTTGAGATTGTGAATGACACACAACCGAGAGGAATATCTAATTTGAGAGACATTGCTGATGAAAGTAAGAGAAGTGCTGAAGGAGTAAAATTTTCTGAGTATATGAAGACATTGCATGAAGATGCAAAGCTAAAGCTGGAAGACAATAATTAGAAATAAAAAGACAGAGCTGATAGATCAAGAAGACATAAAACTTTTGATGTTGGTGATGAAGTGATGGTTCATTTGAAGAAAGACCAATTTTCTGTTGGAACATATGGGAAGCTGAAGATGAAGAAGTTTGGACCTTGCAAGATTTTGAAGAAATTTGACAGTGGAAATGCATATGAGATTGACTTACCTAATGAAATGGACATATCACCTATCTTCAAAATTGTTGATTTGTATGAGTATCATGAACTTGATGAAGAAGTGATAGTACCGATAGAGTATTCTAAGAAGCAGAATGAAGAAGTTGAACCGATTTTGAAAGAAAGAGTTGGCAAGAGTACAAGAGGAAAATAGTACATGGAATATTTGGTAAAGTGGAAGAATAGACTGATGGAAGATAGTTCTTGGATTTCTCAGTCTGAGTTGGATGCAGCTCAGACCAGACCTACCAAATGATTCAGAGAATCATTTCAAAATAACCTCAAGTATCTGATGCAGGAGCATCTTGGGTCCTTGGCAATCCCATGTCACCAAAAACATTTTGAAGTTTTTTTGTGTTGCTCGGTTCCTACTTTGACCGAGTTGGTCAGTAGTTGGTCAGTTTCCTTTGGTTACCAAGTGTGGTTGGTTATCTCCTGGGTGGTCAGTTATTTCACTGGCGCTCGGCAATGCTTGTCTATTGCTTGGTCATCCTTGCTTACCGAGTAGTTTCTTTTGAGTTCCTGTTGAGCTGACTTGCACATTTATTATGGGTCATGGATTTAATATTGAAATCCATCATTGGGAAGTGTGTGGTCCTAGATCTGACCATTCCTTCCATTGATTATATATCTGAAGGTTGACTCAGTTTGGTAGACTCTTATATAAATGTAGTTGTTTGGTTGTAGTTTGGAGGCAGTTTTGGTAGAAAATAGGAGATAGAAAGATTAGAGATTGGTATCAAATCCTCACATGTTTGAGGAATTCTATAAATCATTGTAATATTTGGCCCTAACTGGGAAGGCCTTACAACCCGACATGTATCATTATATTTGATGAAATATATGGTTGATCTTGCATTCTCTCTCTCACTGTTGTTGTTTATTTGCTTCCACATGTGTTGAGCAGGCTTGGATCATTAGGGTGTGCCTTTTTTTGGCCCCTATTGGCCCCTAGCTTGCGTCAAAAACTAAGAAAAAATCAAGGCATTAATTGCAATCAAGCCAAAATCCAACATTAATTGAAAATCAAAAGCCAATTAAATCAATTAAATCAAATTAAATTAGATAAATCAATTAATTATGCAATTAATCTAATTAATTATATATATTAATTAAAAATCAAATCAACCCATTTAAGGGGTATACATGGCTAAACAAATCAATTAAATTCAATTAGTTAATTCCTATTTTCCCTCACCCACCACATGCGAGGAAAATACCTCAACCAATAGGAATTGAGAGTTGGACTCACATGGATAAAAAAAAAATTAAATATCAATCACTCATAAGGTGAGAGCATCTTGACCACTCATTTTATCTCATTGTCCCAATCTTTGAGGACAAACCATTTAAATTATCCCCATATTTGAAACTATGTGTGAATGCTTTGCACCTTCATGAAATTAGGATTAATATCTAACAATCTTAGCAAATACAATGGAAATTTAAACTAAGAATTGTATATGAATCCATGACATCTCATGGCTCTCTAATTAGATGTGGTAAGTAGAGCTCTCAGCTTAATCTCCACTAGTGACACTTCTAAAATGAGAAATATGATACTACAAATGCTTAATCTAGCTCAATAACTCTCAAATTGATACAAAGATAATTCAAATGCTCTTAAATGCTCTCAATTACTATGAAAATGTCTATAATAAGGGTTCTTTGCAAATGAATTTCTAAGATTGATATTGCTCTCAAAATGCCTCATACTTATAGTAAATTCCCAAGGGTAGGGGGTAGAGTGAAGTAATCATGATTTAGCCTTGGTTGAGTCAAAAAATTTGCAATGTTTTTAAATGAGGGAACAATTTAAATGTTTGTCTCAAAGCTTTGGACAAAAGGACAAAATTGAGTGGATGAGATTCAAAGTTGAATTTGTGTGATTGAGATTCAATTCCTTTGAGTGATCCATGTGCTTTGTGTTCTCAATTTTCACTGGTTCCTCAATGTTGTTGAAAGATATTAGGATTAATTAAATTCAATTAATTAATTAAATATAGCCATGTAAGGGAATAGGTTCATTTTGATTTTTGTTTAAACAACTATACAATTAATTGATTAAAATCAATTATGTAGTGCTTTTCACACCTTTAAGCTTTGATTTAATTATTTAACATCATTATTTGATTTTTCCTTTGATTTTATTGATTTTGTCCACTTTGATTTAATAATGTCCATTTTTATTGATTTGATCCTTTTTGTGAGAATTAGTGCATTTTGATGATTTTGAGCCATTTTAATGATTTAAAAGAACTTGTCCAATTTTGAGTGTCTACAAATGCCCCTCTTTGAATTAATGTGTGAAGAACATTGATTCAAAGATTCTTTTAGTCCTGATTACTGTTAGGTCCTGATCTACTGATTTGCTAATTTACTAATTTATCACTGATATGAGATTGATATGCTGCTTGATATGATATGCCTTCGATCTGATATGATAAACTGATATGCCATTGATAATGATTCCAAAAGTTTTGATGCCCCAGATTTTGATGACATTTTGATGCCAATTTGATACTCTGATGCCCCCTTAGAAATAAAACATATTGATTGCTTGATGTGAGATATTTTGATGATTGATTGGGTCAATATGTTTTCATTTATGAAAAATAGTGATGATATGCCATGATTTATAATTTTCCCCAATTTGATTGATATGCTGATATAGAAAAACCATGATTAATAAAATGTTGTTGATGTCTCTGGATGAATGATTGAATGTCCAAGATAGCTAGGTCTATTGTAGTTAAGAAAACAAGTGATTAGGATATCAAGGTAATAGTACCAATGAATATTTGATTATGTCAATCTGATAGGATAGTAAAATTGATATGGGATAACTGATAAGTAGGTCACTATTAATTCATTCTCAAGACATAGAGACACAAACAAATGGTACTAGGTTTTATAGGATTGATACTATTATTCCCGCCTCATGATCAAGAGTTGGGAAACAATAAGTTGGTACTGATTGGTTGATTGATTGATGTAAAATGATTCACTCATATAGAATACTAATATGATTCCCTTGATATATGAAATAGGCACATTTCTATAAGTTATACATACGGTCCCTAGCTTCTTGGATATTAGATTTATGGATCTTCCTTGTTGTTGATTTTGTATCATGTTGATGTTTTATTGATCAGGACTTAGATGTATCAATTTGTTATTTGACATTGTATCTTGATCTACTGATTGTTGGATCTTTGATGTTATGAACATTGTGTTAGTTTGTGGTGACTAATCAGGAAAGTACTATCCAGGAAAGTACTATACACTTTTCCTCCCGACCTCGCCGGGGTTCGGGGCCGACTACTTTTCGGTTATTTGGGCTGACTACTTATAACTCATTCTAACCCTAAAGCAGAAAAATATTGTATAATATGGCTTAGGGTTAGGGATTTTCATTATGTATGATTTTAGTACTTGCGGTAGAATTGGGCTGTAAGGGATTACGAATTGTAATCAGGTTGTAATCACTGGATAATAATAATATTGGACTCACTGTTGGTGGACGTAGCCCAGGGATTGGGTGAACCACGTTAAATCTATGTGTCTTGTGTTCTATTCTGTGTGGTTTGTTATTTTCTGATATTAGTTATATTTGCACATAATTGTTATTTCTGCCTTGTTAATCCTAACAAGTGGTATCAGAGTGAGGTTATTTCATTCGTTCTTTCATCTATTCTCTGAAGCAGGTCTCACGAGTTAGTGGGAGAGTCTCTCGGTTAAGTGGGAGAAATGGCAGACGAGGGTAGGTTGAAGGTTGATAAGTTTAATGGGCAGAACTTCCAGTTATGGAAGATGCAAATGGAGGATTATCTCTATCAGAAGGATCTATGGTGGCCATTAGAGGGAGTAGCCAAGAAAGAGCAATCAATGTCTCAGGAGGATTGGGATATTTTGGATAGGAAGGCACTGGGGAGTATTCATCTATGCCTGGCACAATCGGTGGCATTCAATATTACTGAAGCAAAGATAGCTAAAGATCTGATGGAAACCCTAGCGAAGTTGTATGAAAAGCCTTCAGGTTCAAACAAGGTATTTCTTATGAAGCATTTATTTAATATGAAAATGATAGAAGGTGGATCAGTTACTGATCATTTGAATGAGTTTAATACAGTTACAAGTCAATTAACCTCAGTTAAAATTACTTTTGATGAAGAGGTTAGGGCTCTCTTGATTTTGTGTTCTTTGCCAGAAAGCTGGAATGGCTTGGTAATGGCTGTTAGTAATTCTATTTTTGGTTCTAATACCCTAAAGTATGATGATGTTATTGGTGTTATATTGAGTGAGGAAATTCGTAGGAAAAGCTCAGGGGCATCCACATCGGGTAGTGTATTGAACACAAAAAGCAGAGGCAGAACAAGAGATAGAGGAAACAACTCTGGAAATCGTGGGAAATCAAGAGGAAAATCAAAGGGAAAGAGGTCCGAATCTAAAGGGCCAAATGATTGCTGGTACTATGGAAAACCAGGTCATAAGAAGAAAGATTGTTGGTCTCAGAAGAAAGATCAAGGAGACAAAAATGATGGAAACAAGGAGGCAAATGTGGTAAGTAACAAATCCGAGGAGGATGCTTTGCTCTTGTCCTTAGAAAGTATTGATGATTCATGGGTTTTAGATTCTGGGGCTTCATTTCATGCTACACCCCATAGAAGTTATTTTGTTGATTATGTCCAAGGGGATTTTGGGCTAGTTTATTTGGGAGATAATGAACCCTGTCAGATTGTTGGAAAGGGACAAATTAAGATTAAGTTGCAGAATGGGAATCATTGGCTACTACAAGAGGTAAGACATGTTCCAAGGCTGAGTAGGAATTTAATTTTAGCAGGGCAACTGGGTGATGAGGGTTGCACAGTTACTTTTAATGATAAAAATTGGAAGGTTTCAAAAGGTTCCTTAGTAGTAGCAAAAGGTGTGAAAGTAGGCACCTTATATCTTTGTATAGGTGATACTGTTCCTTCTACTTTAATTGTTTCAGAAGATAACGAATGTTTAGGAACAGTGGCTGCAGTTGAGCAGGAAGAACATCAAACTGTTGCTGTAGATTCTGACACAGCACTGTGGCACAACAGACTCGGGCACATGAGTGAAAAAGGTATGAAATTACTTCATTCAAAGAAAGTTTTACCTGGTCTGAAATGTGTCAATATGGATTTCTGTGAAAGTTGTGTTTATGGAAAACAAAAGAGAGTTAGTTTTGTGAAGAGTGGGAAGGAAAAGAAAAATGAGAGATTAGAGCTTGTGCATACAGATGTATGGGGACCAGCTTAGGTATCTTCCCTTGGTGGCTCTCTGTATTATGTTACATTTATAGATGATGCAACAAGAAAAGTATGGATTTATTTCCTTAGACAGAAATTTGATGTATTTCAAACTTTTAAGAAATGGAAATGCTTGGTTGATAATGAGACTAGTAAAAAGTTAAAATGTCTCAAATCTGATAATGGTGGTGAGTATTGCAGCACAGAATTTGAAGAATATTGTTCCTCTAATGGTATTCGTAGGTAGAAAACTATACCAAGGACTCCACAAGAAAATGGAGTGGCTGAACGCATGAACAGGACAATAATGGAGCGTGCAAGGAGTATGAGGTTGCATGCTAGGCTGCCCAAAAATATGTGGGTAGAGGCAGTGAACACTGCTATTTATTTAATCAATAGAGGCCCCTCTACTCCTTTGGACTGTGGTATTCCAGAGGAAGCATGGAGTGGTAAGAAGGTGAGTTATTCTTTTCTCAAAACCTTTGGTTGTGAAGCTTTTGCACTTATAGATTCTGAAAATAGAACCAAGCTGGAAGCTAAGTCAAAGAAATGTGTATTTGTTGGGCATGGCATTGATGAATTTGGTTATAGGCTTTGGGATTTTGAAAATCATAAAATTGTAAGAAGCAGGGATGTCATATTCAATGAGAAAGTATTGTACAAAGATCTGTTGCTGCAGCATGAGAAGAAAGAAAATGACTATGTAGTACTGGATGATACTCCACAAGTTCATGTTCCAGTAGTTCCTTATGCTCCACAACAATAGCAACAAAAAATACCACACACCCCAGTGAGTGTTAGATGGTCAACAAGGCTAAGTAGACCTCCAGAAAGATTTTCTCCATCTTTGTATTCTATTCTGTTAACAGATGCTGGTGAACCTAAATGTTATAGTGAAGCTGTGCAAGTGGATACAAAGCTTCAGTGGGAGTCTGCAATGACAGATGAAATGGACTCTTTGCTAAAAAATCAGACATGGGATTTATGTAAGTTACCTACAGGTAAAAGGGCTTTACAGAATAAATGGGTTTACAGGATCAAAGAAGAGGATGGAGGTATGAAAAGATTTAAAGCTAGATTAGTCGTAAAAGGATTTGCACAGAAACATGGTATTGATTTTGATGAGATATTTTCTCCAGTTGTTAAAATGACTTCTATTTGTATTGTTTTAAGTATTGTGGCTACTGAAGATTTGCATTTAGAGCAGCTTGATGTTAAAACAGCTTTTCTTCATGGTGATTTGGATGAAGAAATATATATGGTTCACCCACAAGGATTTGAGGTCAAGGGTAAGGAGAATTTGGTGTGCAGATTGCAGAAGAGTTTATATGGCTTGAAGCAAGCACCTCGGCAATGGTATATTAAATTTGACACTTTTATGAATGGGCATGGATATAGTCGATGTCATTCTGACCATTGTGTTTAGTTTAAGAGGTTGGATGATGACAGCTACATTATTTTATGTTTATATGTTGATGATATGCTTGTAGCTGGGTCTAACATGGATCACATTAAGGAGTTGAAACAACAGTTAGCAAAATCTTTTTCTATGAAGGATTTGGGGGCAGCAAAACAAATCCTTGGTATGAAAATTTGTAGAGATAGGAAAAATAGGAAATTGTCTCTATCTCAGGCTGATTATATTGAGAAGGTGTTGCAACATTTCTCTATGGAAAATGCCAAAGCTGTTAGCACACCTTTGCCTGGTCATTTGAAATTGACTAAGGATATGTGTCCCAAGACACCAGAAGAAGAGACTAAAATGTCTAAGGTACCTTATGCTTCAGCTGTAGGGAGCTTAATGTATGCTATGGTATGTACTAGGCCAGATATTACACAGACAGTGGGAGTCGTTAGCCGTTATATGAGTAACCCTGGTCTTGAGCATTGGAATGCAGTCAAATGGATTCTCAGATATTTGAGAGGCACATCCAGTAAGTGTTTACACTTTGGGGGTTCTACTACTACTGTACAAGGCTATGTTGACTCAGATTCGGTAGGAGATATAGATAGCAGGTAGAGTACTACAGGTTATATATTTACTGTTGGTGGGACAGCAGTGAGTTGGATTTCTCGACTACAAAAGGTGGTTGCTTTATCCACTATAGAGGCAGAGTATGTTGCTGCTACAGAGGCAGCCAAGGAGATGATATGGCTTCAATTCTTCATGGAAGAATTGGGACATCCACAAAAGGATAATTTTCTACATACAGATAGCCAAAGTGCCATTCATCTTGCCAAGAATTCTGCTTTGCACTCAAAGACAAAACATATACAATTGTGGTACCATTTCATTCGGTCAGTTTTGGATGATGGACAGTTAAGGCTGGAAAAGATTCATACTAATGATAATCCAGCAGATATGTTTACAAAGGTAGTAACAAGGGAGAATTTGAACTCATGTTCAGCTTCAGTTGGTCTTCTAGACTGAACAAAATAAAGGAACAACTAAGTCCAAGGTGGTTCAATCCAGTGGGAGCCTCATGTGGGTAGCGGTATTGCTACAGGATCAGTCTCCAAGTGGGAGGTTTTTTAGTATAGTGTGGATACTAATCAGTCACCAAGTGGGAGATTGTTAGTTTGTGGTGACTAATCAGGAAAGTACTATCCAGGAAAGTACTGTACACTTTTCCTCCTGACCTCGCCGGGGTTTGGGGCCGACTACTTTTTGGTTATTTGGGCCGACTACTTATAACTCATTCTAACCCTAAAGCGGGAAAATATTGTATAATATGGCTTAGGGTTAGGGATTTTCATTATGTATGATTTTAGTACTTGCGGTAGAATTGGGCTGTAAGGGATTACGGATTGTAATCAGCTTGTAATCACTGGATAATAATAATATTGGACTCACTGTTGGTGGACGTAGCCCAGGGATTGGGTGAACCACGTTAAATCTGTGTGTCTTGTGTTCTATTCTATGTGGTTTGTTATTTTCTGATATTAGTTATATTTGCACATAATTGTTATTTCTACCTTGTTAATCCTAACACATTGATATGATGATATGGACTTTTCTTTGATTCCCCCTTTTTGTTTAATCAAGATAATTAACTAAAACCCCTTTTCCCTTGGAAAAATAACTACAAACCAATGCACTTAATCTAACATGAAAATGCAATGTAATGCAATTAAGTGTCACTATCTTTTAGCAAAGAAATGCCATAGGGAAATATTTTCATCATTAAGCATTGTGGGACCAAAAAACAAGTACAACCATCAGTGACCACATCATGATGATATGAATACCACTTTTATATCACTTTTGGTAACCTTTTTGGAAAACTAGTACAACCCTCACTAGTTGAATGACCAACTATGGGAGTATGAATACCGGTTTCAACAAATTTGATGTTGCAAACAAAGGTCAACCCTCCACCCTATATGAAAGTCCTCAATGATTCTTTGATGACCATTTCATTAGATGAATTCACATAAGTTGTTGGATCTTCCTTAAAATAGTCACTCAAAGGCAAGAAAATATCACATCTCTATCATCGCCAATCTAGTCGAAACATCATCAATTTAGCTAAAAAGATGTGATAGAAGTCAATTCCATAAAGATTATCAAAAAGAAAGCTTCAAGTGTTTTGCAATGTTTCATGATTTTCAAAAGGTATTTCCAAGTATTCTGATCTTTAAAGGTTTGTCAATTTTTAATCCTGAATAATAAAGTCAATAAAGGCTCAAGGATCAAGTTGTGGGATCAAATACTTAGGTGTGAATAATGATATCCATCAACAGTTCATGAAAATCTCTCTCTTCTGAAGCTCTGATAAGTTTCTCTAATATGTGACTGAAATTAGCACTATTGAATCCGATTGAGTTTAATGCATTGTGTCATGTGAATTGATGCTTGTTTGTTGAAATCTGTTGATTAAGATCAAATGCCCCTAGTTGGATAGGAAAAATGTTGGACTTGGGAAAACTTCCAAAATATTACAAAAGCTTAGTTTATGCAAGATGTAGCTCAAAGCACTTTATGCTTTCCTTTTTACCATCTCTCAAACAAGATCACATTGGTTTGCCCCTAATGTCTAGCAAGATATAAGACATGAATGATGGATTTGCAAGCTGATGGATTAGAGATGGAAAGGTCATGATGGATGAAGCATGCAAATGTGACCCGTAGGACCATCTCCTCAAGATTACCCAAGCTAAGGAAAAATGATATAGAAATGTGAAGCATGTTTTTGGATAAGCCATGGAAGCCAATGATGTAGTGTTAGATAGCCTATAGGATAATGATTTGATGTCATGAAAATGAGGGATCCAAAAGAAGTGGACATGTCAAGAAGTTCTTGATAACAATTTTTGTACTTTAAGTTCTTCATTTTGATCAAGGCCAAGGGATCACTTTGGGTAAGATGTGGATAAGATAACACAATCTAGGTAAAGGGGTGATGGAGTCTATGAAGGGATGTTTTGGGATTATGGAAAGACTATCAAGGAATAATGAAGGTGAATTTGGGATAAGCAAGATCATGATAGGGTAACATGGATGCAACAAGTACATAAGCTGATGGAAAAGATAATAGATGTAAAGATACTCAATACTCATGGATGTTTTCAACCTTGTCAAGATGAAAGGTGAAAGAGGAAATATGGATGAAACTTGCCCCCAAGTGTGCAGTGCAAGAAGGAGGAATTACACATGATGCCTATTTGCTAGGTTTTCATCATAGTATTTGTTTCTCTTTACTTTTTCTACCCAGGTGCCTATTGCTAAGTTTTCACCAAGGCACTTTTTTTTCTTTTTTTTTTTTGTATTTTTCAATATTTTCCCAACATTGGGATCTTTGGAAAATGCTCTTCTGAAAGATATGCTGTAATAAACCAAGGGTATGGCTAGGATGCTCAAAGATATTAATAAGAGGGATGGAAATATGGAAAGTAGGTATTGGAAAATGAATGTGAGGATACGAAGAAGGTATGGTGTAGATGGAAATGTTGGCAAGATCAACTTTGACACACACTTTAAAGAGTGGTGGAATGATGGAGGAACAATAGATGAAGGAGGTAAGGATATTTTTGATGTAGTGGATTTTGGGATATAGGAACCCAAATCAGACTTGGAAAGTGGAAGATGTTTGGAAGGAGATGGAATGGAATCTTTTGGAAGCTTGAATGTCAATTTTGATTTTTCTTTTGTGTGCAAGTCTTTCAAAAGTGACTTGGGAATCGGCCACATAGTCTTCGATTTTCCTTTCTTTTATGATGTTTTTGAATGCATTTCTTTAATGAGGGATTTAAGGACCCACATTTTATTTAATTTTTCTTTTTTCTTGGTGGACCTTTGTGGCCTTTTGGATATTTCATTTTTTTTTTCATTCACATGTCGATTAGATGGGACATTGTGATTTTTATACACATATGTATTCTTGGATTTATGATTGTTATGTTGCACATCAACATTGCTTCCAAAAGACTAATGAATTATGGATGAATAGGAATAATATGGAGGGTTCACATGGATTGGTGTTTGGACATTCTTCACGCATGTGTACCTTCGTTGATCATGATACATGGTAGGGTAAGTGAATGGAGAGCTAGGGATGATAGGAATGGAGAATGGAGGACTATATGGACCTAATACAGATGGAAGGGATGAAGACTTTTGTTTTGGGACATAGGAACCCAAAATGGATTTGGAGGATAGTGAAGGCATATGGTTGCATTTGAATGGAGGGATATAAGGTGTGAAAGGGATATCAATATCTTTGGAAGGATCTGCATTGCCAAGTTCTCATCTTTAAGATTTATCTTTATACCCATAGGCCCATGAATAGCTTTGATAGGAACACATTTGATAGGATCAATTGAAGCTTGAAGGGATTTATTATCATGCAAGGGCTTTGGAAGAATGATGTTTTCTTAAGGTGAACATGGAGGAATATGACAAGGAAATTATGGGATAGTTTGATCTTGACAAGGATCTTCAAATGGTGTAGAGAGGGTATTTTTCTCTTGATTTTTAAAAATGCTCATTGGAAATTGTGGAAGGGATATCTTGATCTTTCTTGGGAGGTGGAGAAAATATGGAACTTGGAAGGATATTTGGTTCTTGGAATGGAAGGATATCATCTTGGAAGACATGAAAGGATGCAAGGGGATCATCATAGGGTTCTATAGATATGGGACCTTCATCAAATATGGGAGGGGATTGTATATAATCTTGATCTTGATCTTGATCTTTATCGATATTTGTTTCTTTTCTCTTTGGATTATCCTCTTGACATGGAGCCACTTCTAAGGACAAGGTAGATGTTTGGATATGTGTGGGGGATGTTTGGAAGAATAATGTAGGATCCTTTTGAATGGGTATAATAGGCATTGAAGCACATGAAGTTTTGAGGTCCAAGATCTTCGAATCATGGAAATGATCTGCAACAAAATGTAAATTAGCTTGGGTTTCTTTTAAAGGCAGCCCTTGAGGGTAGACATAGTCCATGTGAAAAGCATCATCATTAGGCTCATTCTTTGATGGCGGAATTTTGGATAGTTGTGAAGCTTTGTGAGATGAATGAAAGATGAAAGGAGTACAAGCCATGGGAGAAACCTTGGTAGATAGAGGTTTGTGCATTAGATATTGCTTTAGAGTGATATCTTTCTCTTCATACTCTTTATTATCTTGATCACAAATAGGATGATCCTGCAATTTCCTTTGATCCACGATAGGTTTGTTTCTCTTAAATGCTTCTTTTTGTGAGGAAGATGAAGACACAAATGGACCATCATTATAAAGAAAAGGACACATTTATCTTAATGATGGATTTTTAGATGATGCCTTTTTTTGTTTTTCCTCATTCTCCATCAAGGTTGATGTGTCAAAATTATGAGGAAACTTAGCTCTTGATTGAGCTAACTTCATGAAGTATGCTTCTTTATCCCTCTTCAAAATTAATTGCATTGTTTCCATAAATATGGTATCTTGGATTGCTTCTAAAACTTATTCTTCAGACACCTCATCATTTTGATTCCAATGGAGATTCCGATGTGAGGAAAATGAAGATATGGATGGCCTATCATTATAAAGAAAAGGACACATTGATCTTAATGATGGCTTTTCAAGTGATGTATCTTTTTGTTTTTCCTCATTCTCCCTCAAGGTTAATGTGTCAAAATTATGAGGAAGCTTAGCTCTTGATTAAGCTAACTTCATGAAATATGCTTCTTTATCCCTATTCATAATTAATCCCATTATTTTCATAAACATAGGATCTTAGATTGCTTCTAAAACTTCTTCTTCAAACACCTCATCATTTTGATTCCAATGGAGACTTTGATCTTGATTTCAATAATTATGCTCCATAATAGGATTGATTCGTTTCTCAAATAGTTCCATCATTATAAATGTTTCTTAGGAATATGATCTATTTGTTGCACTGATAAAGAATATATCCAAAAAGGGTATCCAAATATGAAACCAAATTTTTTTGAAACCCTTGGGAAATGTCCACTGTTTGCCCTTCTTTGTTCCTGGGCATCACTTGCCAGTGTGTAGGCGTGACTTAAAAAATGATACGTGGTGAATATGGTTAAAATGGAATCACCAATATTCATATATAAGAGTAGATAGATGTGTGGGGGAAATATGAGATCTATTCCCAAATCCAAATTCCCAAAGGAGAGATCCAATTTGATCAACCAAGAGGTTAATGCACAATCGCATCAATCTATAAAGAATATGAAAGAGAGAGAAAATCCAATGTTTCCCTATAAAGGAATTATGCTTGAAATCTAAAATAATTGAAATACAAGTACTAACCTCAAATTAGGGAAGATATGGAAAATGCCAATTTCTGATGTCTGTGTGTACTTTTAGGCAATTCTGCAACTTGTTTTAGACTGGAAACGCTGAGATGAAGAAAACCCAGAAACCTTTCTGTAAGATGAGCTCAGGTTGACTTTGACCTTCATAAAAGGTCAAAGGCTAGATTTTTTATTTGAAGGTCGATTTTGATTTTGTTCACAGATCTTGGAAGTTTGCCGAAAAGGGTATCCAAATTTGCTCTCAGATTCAAAATCCCACACCTATTCTTGCAAGAAAATGGGGGTTTTTGTTGTATGGGGGGTTTGCCTTAGTCAAACCCCAATTTAGGAATTAACCTTGAAATTGAATTGAAATGTAGTGTGCATAAACAAAGCAATTGAAACAAATCATCTCGCTTATGTTGAAGTCCTTGTAGAGGATTTGAATCCTCAAATCCACACGTAGGAATGCTTCAATGGATGTAGAATGAATGTAGGATGTCTCCAATCAATGACATTTGATCTTCAACACCAATCTTGACTTGATCTTTGCATATGAGAAGGCTTGAATGAATGTAGAAGGATGGATCATCAAAGTGGCTCCAAAGAGATTGAATCCTTCAATAGCTAACAATGGATCTCCTTGATGGATGAATGCTTGAACACTTGAATGCTTGAAGACTTTCTTGAATGCTTGAATTCACTTGCTTTCACTTGAGATATTTCTCATGAAATTACTTGAGATGAGATGAGAATAAATGGATGTTGGATGTGAAAATGAGAGAGGAAGTCCTCCTTTTATAGTGAACTAGGGCAAAATCCTCTAGAGGGGCCACCTTGGAGAATTAAATCCCAATTAGGTCCTAAAATTTAGAAAATATACCTAGATTAAATGCAATTAGAGGATTTACCATTCTGAAACCTGAAATGGCCATCCCAGAGGTAGGAAAACAAATATCCTAAAAAATCGATGCCCAAAAATCAAAGAATTTGGAGATTTGAAAGAGGGGGGCAAAATCAAGGTTGGGACTGACCTGGTCAGGTTCGAGCTTGATCCTAACCTAGTTAGGTTTGATCTCAATCTTGACCTAGTTAGGTTTGAGCTTGATCTTGACCTAGTCAGGATCAACCTTGAATTTGACCCTGGGCCCAAATTCAGTCAGAATCAGGTCAGGAGGTCCCAGGGATGCCTAGAGACCTAGAAATGATATCAGGAAGGGACAGAATGCCATAGATAGACATAAAATCCCATGATAACTATGATGAAGGCAAGGAGGACCTATTTATAAGTCCTACCTAGAAAATAGAGCCATGGAAGAGGGAAATTAAGGAGAATCCTCAGGATCCTAACCCTAATTTCACCTAGAATGAAGGAATCAAGTGCAGGAAAGAAGTGGAAAGCAGGGAGAAAGCCAAATACATGCAAAGACCTAATCAAGGCACTCAACATGACCTCAGACCACTCACTTAGAGGGAAAAATGCTCTTATCATGGAAGTACTTCCATTTTAAGATGATACATTAAGCCCCCACTTTAGCAAGAGTATGGACTCGATGCAAACTCTTGGTAAAGGAGATCAAAATGAAAAGATAATCTTATCATAATCCAAGGGACAAAGAGAAACATTAAGCCCCCAGGGACTCAAGTCTTCATTGACTCCTAGATCATAATAAGAGAGATATCTCTAGAGAGAGAAAGAAGGTGTGATTACCTCTCCCAATGAGAACTTATGTCCCATTGTAAACCACACAAGAGAATGGCGCAACTGGAAAGATGGAATTGAACTGCCTAGTGAATGTGGCTACTCATTAGTCAACCCATCAAGGATTCATCCTTAGGAATATTCTATTCCATAAGAATAAAACCAAAAACAAAAGAGATCCAGTCTTAAGGACACCTCTGACCTTAAGGGATCAAAATATATGTGTATTTGAAACTAGAGGGATCAAGAGATCCTAAAATATAAATCCATGCTTTAAGGATTACTTACTAATCCAAAAAGGGAGAAAAGTATCTTGAAAAATAATGTGTTTAAAAAGTGCGTGTGTGCAACAGGTGAGTAGAGCGTATGCCCCCATGTTAAAGTCATTGCTGACACTTTAATAAGAGCAATGGCTTTAACAAAAACATAAACAACTCCACCAATTATGTTTCCACATCGAGATGCCCCCAGACAAACAAATCAAGAGAAATATCATAGAAACATATAGAGAACACAGAAGGGATCTACCTACCATGGGGTCAGTATGATCATAAGATAATATATGATATTATTGCAAATGAATTGACATCATTCCCCAAAGAAAGTAAAACTACGATCACAAAGGAGGAAAGATCACATAAGATATACGAAGAAGAATCTTTTCAGACCATGACATGGAGACCAAAAAGAATTAGTGCTACCATATCTCAAATCCAAGTAGATTACACAAGGAAACATTTATGAACAATAACACATTTACAACATAACATTGAACAACACATAGAAGAATAGAGATACATATAGAGGAATGGAACAACAGTTTCAATTCCTTCATCACCTTGCACCAACTGAGTAACAAGAATCATATAAAATAATCTAAAAACATTTAGCAATCACATTATGGAAGAAACACAGTACAACAGGAAAACACACAACAAAGCTACAATGAAGGATAAGCTGATCAAGCGTGTTGCCTACTCTCTCCATCTCGTTGTATACCATTTAGGGAAGGTGGGTAACTCACAAGAGGGACTATATCCAACATGGTAGGAATGATAGCTAGTTCCAAACAAGGATCCTCTTGAGAATCACAATGTTTGACACTAGGTGTAAGAGTTAATTGTGATGAAAGCATATTAGGTAAGTCAATGTCAATGTCAATAGTCTCATATTCATCATTAACATCATTAGTATCATCAAGAGTATCTTCTTCATCCAAATTAATCAAAATAGGATCTAAGATATGAATAGAATCATCATAATCATGCATGTGAACATCATTATTAGTAACAACCTCTTCTAACATATTATGCATAGGTTTATCCGAGGAAGGTAAAGATCTTTGAGCTTTAGCATATGCACGATGCTTTTTATGATGTTCATTAGCAGATCGATTACATTTTGATTTATTTGAAATAGGATGAGAAATAGGAGGAAAAATCATAGGATCCTTCAAAGGTTCCTTAGGAAGATCAATAGGATTAGTAACCATAGGAGAAACAATCACAGGATCTTTGAAAGGTTTAGTAGAAGGAACTTGATTAACAGAACTAGAAGCCATAGTTAAAGGAGGTATAGAAGGTGTAGGTAAAAGACCATGATTAAGATGCATAGGAGGTGAGATTAATTCAAGAATCTTATGATGTTTATAAGCTTGATATGATTGAAAAAGATTATCAGGTCGAGGAGGACATGAATTAGGTAATGAAGGCCAAAATAAATCAAGAGCAACACAATCTCTAGGCCTGGAAGGTTGATATAAGCTATGATTAATCATCTTCACTTATTCATCATGAATGAACTTAAGAAACTTATGGATAGGTGAAGCAATAGCATGCATGGCAGTTAAACAAGGCAAAGCCAGCTTAACTTGAAATTGATCAAAAGTAGGAACCACAACAAAGGTAGTGTTCACAATTTTTCCACAAAGTTCAACCGGTAAAGTAATAGAACCAAATGATGGATAAAGAAAACCATTACAAGTTTGAATCCACACATTTGATGTATCATAAAAGTCATGTTGTAAGATTTTCATAAAAAGATTTTCTTCAGTGATAACATTAACTAAGGCTGTAGGATCAACAAGACAACCACGAGTAGGTTTTTGAGCAATTCTAGCAGCAATGTTAAGGGGACCATCAGGAGCTTTAATAGTCTTATAGTCATCAAAGGTAATAAAAATTTCCCGAGGTCTTTTATTCTTAAATTATTGTCGAGGTTTAGGTTTTGGTCAAGGTTGAGATTGAACTTTAGGTTGAATCTGAGGTTGAGGTGGAGATACAGATTGACCAACATGCTCGACTTGATTAACAACATGATTGAGATCATCCATCTTTGAATCATACACAATTTCCACAGAAGATGGTTGAGCAATTGTATTAGTATCATGCGTAGGTAAAGGGTTCATATAGATTTGAAGGTTCTAATTAAGAGGAGAGATAGATTTGTTCCCACTACCATCCATATTATCAACAGATAAGGCATTAGAATTAATTAAATCTTGAACCTTATGTTTTAAAGAATAACACTTCTCAATATCATGACCATTCTGATGATGATATTGCATTTTGTTCAAAAGATTTAGATGCAATTGTAGTAGGTAAAAGAGGTTGAATAGGAGGTAAAGTAATCATACTAGTAGTCAACAACCTATTCATAATATCATGTAAAGATTTAGAAAGAGGAGTAAACATATGATTTAATCAAAAAGTAGTGGATGCAGAAGTGGCATTATGAGATGCAACAACAACTTGATCAGCAACTACATTTTCTTGTTTATTTATCTTGACATAATTGTTGAATTTTTGAAATTTGTTTGGATTAGGAGTAGCATCACTCTTATCAACTGGAATAGGAGCCATTGGAGTGTTTCTCTCAAATTGACACACTTGTAATTGATAATGATGAAGCGCTGTACAAATTTGTTGAAAAGAGGTAAATTCAGTAAGCAAAATCTTATCTCTAATATCCTTTTGTAAATTTGAAATAAACATACATTGAATATTAATATCAGGAAAAAGATAGGAAATCTAAGCATGCAAATGCTTAAATCTACCAATAAATTCAGTTAATTTTTCCTTAGTACTTTGTTTACAATGCATCAAATCAGTCAAAGACACTTGCGGGCCAATGTTGTTTTGAAATTGTTGGATAAAGGCATTAGCAAGTTTTGGAAAGGAATCAATGGAATAAGGAGGCAAGGAACAATAACATTGTAAGGCCTTATCATGGAAGGTTCTAGCAAATAGTTTGGCTAAAATCCTATGGTCATGAGCATAATCACTACAAAGGATTTGGAATGTTTTAACATGATGAACAAGATCTCCTTTTCCATTATAATTCTCAAGACAAGGCATCTCACCTTGCTGAGGAATAGGAGTAAAAATAATATCGAAGGACAAAGGACTTCCCATGTCACATGTAGGAATACTAAACTTGTTTTGGGTTAAGGAAGCAAGTTGTTGTTGTAAAGAGGACACAGTTTGATCCAAACTGATGATAGTTGAATCATTAGAGGAAATAGGAGGAGTAGCAACATTAGACACACTAGGTAAAGTGTAAGAAGCTATAGGAATAGAAGACACAACTAGAGGAACACTAGGAACTACAGTTGGAAGCATATTGGAATAAGTAAAAGGAACATTATGATATGAAGGTTGTGATGTAGGAAGAGACACAGGAGGAACACTCATAGGAACATAGGGAACTATCACAGTCACCAAAGAAGGAGTATAGGTAGGAATACTAGGTAAAGGATTAGAGGGAGGTTCAACACTAGTGATAGGAGGAATCAACCCTAAATCTTGAGCTTCTTGAACTAAAGGTTTAAAATTTGAATGCATAAGGTGAGTAATACAACACAAGAGGTTAAAACCTTAATTGCTATCATGGAGAACTTTCTTAAGAGCCTCTATAGCTTGAATAGAATCTTGATTATGGTTCTCTTGAATAAGCCAATTACCCATTTTATCAAGTTCAGTGGAAAGTTTTTGGACTTGTTTAGGAGGAACTCTTAAAGCATCATCCTCATCATGAGATGAGTGAGAAGAGTTTTTCTCCATAGTAGGATTGGAATCATGAAGAATCAATTTATCATCTGTGATCCTAAGGAAAGGAGAGGAAGATTTAGGATCAAAGGCACCCATGAGTCTATGACTTCTTCTAACCAGAATGTTATAAGTAGGACTAGTAGTAGTAAAGCTCATAAACCAATGTAATGCAAATGAACTAAACTAACAACACATAAAGCATGAATATGAAATCTAATTAGCATGCAAGATCTAACACAAAGGAAAAATCTAATACTAACAAGATAAAAGGAAAACACAATAAAGACATCCAATTCCACAAAAGAAAGGAGAGTAAGTATGTCAGGTTCACCAAAATGTAAAGTGAAGGTGAACACATAAGGGAATACATAGGAAGATCTAACACAGTAGAGCATCTAAATCCACAAAAGAAAGGAGTGTAAGCGTATCAGGTTCACCAAAATGAATATGGTTAAAATGGAATCACCAATATTCAAATATAAGAGTAGATAGATGTGTGGGGGAAATATGAGATCTATTCCCAAATCCAAATTCCCAAAGGAGAGATCCAATTTGATCAACCAAGAGGTTAATGCACAATCGAATCAATCTATAAAGAATATGAAAGAGAGAGAAAATCCAATGTTTCCCTATAAAGGAATTATGCTTGAAATTTGAAATAATTGAAATATAAGTACTAACCTCAAATTAGGGCAGATCTAGAAAATGCCAATTTCTGATGTCTGTGTGTACTTTTGGGCAATTCTGCAACTTGTTCTAGACTGGAAATGTCGAGATGAAGAAAACCTAGAAATCTTTCTCCAAGATGAGCTCAGGTCAACTTTGACCCTCATAAAAGGTCAAAGACTATATTCTTTATTTGAAGGTCGATTCTGATTCTATTCACAGATCTCGGAAGTTCACCGAAAAGGGTATCCAAATTCGCTCTCAGATCTAAAATCTCGTACCTATACCTACAAGAAAATGAGGATTTTTTTTGTATGGAGGGTTTGCCTTAGTCAAACCCCAATTTAGGAATTAACCTTGAAATTGAATTGAAATGTAGTGTGCATAAACAAAGCAATTGGAACAAATCACCTCGCTTATGTTGAAGTCCTTGTAGAGGATTCAAATCCTCAAATCCACAAGTAGGAATGCTTCAATGGATGTAAAATGAATGTAGGATGTCTCCAATCAATGGCATTTGATCTTCAACACCAATCTTGACTTGATCTTTGCATATGAGAAGGCTTGAACGAATGTAGAAGGATGGATCATCAAAGGGGCTCCAAAGAGATTGAATCCTTCAATAGCTAACAATGGATCTCCTTGATGGATGAATGCTTGAACACTTGAATACTTGAAGACTTTCTTGAATGCTTGAATTCACTTTCTTCCACTTGAGAGCTTACTCATGAAATTGCTTGAGATGAGATGAGAATAAATGGATGTTGGATGTGAAAATGAGAGAGGAAGGCCTCCTTTTATAGTGAACTAGGGCACAATCCTCTAGAGGGGCCACCTTGGAGAATTAAATCCCAATTAGGTCCTAACCTTTAGAAAATATACCTAGATTAAATGCAATTAGAGGATTTACCATTCTCAAACCCGAAATGGCCGACCCGGAGGTGGGAAAACAAATATCCCGAAAACTCGATGCTCAAAAATCAAGGAATTTGGAGATTTGAAAGAGGGGGGAAAAATTGAGGTTGGGACTAAACTGGTCAGGTTCAAGCTTGATCTTGACCTAGTTAGGATCAACCTCAAATTTGACCCTAGGCCCATATTTAGTCAAAATCAGGTCAGGAGGTCCCGGGGATACTCGGAGACCTAGAAATGATATCAGGAAGGGACAAAATGCTAGAGATAGACATAAAATCCCATGATAACTATGATGAAGGCTAGGAGGACCTATTTCTAAGTCCTACCTAGAAAATAGAGCCATGGAAGAGTGAAATTTAGGAGAATCCTCAAGATCCTAACCCTAATTTCACCTAGAATGAAGGAATCAAGTGCAGAAAAGAAGTGGAAAGTGGGGAGAAAGACAAATACATGCAAAGACCTAATCAAGGTGCTCAACATGACCCCATACCACTCAATTAGAGGGCTAAATGCTCTTATCATGGAAGTGATTCCATTTTAAGATGATACATGTGGTTACTAGAATATTCTTAGGCGACACTCTGTAGGTCAACAGGCGGCTTTTCTTTGTTGATAGGTGTGATTTATATTTTTCCAGGCATCACTTAAACTATTATAGGTGTGACTTTATTGTTGATGGACGTCACTTTAAAAGTCATAGGCGTAACTTCACTATTCATAGGTGGCACTTTACTAGTCATAGGCATAACTTCACTGTGCATAGGTGGCACTTTACTGACCAGGTTGTAAATTTTAGATTTTAAAACTTGTAAGATCAGGTTTATGGAATTTTCTTGTTTAAAAATGGAACACAATCGCAACACACACATCAAATTTTAATCATGTCCCTAAAACAAAACTAAAGTGTATGTTCTTGGTTTTTTTTCACAAGTATTGAACAAGAAAGTATTTCACGTAGTCTACCTATAGTCAAATTTGGCTTTTAACATTGTTCGACTCTATGAGGTAGCTTGCTACTTATCAGGTTTTATTGGACAATTCCATTCTAAACTATGCCAAGTCCTTATACCCACTTGCGGGCTTCCCACATGCACAAAAGCACAATTTAGCACAATTCGTGAGGACTACTAGAGGAAGTGAAGACACTTGTACACAATCTAGCCACTTCCCTTTTAAGGAAAAGTGTATTTTTATTATAGTGGGTTGGATATTACTGCAGCAAAGGCAGTTGTCTCCCACTTGGGTCATTCCCTCTCACCATCCTCATAAGGAAAATCTCAGGAGGCAGGCCCTCTATTTCTCTATTTTAACTAGCATGTTCATATAAAGCAAGGAAATGGAATTAAGAGCAAGTTTTTGGAAATTTGGTTCACCTAAAAGGTGAAGAGCATATCCCTAACTTTCTCTTAGTTTCCCAAACACTCAAGCAACAATGTTCTTTTTCAATCCCCTAAAAAAGAGATTCTTATAATTGAGGTGTTTGGTCAATTCCTTATTTTAATTAAGCTAGATTCAATGAATGCCGCAATTTAAGCAAGTGCAAGCTTGATTCAATGAATACCTTTTCCTTTGTAGCTAGCAATGGCTAGGCACTTTTTTTTATGATTTTTGCCTTTTATCTTGCTTTTACTCACCTAGTGGTGATCGTTCCTGCTCCCTCATCCAACAAGTTAGTCTACAAAGCCATTCAAAATGAGGGGAAACCAAAAGAACAAAGTGAAATTGCAATTAAGTGTTATTGATAAGATTTTTCAATGAAAACTTTAACAACTTAATGTAACAAATTTCAACTTAGAGTAGGAAATTTAAGCTTGTAAGCCTCTACAACTTTGATGTAATGAGCATATAACTTTTATTCTAAGCCTAAACTCTCTAAAATTAAAGCACTATGCAATTCCTTTTCATGTTTAGGTTGTAGTCTTACCTCTTTTCTTGGTTGTGTAACTCTTCTCTCTGACTTTTGCACTTTTTTGTGCCTACTTATTTACAGTAAAAACATACAGACAAAGAGTAAGATAATTGAATTTATCAATTTGACAGCAAATTAAAACAACAGACAGTAGGCGTCATTATCCAGATAATATGTGTAATTAAATTGTTAGCAGGCATAACTTTAACAATAGTGAGCATCACTTTCCAGTGGCTCAAGCATTATTTAAAGTTACTCAGGTGTGACAATTTATTTACTATGTGTAACAATTAATGTAAACCGCAGAAGATAAGCTATTTAAAGTGATAATTCACAAAAATTAGGCATCATTTAGAAGATATTGGGTGTGATAGTTTGTGTAAATTGCATCGTAAAACTTGTCATAGGTGATAAAAGATAGTGAATAAGTGGTACTTCTCAGGTCTCAGGCGTCGCTTTGCTATCTCAAGCATAACAATTTATCTCATAGGCTGTTAGCTTGTGGTGACTAATCAGGAAAGTACTATCCAGGAAAGTACTGTACACTTTTCCTCCTAACTACTTTTTAGTTATTTGGGCCAACTGCTTATAACTCATTCAAACCCTAAAGTGGGAAAATATTGTATAATATGGCTTAGGGTTAGGGATTTTCATTATGTATGATTTTAGTACTTGCGGCAGAATTGGGCTGTAAGGGATTACAGATTGTAATCAGGTTGTAATCACTGGATAATAATAATATTGGACTCGCTGTTGGTGGATGTAGCCCAGGGATTGGGTGAACCACGTTAAATCTATGTGTCTTGTGTTCTTTTCTATGTGGTTTATTATTTTTTGATATTAGTTATATTTGCACATAATTGTTATTTCTACCTTGTTAATCCTAACAAGTGGTATCAGAGCGAGGTTATTTCATTCGTTCTTTCATCTATTCTCTGAAGCAGGTCTCACGAGTTAGTGTGAGAGTCTCTTGGTTAAGTGGGAGAAATGGCAGATGAGGGTAGGCTGAAGGTTGATAAGTTTAATGGGAAGAACTTCTAGTTATGGAAGATGCAAATGGAGGATTATCTCTATCAGAAGGATCTATGGCAGCCATTAGAGGGAGTAGCCAAGAAAGAGCAATCAATGTCTCAGGAGGATTGGGATATTTTGGATAGGAAGGCACTAGGGAGTATTCATCTATGCCTGGCACAATCGGTGGCATTCAATATTACTGAAGCAAAGACAGCTAAAGATCTGATGGAAACCCTAGCGAAGTTGTATGAAAAGCCTTCAGCTTCAAACAAGGTATTTCTTATGAAGTGTTTATTTAATATGAAAATGGTAGAAGGTGGATCAGTTACTGATCATTTGAATGAGTTTAATATAGTTACAAGTCAATTAACCTTAGTTAAAATTACTTTTGATGAAGAGGTTAGGGCTCTCTTGATTTTGTGT
Source organism: Chamaecyparis obtusa (assembly GCA_027943335.1). Classification (NCBI taxonomy): domain Eukaryota; kingdom Viridiplantae; phylum Streptophyta; class Pinopsida; order Cupressales; family Cupressaceae; genus Chamaecyparis; species Chamaecyparis obtusa. The sequence continues at coordinate 1,802,710 of BSBK01001523.1, read as the reverse complement.
TCTTTGCCAGAAAGCTGGAATGGCTTGGTAATGGCTGTTAGTAATTCTATTTTTGGTTCTAATACCCTAAAGTATGATGATGTTATTGGTGTTATATTGAGTGAGGAAATTTGTAGGAAAAGCTCAGGGGCATCCACATCGAGTAGTGTATTGAACACAGAAAGGAGAGGCAGAACAAGAGATAGAGGAAACAACTCTGGAAATCGTGGGAAATCAAGAGGAAAATCAAAGGGAAAGAGGTTCAAATCTAAAGGGCCAAATGATTGCTGGTACTGTGGAAAACCAGGTCATAAGAAGAAAGATTGTTGGTCTCGAAAGAAAGATCAAGGAGACAAAAATGATGGAAACAAGGAGGCAAATGTGGTAAGTAACAAATTCGAGGAGGATGCTTTGCTCTTGTCCTTAGAAAGTATTGATGATTCATGGGTTTTAGATTCTGGGGCTTCATTTCATGCTACACCCCATAGAAGTTATTTTGTTGATTATGTCCAAGGGGATTTTGGGCTAGTTTATTTGGGAGATAATGAACCCTGTCAGATTGTTGGAAAGGGAAAAATTAAGATTAAGTTGTAGAATGGGAATCATTGGCTACTACAAGAGGTAAGACATGTTCCAAGGCTGAGTAGGAATTTAATTTCAGCAGGGCAACTGGGTGATGAGGGTTGCACAGTTACTTTTAATGATAAAAATTGGAAGGTTTCAAAAGGTTCCTTAGTAGTAGCAAAAGGTGTGAAAGTAGGCACCTTATATCTTTGTACAGGTCATACTGTTCCTTCTACTTTAATTGTTTCAGAAGATAATGAATGTTCAGGAATAGTGGCTGCAGTTGAGTAGGAAGAACATCAAACTATTGCTGTAGATTCTGACACAGCACTATGGCACAATAGACTCGGGCACATGAGTGAAAAAGGTATGAAATTACTTCATTCAAAGAAAGTTTTACCTGGTCTGAAATGTGTCAATATGGATTTCTGTGAAAGTTGTGTTTATGGAAAATAAAAGAGAGTTAGTTTTGTGAAGAGTGGGAAGGAAAAGAAAAATGAGAGATTAGAGCTTGTGCATATAGATGTATGGGGACCAGCTTAGGTATCTTCCCTTGGTGGCTCTCTGTATTATGTTACATTTATAGATGATGCAACAAGAAAAGTATGGATTTATTTCCTTAGACATAAATCTAATGTATTTCAAACTTTTAAGAAATGGAAATGCTTGGTTGAGAATGAGACTAGTAAAAAGTTAAAATGTCTCAAATCTGATAATGGTGGTGAGTATTGCAGCACAGAATTTGAAGAATATTGTTCCTCTAATGGTATTTGTAGGTAGAAAACTGTACCAAGGACTCCACAAGAAAATGGAGTGGCTGAACGCATGAACAGGACAATAATGGAGCATGCAAGGAGTATGAGGTTGCATGCTAGGCTGCCCAAAAATATGTGGGCAGAGGTAGTGAACACTGCTATTTATTTAATCAATAGAGGCCCCTCTACTCCTTTGGACTGTGGTATTCCAGAGGAAGCATGGAGTGGTAAGAAGGTGAGTTATTCTTTTCTCAAAACCTTTGGTTGTGAAGCTTTTGCACTTATAGATTCTGAAAATAGAACCAAGCTGGAAGCTAAGTCAAAGAAATGTGTATTTGTTGGGTATGGCATTGATGAATTTGGTTATAGGCTTTGGGATTTTGAAAATCATAAAATTGTAAGAAGCAGGGATGTCATATTCAATGAGAAAGTATTGTACAAAGATCTGTTGCTGCAGCATGAGAAGAAAGAAAATGACTATGTAGTACTAGATGATACTCCACAAGTTCATGTTCCAGTAGTTCCTTATGCTCCGCAACAACAGCAACAACAAATACCACACACCCCAGTGAGTGTTAGACGGTCAACAAGGCTAAGTAGACCTCCAGAAAGATTTTCTCCATCTTTGTATTCTATTTTGTTAACAGATGCTGGTGAACCTGAATGTTATAATGAAGCTGTGCAGGTGGATACAAAGCTTCAGTGGGAGTCTGCAATGACAGATGAAATGGACTCTTTGCTAAAAAATCAGACATGGGATTTATGTAAGTTACCTACAGGTAAAAGGGCTTTACAGAATAAATGGGTTTACAGGATAAAAGAAGAGGATGGAGGTACAAAAAGATTTAAAACCAGATTAGTCATAAAAGGATTTGCACAGAAACATGGTATTGATTTTGATGAGATATTTTCTCCAGTTGTTAAAATGACTTCTATTCGTATTGTTTTAAGTATTGTGGCTACTAAAGATTTTCATTTAGAGTAGCTTGATGTTAAAACAGCCTTTCTTCATGGTGATTTGGATGAAGAAATATATATGGTTCAGCCACAAGGATTTGAGGTCAAGGGTAAGGAGAATTTGGTGTGTAGATTGCAGAAAAGTTTATATGGCTTGAAGCAAGCACCTCGGCAATGGTATATTAAATTTGACACTTTTATGAATGGGCATGGATATAGTCAGTGTCATTCTGACCATCGTGTTTATTTTAAGAGGTTGGATGATGATAGCTACATTATTTTATGTTTATATGTTGATGATATGCTTGTAGCTGGGTCTAACATGGATCACATTAAGGAGTTGAAACAACAGTTAGCAAAATTTTTTTCTATGAAGGATTTGGGGGCAGAAAAACAAATCCTTGGTATGAAAATTTGTAGAGATAGGAAAAATAGGAAATTGTCTCTATCTCAGGCTAATTATATTGAGAAGGTGTTGCAACGTTTCTCTATGGAAAATGCCAAAGCTGTCAGCACACCTTTGCCTGGTCATTTGAAATTGACTAAAGATATGTGTCCCAAGACACCAGAAGAAGAGACTAAAATGTCTAAGGTACCTTATGCTTCAGCTGTAGGGAGCTTAATGTATGCTATGGTATGTACTAGGCTAGATATTGCACACGCAGTGGGAGTCGTTAGCCGTTATATGAGTAACCCTGGTATTGAGCATTGGAATGTAGTCAAATGGATTCTCAGATATTTGAGAGGCACATCTAGTAAGTGTTTACACTTTGGGGGTTCTACTACTACTGTACAAGGCTATGTTGACTCAGATTTGGCAGGAGATATAGATAGCAGGTGGAGTACTACAGGTTATATATTTACTATTGGTGGGACAACAGTTAGTTGGATTTCTCGACTACAAAAAGTGGTTGCTTTATCCACTACAGAGGTAGAGTATGTTGCTGCTACAGAGGCAGCCAAGGAGATGATATGGCTTCAATTCTTCATGGAAGAATTAGGACATCCACAAAAGGATAATTTTCTACATACAGATAGCCAAAGTGCCATTCATCTTGCAAAGAATTCTGCTTTGCACTCAAAGACAAAACACATACAGTTGTGGTACCATTTCATTCGATCAGTTTTGGATGATGGACAGTTAAGGCTAGAAAAGATTCATACTGATGATAATCCAGCAGATATGTTTACAAAGGTAGTAACAAGGGAGAAGTTGAACTCATGTTCAGCTTCAGTTGGTCTTCTAGACTGAACAAAATAAAGGAACAACTGAGTCCAAGGTGGTTCAATCTAGTGGGAGCCTCATGTGGGTAGCAGTATTGCTACAGGATCAGTCTCCAAGTGGGAGGTTTTTTAGTATAGTGTGGATACTGATCAATCACCAAGTGGGAGATTGTTAGCTTGTGGTGACTAATCAAGAAAGTACTATCCAGGAAAGTACTGTACACTTTTCCTCCTGACTACTTTTTGGTTATTTGGGCCGACTACTTATAACTCATTCAAACCCTAAAGCGGGAAAATATTGTATAATATGGCTTAGGGTTAGGGATTTTCATTATGTATGATTTTAGTACTTGCGGCAGAATTGGGCTGTAAGGGATTACGGATTGTAATCAGGTTGTAATCACTGGATAATAATAATATTGGACTCGCTGTTGGTGGATGTAGCCCAGGGATTGGGTGAACCATGTTAAATCTATGTGTCTTGTGTTCTTTTTTGTGTGGTTTATTATTTTTTTATATTATTTATATTTGCACATAATTGTTATTTCTACCTTGTTAATCCTAACAAAGGCGTCATTTAAATGCTAGTACATGTCATTTGACTATTGTTACAAGTCATTTCACTACTAGTACACATCATTTAAATGCTAGTACACATCATTTGACTATTGGTATGTGTCATTTCACTGCTAGTACATGTCATTTAAATGCTGGTATGCATCATTTGACTATTGGTATGCATCATTTCTCTTGTTTCCTACAAAAATTCATAGAAAAGTGACAACAAAAACACATGAAATCTTGATGAAAATGTTAGAAATGAGGCTCAAAGCCCCATGGTGGGTGCCATTTGTGTGTGAATGCTTTGCACCTTCATGAAATTAGGATTAATATCTAACAATCTTAGCAAATACAATGGAAATTTAAACCAAGAATTGTATATGAATCCATGACATCTCATGGCTCTCTAATTAGATGTGGTAAGTAGAGCTCTCAGCTTAATCTCCACTAGTGACACTTCTAAAATGAGAAATATGATACTACAAATGCTTAATCTAGCTCAATAACTCTCAAATTGATACAAAGATAATTCAAATGCTCTTAAATGCTCTCAATTGCTATGAAAATGTCTATAATAAGGGTGCTTTGCAAATGAATTTCTAAGATTGATATTGCTCTCAAAATGCCTCATACTTATAGTAAATTCCCAAGGGTAGGGGGTAGAGTGAAGTAATCATGATTTAGCCTTGGTTGAGTCAAAAATTTTGCAATATTTTTAAATGGGGGGACAATTTAAATGTTTGTCTCAAAGCTTTGGACAAAAGGATAAAATTGAGTGGATGAGATTCAAAGTTGAATTTGTGTGATTGAGATTCAATTCCTTTGAGTGATCCATGTGTTTTGTGTTCTCAATTTTCATTGGTTCCTCAATTTGTTGTTGAAAGATATTAGGATTAATTAAATTCAATTAATTAATTAAATATAGCCATGTAAGGGAATAGGTTCATTTTGATTTTTGATTAAACAATTATACAATTAATTGATTAAAATCAATTATGTAGTGCTTTTCACACCTTTAAGCTTTGATTTAATTATTTAACATCATTATTTGATTTTTCCTTTGATTTTATTGATTTTGTCCACTTTGATTTAATAATGTCCATTTTTATTGATTTGATCCTTTTTGTGAGAATTAGTGCATTTTGATGATTTTGAGCCATTTTAATGATTTAAAAGCACTTGTCCAATTTTGAGTGTCTATAGAAACCATGGACTAAACCTTAACCTAACCATGATCAAATCAGTTCCACCCCCTATGCTTACAAAAATCTATAAAATCAATGCTAAAATCATGAGAATGGATCCACATATCTAAGATTTGCATTCAAGTTATTAACAATTTAAGCTAGAAAGGCATTTTTAGGCATAATTAAGCATAGTTTCATTGAAATAGGCTTAAATTGTGTAATCTTTATCAATTTTCTCATCTTAGGACTATCACTAATGGAAGCTTGCTAAGAGCTTTGCATTAACATTCTTAATTAGATATCCATAGAGTGCTTATTGACTTTATTTACATTAAATAGCTCAGTAATTGTGGTAATTTAGTTTATTTTGTTCAATTATTGTCAAACTAACCCTATGAAGGTACTTTCATAGTACACAAAATGGTGCCCACTATGGGGCATTAGGCCTCAATTATCTAAAATTTGGAAAAATTTGTAGAATTCTAGGATTTTGTGTTTTAATTCTCTATTTTATAGGTGGAATAACACGTTTGAGACATCTAATAACACATTTGAATAATGAAACAATGCTTCTGAGGCCTGAGACAATGCATCCAAAGAAAATTTTGGTGTATTTGCATGACCAAATAGTGCATCTGATCACTTTTATCTTCTATCTTATTTTATTTCAGTGCTTCTACCCTAACTCCACAACGCATTTGACTATTCTTGTAGCGCATTTAAAGTTTTCTTTACATGCATTGAAATCTTTAAACAATGCATTTAATTTCTGTAATAGCTCATTTGATCAGTCCTGTAGCATGTTTAATACCCCAAATAGCATGTGTAATCATTCCTGTAGTGCTTTTAATCATTCCCGTAGCGCTTTTAATACCCAAATAGCACATTTAATAATTTCTATAGCGCTTACACTTTTTTTATTAATTTTAAATTCTGATAGTAAATAATGTTTTCTCTATGTTTTTTTGATGCCAAGACATAATTTTTTTTGGAAACTAGAGGCTATAATCCACAGTGAGGATAAAAACATCACAAAAAGGTTGAAATGAGAGAAAACTCTTCATCTTACCAACTTTTGGGGAGGATTCCAAGTAGCAAGGTAAAGAGTATGAAAGATATTTGCATATAATTGATGTGTACAAATCTAAATTTGTCTCTTTAAATTTGATATTTGTTCCTTAAGCTCATCATTTTAATCAATTTTAAGGAAAGGAATAAAGTTAACATTGCTTGGATTTCTTCACTTTGTTTGTTTGTGTTGGACTAACAATTTCAAAGGGGATGTAAAGGAGCTGGAACAATCACCATTAGGTGAGAAAAATAATCAAAAAGTAAATAAAAAATGCCCCTAGCCTTTACTAGCTACGAAAAAAGATAAGCCTTTATCTCTTTGTATTTTGTTTAAATTATGGCAATTTAATTTGAATCTAGTAATTAAAAGCCTATTATTGTTTGGAAAATTTAGTAGTAGGCCTATACTCTTCACTTTTCAAGTGAATCAAAATGCCAAACCTACTAGATTTTTTGATTAAAATAAAGGCTAAGGAATAAACAAACACTAAATTTGAAGCCTATTATTTGCCGAAGAGAGTAGAAATACTCAAATCCCATTAGATTAGAAGCCTTGGGAAAATTGAACATTATTAATTGTGTTTGGAAGTAAGAAATAGTAGGGGTATGCTCTTCACCTTTTAGTGAATCAAACTCCCAAACCTATCTTTTCACTTCATTTATTCTCTTTAAAATGAACATGCTAGAACTTTAGTGGGCTCACCTCCAAGGAATTTTCCTTAACGAGGTTAGTGAGAGGGACAACCTAAATTAGGATACAATCACCTTTTTTGTAATAATCCAACCCACTATAAAATAAAATACACTCATCCTTAATGGGGTGAGTGACAAAGGATATCAAGAATCGAACCTCCTCGAGTAGTCCTTCGAGATTGCACAAAACTCTGAGATACTAGAGGTAGGAGGCCCCTATTTTTATGTGATGAGACTTGATATTTTTTTGAACAGAATCCATACTATTTCCTTGTTAATTAGTAGGCTTACCTCATTAGAGCCATTTAAAAGAGAAAATTGACCTTGGGTAGATTACTTGGAAGACTTTCTTGTGATAATTGATAAAACCATTGTGTTGTGCTTGTTGTTCTGGAAGATCTATGATTACAAAAAGAAAACATCCATTAAGATCCAAAAAAAAAAAAACAATGAAAATTCAAAAGGATATTCTATTCACAAGAATTCAAGATATGGAAAAGGAAAGGGATACATCATCCAACAAATGCTCATTGAGAATAATGTTTACTTATCTTTATGATCCTAATATTACATCCATGTCTACATAAAAGGGCTACTCCAAAATCTCACATTAATCATATCATTGATCAAGAAGAATATTAATGAACACCATTTTTAGAAACTGCAATTGAAACAATTGTTATATTGTCATTGATATCAAACTTTAACTAGTAAGATAG